>OX638133.1:70606366-71206366 GCA_951804985.1 Dryomyza anilis
ATTTTATATTTTATATTTTATATTTTATATTTTATATTTTATATTTTATATTTTATATTTTATATTTTATATTTTATATTTTATATTTTATATTTTATATTTTATATTTTATATTTTATATTTTATATTTTATATTTTATATTTTATATTTTATATTTTATATTTTATATTTTATATTTTATATTTTATATTTTATATTTTATATTTTATATTTTATATTTTATATTTTATATTTTATATTTTATATTTTATATTTTATATTTTATATTTTATATTTTATATTTTATATTTTATATTTTATATTTTATATTTTATATTTTATATTTTATATTTTATATTTTATATTTTATATTTTATATTTTATATTTTATATTTTATATTTTATATTTTATATTTTATATTTTATATTTTATATTTTATATTTTATATTTTATATTTTATATTTTATATTTTATATTTTATATTTTATATTTTATATTTTATATTTTATATTTTATATTTTATATTTTATATTTTATATTTTATATTTTATATTTTATATTTTATATTTTATATTTTATATTTTATATTTTATATTTTATATTTTATATTTTATATTTTATATTTTATATTTTATATTTTATATTTTATATTTTATATTTTATATTTTATATTTTATATTTTATATTTTATATTTTATATTTTATATTTTATATTTTATATTTTATATTTTATATTTTATATTTTATATTTTATATTTTATATTTTATATTTTATATTTTATATTTTATATTTTATATTTTATATTTTATATTTTATATTTTATATTTTATATTTTATATTTTATATTTTATATTTTATATTTTATATTTTATATTTTATATTTTATATTTTATATTTTATATTTTATATTTTATATTTTATATTTTATATTTTATATTTTATATTTTATATTTTATATTTTATATTTTATATTTTATATTTTATATTTTATATTTTATATTTTATATTTTATATTTTATATTTTATATTTTATATTTTATATTTTATATTTTATATTTTATATTTTATATTTTATATTTTATATTTTATATTTTATATTTTATATTTTATATTTTATATTTTATATTTTATATTTTATATTTTATATTTTATATTTTATATGTTATACCGCAAACTCACCTGCTTTGAATTATCCAACAGATTGTTTTGTATGGTACGTGCCGCCGAACGTGCGCCATCCATAAGCTTGGAACCGCCTTGTATGGCGCCAGTGCCCGCATAGATTTTGCTCACCTCGTTACCATTGTTGATCCACATCTGGCGACACAATTCCTCAAAGCGCTGCAGACTTTGTTTTTTGTCGCCCATGCGCAACGCCTCAATCTGTTGGTTGAGCATCTCGAGCCCTAAATACGTTTGCACACAATTGGTGCGATCCAGACAGTCCAAGCAGTTGGTGCGTATGACACCAAACTGCTCCCGCAGCACCTGCCCGTTACACGCATGAAATATTCCATAGTTGACACCGGCGGCAACTATGCGCTCGCGCAACTTTGAAAGCGCTGCAAAGTTTCCGCCGCGACACTCCTGATGATAGTCAAAGATGATGTGTGGCACCTGTTTGTGCGCCGACAGATTGTGATGCCGCTGAAACTCGTTGCTGAGCATCGCTTCACCTTCCTTGCTGCCAATCAGACTGGTGCCCAGTAAATTGACGATCGTTTGGTAACCGTAGCGCTGCTGCATCATGCTCATGTGCCGGTCAAAGGCTGCGGCAGATGCCTCAAAACCGCGCGACAGCTTCACCTTGTGCGAACCAACCTGCACGCCGGGTTGCTCCCAAAAGAGCGGCACCGAACCGCGTGTCTGTACATAACTGGTGACGTCGTTGTCCACATGTATAACCTGCTCTGTCTCGACGAAGTTTGCGACGTGTCCCTCATCATTAGTACCTAAGAGAACAAAAAGAAGAACAATTATTTGCTACAATTCTTCGAGCGAGTTTTTCTTATTCTGTACCACTTACCCCGCACATTGAAACGCGTGCCTGCGCGTTCACAGCTCAGCCGGGAAATGATGGCGGCGCGCGCCTGTTTCGCCCCAATGTAGACGGTGCGTATGTCCACCGAACCACACATTGCCTTCAGCAGCCATGCGCTGCAGTCGATGCCAAATCTCAGCATGTGTATGTGCATCATACGATTCCAGAAGAAGCGATTATCCGTCTCGGCGGTCTGCTGACGACGCTGTGCGCTCAGAGTTATATCAAAGCGATTGACACTGGGCGTCGTCGTGGTGAGTGTTGACGCGTGCGCAAAGTAGAAAGTGCCCGAGTTGAGCAGTTTGCGCACCTCTGCAATGCGATCCTCATTGGGGGCAGCATTTTGCAACGACACAAACTGCGTTTGCATGATGCGAAAGATTTCGACGTCGCCGATTTTACCCATCGACATGCAGCCGGTGACCAGCACCAGAAACAGCACCGTACTCTCGCCGGCATTTAGCTGCAGGACGCCCAAACAGCCGTAGGCATCGCACACTTTAGTGTACTGCTTGCGTATGATTTCGGTCTCCTGCAGCGAGAGCAGGGCAACCGCATGCGACTCGAACAGTATGCTGTCGCTTTTATTGCGATGTTCGAGCAGTACACTGTGCGGCGAGGGCGCAATCGACTTTTCCAAGACACGTATTACCTTGGACATGGCCATCTTAAAGCTTTGCAAAGCTATGAAGCTACTTGAATATGTAGTTTTTTTTTCTCAATAAATATAAAAACAATTTTTTCAATTTGGTGTTGTTGGGGACAAATTCAAATTTGGTATCTGCTTTTCCGTTAGTTACTAAAAAGTAGGGGATCTAAGACATCTGTAAAGTAAAGATCAAATGTTATTATTTTTAAAAATGCAATAAACATGAAAAGTATTTATATTAAATTTTAGTTCATGTCTACATTTATTGTTCCGATCTCTAAGCGGCTATTCCGATGTTCTTCTAATTTGGACCAATTAAAGGATGCCAATTCGAAATATCTCTGTAAATACTAAACCGATTCGGATCAAATTTAATATACTTTGTTAAATACTGAAATATAAATTCTAAAGTCGACTTTTACTTCTAAAGTGTCACTTTCAATTTTTTGTAAGAGTACCAGAAACTCTCTCTCTCATTGAGCGTCGATCGTATGACCATTAGACGGACAATGGATTTTCATGATTACAACTCGAAAAATTATCAACCGGTAAAAATTATCTATTGGATGAAAAAATTGATGTGGAAAATTTTTGAGTGAAATCTGAATATGGAAAATGGACACGCCGGGACCTCAAAGTTCGCGTTTTTGTATTCAAATCGAATGAAATGACTTCTCCCAAGAGCAATAAACTAAATATAGGACATTTTATTACTTTTTCAACAAACTACCAACGAGCAAAATCAAATAAAAACCAGTTGGGAAGGTTAGATCACATGGGAAATTTAAAAGTAGGGACATTTTATAGTAGGTGTTAGGATTATCAAAATTATAGTCGGTCTAAGCCGACTATAAATACCCTACACATATGTGTGGTTACCATTGAAAGTTGTATATTGGTCACCAGGGTATACGAATACTGAAAATAACTACAAACTTTCAATCGCTGAAGCATGTCCATTCATTTGATACCCATATTTACATATGGGTAGGTTCACCGAATTTCGATTTTTTTTTGTGAACCACAAGTCTTTTCGCCGGAAAACATTATTATCATGTATTTGAGCATGAAGTCAATATATATTTGACCAAAAAAAGTTTACCTGAACACGTATACAGTAAAATTAACCAGTAGATGATAAATTTGAACATAAGTGGTCGGTTTACAGGTCATAATGTACTGATCATGCCCACTGACAGACGGCGTAGATATATAAGTAATCTAAATTAGGAGTTTCATTTATTTAGCTCTTTTAGTTTTTCTGTAATCGTGATTTCAACAGACAGACAGACAGACAGACAGATAGACGGACATCGCTAAATCGACTCAGGAGGTCATGCTGATCAAGAATATTTATACTTTTCCATACCGGAGATACTTTCTTCTGGGTGTTACAAACTGCGTACCAAACTGAATATACCCTTTCACTCTTAGTGTAGGGTATAAAAACAGAAGCAGTGGTTAATTTCACATGTACTCTTTGAATTTGTGTTTTATATAATCGTGAATATAGACTTGTTCGATATAGAAAAGTATATTTTTGATCAGGGTCACACTCTGACTTTAATTACCGATTTAATTTCGATGTTGGTTGTAATGCATTATTTGAAAATTCTCGTCAACCATTGCATCGTCAAAATTGAAATACTAATTAAAGTCGGAGTATGACACTGATCAAAAATATATATACATTTCTATACCTACTATGGGTCCCTTATTGTACTAGCCTCTTCTTTAGGCTACTTATTATCAAGGATTGAAACCGAAACCGATATCAGTTTAAAACCGTTTCATTTTTAAAACCGAAACCGTAACCGAAAACGTTATACGAAAATCAGAAATAAACCGATATTCAAAAACGAAATAAACAGTTTCGGTTTTATACCGGTGTAAAACGGTTTTTAAAAAAGCCTAAAAAGAAACAGGAAAACATTTTTTTTATATATAGAAGATCTTAAGTACAGGGCATGTTTAAATGTCATTTAATAAAATTTTGAGTTCCCAAAATACATTTTTTTTGTTGTACAAAAATTCACATATTGTTTTTTGAGAAACATTGTTTTTTTTTCATTAATTTGTGTAGCGGTAAATCGAATTAACAACAAAACACCAGCAACTCCAAGCAAATTTTTTTTTTGTTAAAAAATGATTAAATTTTGAATGATATTGTTTTTTTTATTTGGGCCATTCCACACCAAATCGACCAAAAAAAGTCAAATTTGAGATTTTACCTTTTCGATTTTAATGAAATTTTGGCAACTGATATCGAGACATGCACTACCCATTTTTTCTTTATTTTTACCGACCACTACTTCCAGAGATACAGTGGCTCAAAGTTGGAAAAAAAGGGCAAAAAATCACTTTTGTATGGTTGTTCATATTTAATTATCTCTTGAACTAGAAATGATGTTAATAACAGCTAATAGAACAAGCTTTTAGAAAAATTAAGTTGTAACTTTTAAACGTTAACATGTGGTCCGTGGTCATTGTCTTTGCACTTCAAAATTGTGGTCCTTAAAAAGGACCCTTTTTAAATTTCTGAAAAAAATTCTAAATTTTCGTCAATTTATTGTAAATGTTCATGCAAAATTTCAAGATAATATTTTGATGGCATCATATTTTAAAAAATAATATTGTAAATTTGTTCAATATTTTTGTATTGAAAAAAAATATATTTTTTCAAAAGTAAAATTTGCAATAATTTTTCAATGTATTTGTAACTCTAATTTCGAAAATGTCGTCAGTTTCATCAAATTGTCTCTAGTTTTTGAATATACCAATTTCGGAAATCGTAAAAACTATATCCCAAAATCAGTATCTCAAAAACTAGATAAAACATGATAAAACTGACGCCATTTTAGAAATCAAAGTAACATATATATTCAGGAATTATTATAACTTTTACTGTAGAAAAAAAAAAAATTTTTCTTTCGAAGAAGGTGAGTTCCAACCGCTGGTCGATTTGGTGTGGAATGGCCCATTTATTGTATTAGTAAAATAAAGTGGGACAAGTTTTGAAAAGTTCATTTGAATAATATTTAAATTCTTTTAAAGGATCTCTTCAATAGAATACCATTTATAAGTCTGCGTTTTAATTGATTTTTGAATGATTTTTTCAAAACACCTAAATTTCGGACATATATATTAAGGATACTTATAATAAGGTAACAAGAAAACAAGAAAAAATTAGTAACTAATACGGAAAATAAAGTGCAAGTTCGAACATTTCAAGTATAGAGGCAGATCATCTTTATTTGCAGATATTGTTGAAATTTAATTTCTTTGGTTTTATGGATGGAAATTGTACATAATTCTTCTTCTTTTCATGAAGTTTAAGAACATTTCCCGATTCTTGCTTTTATTTAAGGTTCGCTTCTCGGCTCTTCTCTGCAATTCAGATCATATCTCAGTTGAAGTAAAAATGTTAATTTTCATTGGCTTGTGGCCACGATTGAAATTGTTTCTTGGCGAAATCAATTAAATAATTCATATAACACAATATTTTCACTAAAACAACAACAAACATTGTTAAATTACGTTTCCCACTTTATCCCAATATAACAATTTGAACATAACTTAGCACAATATAAAAAATGTTAAATTAATTGAAAATTATGGAAAAAAAAAATCTGTATTGTGGTTTCGGCATATTTGTCAAATAATTTTTTTTTGAATTGTTTGAATTATTTTAAAAAATTTTAAACATCAAAAAATGTGAGTAATATTTTTAGAATTAATATTATCTATTAATTATTGTGTTTAGCAGGACTATTTAACAACCAAATGTCTCAATACTAATATTGCAAAGCATAGCGTCTGCAAAGTTAGATCCGTCGTCACATTTCTCTGAAACGCCCAGCAAGAAGAATACATATTTATCTGCTAAACAAGCCCCTACACAAGAACGGATTAGGCATTGTGTTATGTTGTCGATGTAAATTAACTAATTAATAAATTATGCATGCATTTATATTTTACAAATAAATTTTAAACTGCCAACTTATTTGTATTTAAAATTGACAATTTCGATTGTTATCACCAACAATCTAATGACATTTTCAATATTAACAATCAGAATGTCAAGCCGACAATAACTTGACAATCTGATCATGAGATCTATTTTGAACATCGAGATTGTTACAAAATTGTCGGAAATGACAATATATTTCTGAGAGTGTGTATATTAATTAAAAAAAAATAATAATAAAAATAGAAAAACTATATAGTAAAGCATTTTAAACTATACGAAAATAGTGATTAAAATTAATCAAAAATCTTGATTAATCAATTTATCAGAAATCGATTAATCAAACGAACAGACTAGGTGACAATACACTGAATATTTTAAAACAATTACATAGACTATAGCACAAGTTCACATTTGATTCACATTTAACGGATTATTGCTTTTTATATCTCTTTAACCACTAAGCCAGTTTGAACCTTGATTTTTTCTAATTTACTTCACAGTTCAACAAAATTATATTAATATATTTAGTTCACCAGTTCTGAAGAATATATGTCGAGCGTCCATTCACCATTTGAGTTGTGCGTATTATATTTTTAATCAAATTTCATTGTTTACACAATGTTTACATTGACCAAATATAATTATTGCACAAAAAATGTGTCTTATCAATTGTTGACACCTAAAATCATATACACATTATAAAGAATTAAAATTTGTATAAACCAGAGGTTGGGAAGAGAACGCGCGAAAAGCAAAAGTTCCGTGCGCAAACGTTTCAATCGGAACTTTTGCTTAAAAGTTCTGACTCAAAAGTTCCGCTGGTATAAACACATCCTAGGGGGTGAGACATGGGTGTTTAAAAATAAGTGACACCCAACTGTGCACGGGTCCAACTAGTATTTTAAAAATCAATTAATTAATTTAAATGGTTCGAATGTCAGTGCAGATTACTGATAATTAGCTAGTTATCATCAATTGATACTAATAAAGACCTCATTGATCAGAAATTAGCATATATTAGACAATTTTTGTAAACCTACTATTAAAGTTTCTAACATTTACCATTACAGATGAATTGTGCTTTTTTTACACCTCATTTTGGGTTTTACAAATTTTTCTCTTTGAGTCTACTTTTTTGTGCAACGACTCATGTGTGCTTTATAGCGTATTAAAATTAAACCAAATTATTGTAAAATTAATATTATAATTGGGTTGAATGACACAGTTCTGATAATGAATTATTTTATTTCGCAGATTACTGATTGTTTTTCGTATAAAAAAAATCATAAAACTATAAATATAACGCCAATAAATTTTATGTTTCTCCTAATTATATTTTTACATGGAATATAATTACAATTTTTTACTAAAACCATAAATATTGTTTGCTATAAGACGTCACAATAAATTGAATACGAAATTGTATTTGACATGCAATAACTTGAAAGTTGAATGTACATTAAATTATATTTTGTAGTTCATTTAAATTCTGGATGATTTTATTATCTCAACAAGAGAAACAACAGGTACATGCATTAACTCAATTAAAATTTCAAATTTAATGAAAGAAATTCATTAATTATATAATTTACGAAAATGAATTCAATTAATGCATAAACATATTTCTTTTACACAGCATTTTCAGCTTAGTACCTGTATTAAATTGTATTTTTAAAATTGGTGTGATGTAAATCATAAATAAATATTGTAAAAAATGTTACAAATATTGTTTTTTGAAATCACGGGACAAATCGCGGAATTGCAAAAGCTATTCGGTATCGATATTCCTAGTTTCTACTGTGGAACGGACAATGTCTGGATCTGAAGTTTGTAAATGGGAAAATGGATATTGTATATATAAGATTCGTTTAAGAACGGCCATACTCGAACTTAAAATTTTGGTCGTGTCACGCAAAAAGCATGGCAAGTGCAAATCTCTAGTAAAAAGTTATTGAAGCGATCAGTATAATTGTTACATAAAAAACAAATTTCCCTATTCATAGCTGAGTTTAAAAATACTTCGATTAACGACGGGTACAGCCCGTTTTATTCAAGCAAAAACGGTACATTACTAAAATTAATTACCTAACAATTTTGTCCACAGTATCATGCACTCAGTAGTGATTATTCAAAGATAAAATCGCAGCAATACAATGAAATACTCAACTACTATGAGTACATGAACTAATTTACTATTAGTTTTGCAGCCACCAGTGCATGAAATAAGTTAACAATTAACAATTTCAAATAGATGAATCTTAAAGCGAAATATCAAATTGAAACAGTACAATAATTTTTTTTTCCAACTAGAAAAAATCAATAGAATTTATGTTCAATGCAATAATAACAACAACACAATGTAGCCAACCATCCTACGTAGTAAGTATGCATATATTATATGCGGTGTACTCCGTTGTAACCAAGTACAAAACTATTCATCCTCTATTCTAACGAAATCCATGCATTTTCATCTGGGTTTTTTTTAATTATCTCTTTACTGCATCAGAATTTCTTCAAGTTCACATACTTCGTTTGTTCTCTACTCCGGCACCCATAGAATCCAAACACTGCAACTTAATCCGCCACCTTCGAATTGGTTTTCAATGTATAGATTTTTCACAACCCGTCAAAGAAAAGTTTTGCACTGTCGTAAAATACGTTTTCGCATTCAATTCACTTTAATTTTGTTGCGCTGCCTTTTTTCTTTTTATTAATTGATTATAATTTGTTAATTGATTAATACCTTATTGTTCGTGTTTTGTTTTTTTAGACAGAAAAATTATGCACAACAATTTTTCATCGACGTTCGTTCGTCTTTCCGAATTGCAAATTTTGAAACGTCAAACAATTCAGTCGGCTTTAGCTTCAGTGTTCTCATTCGACTCCGATCGGAGCAGTTCTACTCCATTTCATTTGTATTTTTAAAATGTACAATTTTTAACTCCCTTTTACTAAAATCTACACAGAAAAAAATATTGTACGCATATATAACAATTGATATTAATAGCAAACAAAGTCATATTCCAATTAAAAATATGAATGTATTTACTAATTAATTAATTGTATTTACATATTTTTTAATTAAAACATTAATAGGAATTAATTTAATATAATTTCAATACAACTAAATCTTTAATAGTATTAACTACTTTTATTTGTTACTTTTGATTTATTCATTTTCTTAAATTGCTTTTCTTAAATTGCAACACTGTTTTTTTCTTCTGGATTTCATTTTGTTTTTTGTTTGTGCGTCTCGTGGGTCGGCGGCGTCGTTCAGTTTCTTCTAACATTATTTTCTTCTACGTTGCGATTTTAAAACAGAATATTACATTATTTAGTGTATGTTATGTTATTAAAGTATTAAAGGGCTCAATTTATTTTTGAGGTCAAGAATTTGAACAAACAGCTTATGATGCTCATTTTGTTGCATATTGAATCATTAAAGAGCGAATATCAAATTTTATGTCTGACTTAATTAATTGGCCCACCTGTAGAAGTTGTGAAAACTGACTTCGGTAAAACATTCGTTAGGTTGAAAGAATTTTACAAAACATATCAAACAGTATAAATACTTATTTAATATTTATTTTATGTTATCTATTCGACAAATATGTTATTTAATTTAACAAAATATTTAATTGATCCAAATTTCTATCGAATGAAATTTTTAATTGATGTTACTAATTAATTAATTAATGATTTAAAAATACCCAATAAAAAATATAATCAATATGACAAAAAAATTAATTAATGTTTCTCCAATTAACATATTCTCATTATTACGAATATGGGATTCAATGCTACTAAAAGTTACATCGGCTGAGTTTCAATTAAAAATTAATTGGATTGATTAACATTTTAGTTATATTTACACACTTTTTTTTCTGTGTGTATGCATACCCAACCAGCCAAACGATGCCCATAACCTAACTTTATGCTAACTTTAAAAAGTTAACGATATCTGAATGTTGCCGTAAAAGTGATCAAAAAGGTATCTGAAAGACTTACGTATGTCCACCTCTTTTTTGACTTTAAGCTCTCGAAAAGATAACTAAAAAGTTATGATTAAGTCAACTATTAAAAGGCATCATCAAAAGTTGCCCTCGAGACAGCCGATAAGATAGCTTAAATACAGCATTTAGTCAACCCTTTTAACTACCAATACACATGTAAAATATGACAACAAATTATTATCAATATATTAGGTTTTCAGTCGATTATTTACTTTTCCAAAAATTGATGAAAATAATAAAATGACAAACTAATATATATCAAATAAATATAAAAATAGACAGTAATAATGAAAAACCAAAAGCTATGTTTTAAATTTAAATACAATTTTATTTGAAATTTTTTTAGCTGCACTGTTTGTCACTGAGACACCTCCTCACACGGTAGAATGACGCCTACAGTAAGTAAGTGCCCACCAACAATTTTAATTTCATAGACCCGATTTTGTAGCGACATTTTCGTCCACACAAAATACAGGGGGCCAACTTTAAAGTATGCAGTTCACAGGTGCCACTATGTGGGATTTGTCCCGATTTGTTTACTTTAAATATATCTATACGGTGATTAATAGATAACTTTTGTAAGAACCTTTTAGTTCCCTGAAATACGATAGTCGGAAAGACAACATTTCGTATTTTCTTCTAGTTGGGGGGACAAGGAATTCTCTACATTTTTCAATTTAAATTTCGCAACGTATCTACTGCCAAACTCACGAAAATATTTAGAATTCATGACGAAATAATAAAGTAACCATGTGTTAATTGGGATATAGGTATCCCAAGAAACTAAACGGTCCGTTAACGGTGCCGTATACGGAACAGCAATACGGAATACGATTCCGTAAACGTTCCATTATCTGGATACGAAAACGGTCCAGTGAACGGATAAAGAGGAACATCGAAACGGATTTCGAATCCGTTGAGAGTAAGTTTCGACGGTACGTTATCGGACCGTCAAACTGTATGACAAACGGCGTTAGTCCGTCAAGAGTACGTTTCGACAGTACGTTTACGGAGTGCATGACGGATGAAATACTGAGTGCATCCGTTGACGTACCGTAGATCTGTATGAAAAACTGAATGAATAGATTTAAAACACCTTTTTCATACCATACAATAGTATACATAATGACCTTTTGCATATTTATATTTTACAAGAAACAAACTTATTATGAATAAAATTGAAAATGAAATATAAACATTTTACTAAATAACATAATTGGTGTTTATAATTTTGTAATTTACTGAGTCTCTTTGTATGCTGCAATGTTTAGTGATGGAGGTTTATCAGCCAAAAATCAAAGACAATTTTGCATTGCACATTTTCCGCAAACTTTATACCACATTTTCAGGAGCTCTTTATATAGTCCTTTATGAATTGAAAGACGTTCGAAGCCATCGGTGATTCTCAAAATATGGGACTGTAAATATATGTAAATTCTGCAAAGATGTTTTTAATAAAAGCACATTTTATTAATATTATATTCACCTATCTTGTTTGGTTTGCATTCAGCGACTGTGATCCTCCGAGCTTATTGTTCATGTTCACAAAGTCAAATGAATTGAAATGTACACCAATAACGGAAGAAAATCGGTGCCGTTGAGTTGGAGTATAAACGGAAAATTTACGGAGTACTCCGTTTCATCGGAAACATTACGGAGTACTCCGTTTCAACGGTACCGTAAAAAAATCCATGTGTGTGTCGTATGATCCGTATAAATGTTTCTTGGGATCATACATAATAAAAACGTACGCTCTTAAAAAATACCCTTATTATCAAAATAATTAAACTTCAAAATACCTTTATTTATTCAAAACTACCCAGTATTATTTAGTACTTTATTTAGTTCAATGAAAAGCAACACTGCTTTTAGCACTGCACTCTGCAAATGTCACATATTCGTACACTCTCTCACTTGCCTGCTGTCAGAATTCGATCAGTGCAGGAATTTCGTTTGGTGCAGTATTTATAATTATTTGATAATTAACATATTTTCTATTGTCTATTTTGATCTACTGAATAAAACATCAAACTACAAAAATTAGCAAATTCATTTGGACGTAATTTTTTTAAATTTCAAATTCTAAAAGACGCAACAAACGTGCGAACGTATACTGCAGTTCAGGGCAGTTGCAGGCAAGGCACACAAAACATTACAGAATTCCGTGTCAAGGACTATTTCTAGGACCATGACGACCGCAGCCGAATTTGACAAACGATATAACATCGTTGATACGTTTACGCCGCGCCATCAATTGATGACGGGACGTTATAAAAAGTAAGTCATGCGAACAGTGCAGTATGTCAGATAATTGTTTTAACACATTCTAGGAGCTTTGCCTATTTCACGTTACGCGAACGACTGCCTGTGATTCTGACCGGTATCATTGACAATCTGGCCAAGGACAAGGATGAACTGGTGGTCAAATATGGTGAGGTAAGTTTTCCCACGAAAGAACATCGCCTCAAGGTCATTTGAGGTACTAACGTTTAGTCGCATGTTAGAGGTCGTCTATAAACGACATGCCATAAAATATATATCTTATCAATGTGTTTATTTCACTTGTAACTTGTAATGAAACCTATAATCGTTAAATGACACCATTTAAAAACGTTTTAAACTTCGTTTCGAACAATATTTTATTCTAAGTTAAGCATTTTTCTAACAGAATTCACGCGAAGAGATCAAAACTGTTGTCGGCATGCTGTCCAAGTTAAAGTATCAACTACAAACGGACAAAACCTTCGAAACATTTTCCGGCAATGGTAACTATTACAATTTTTTTCTTAACACTTAAAATTAAAAAAAAAAACTATCATATCTTATTTTAATTCTTAACGTATAACTGAAAAATATTGGAATTGATAAATCATATATTTTTGGGGAACTTTCCTAAAATTATGTTGTATACAAATTTATACATAATTGGGGATTTATTGTCGGATAAATAAAAATAAATGTATCGTTAATAAATTACAAATACTTATCGTTCAAATTTTTACGGTCAAAAATATATCGAAATTAAAAAAATGTTTAAAGAAGCACTTGTTTGAATATGATTTAAGTAAAGCTTTCTGCGGCATGTACCAAAGTAAAAATCCAAATTTTGAATGCTATTAGAAATATTTTCTCATACGAAATAGCCCCCAAAGAAATATCGCCCAATTCAATAAACCCACAATAAAATAAAAACGATATAATATAGAGATGAAATGAAATAACATCTAAATTAAAAATTAAATAAACCCCAAAAAATCAAATTAAATAATCCTAATGTAATAACTCTCAAATTTTTTAATAAAATAACATTTTGATCACGTTCTTAACAAACATGAAATATTTTTATTAAAAACAGGGACGAAAACCATTTTGAATATCGGATCTTTCTTTAAAATAGCGGTTCTGACTTCGGTTACAACGAAAAAAATTATATGGGTTCCGATTCAGGTCCCAAAAATCGAAACCGTTTCGATTCCGGTTCTTTGCGGTCCCTGATTAAAATATCCTTATTTTATATGCTGATTTTAATTATTTGAAAAGTTTCTGAGCGTGTCATTTAAATAAAATAACGCAATATAATTAAATTCCAAATGTGCACAATTATTAAATGTTTGCAAAATACAACAGATAGAATTGAAAAAAAATTGTGCAGTTGTAATATATTCTTTTAGGGGTTTGTTCGTTTTATAATATCCAAACACAAACAAAAAATGCGTTTATTGTAAATGAAATAATCCCCAAATAATATAAAATAACCCCAAAACTTTATGAAATAACTCCCAAACATTATAAAATACCCACAAACATAAATTCAAGAATTCAAAAAATTCAAAAATAAATAAAAAATTTACAAAAATTTTTAAAAAATATAACTGTTTACTCCGCTTTTGTATATTATGATTTTTTAAAGACATTTTTGACATACAACCAATATTACCTGTGATATATGTATAATTTTAAAAATTAAATATCTGTGATATATGTAAAATAAAAAATTTTGATTCTGATTTTTACTGAATTGTATGAAAATTTGCAACTTATATGTGGTATATTTGTAAATTTATAAATTGTACCAAATTTTCTCAAATCGTATAGAAAAATCAGTTACTCACAAAATTGACGTATAACAATGGAAATTAAACTAATTTTTAAAAACAATAAAGTTATACTTTTTGCAAAATTAAATTTGTATATTAAAAGTCCATATTATAGTTATGAAGAACAAATCTTAATAAATAATAATATCCATGTTTGTCCCCTGGAATTAAAATATTAAAAACTTACCATTTTCGAATACACAAAATTAAGCGTACATTCAAATTTTAGACAATCAAAGATGTTTGCCGACTATCGCAACTTCACAAATGCTAACATCCAGAAATTATTTAACGACTTTAGTGACAATTGACGATTGAAACTTTGTGTATTAACATTATTCCTAAAATGGAGCGCAAAAGAACAGAAACCGATTTGTCTACTAGAAATCTTATTATAAAACTGTGCTGTGAAGGAAAATCGTACCGTGAAATTGGACTAATTATTGGAAGGGCACACACCACAGTCCCAAAAGTTATTAATAAGTGGCGATATGAAGGTACCCTCAAGAATTCAGCTAGAAGAGAAAGAAAACATATTCTGTCTGTTCAAGATGAACGCTTTATTGTTCGAAAAATAACCGCTTATCCAAAAACTAGTGTCCCAAAATTGTCAGCTGAGGTATCTGCAATGATAAAGCAACCAATATCTACAGAAACTGTTCGACGAGTTTTGCGTAGGAGTAATTTAAATGGTAGAGTTGCTCGAAAAAATCATTCATTTCACAAGTAAATAAAAAAAAAACGTTTTGAATTCGCCAGAGCCCATATTAATAAGCCACAAAGCTTTTGGAATAATGTCTTGTTCACCGACGAAACCAAAATGAACTTATTTGGCTCTGACGGAAGGCAAATTGTATGGAGGAAGCCTAATACATAAATGAAAAAACAAAATTTGTGTGCAACAGTCAAATACGGAGGAATTTCGGATCGTATTTATCGAATCTACGATGGACCAAATGATTTACCTGGGCATACTCAAAAGAAATTTGTCAGCATCTGCAGAGAAGCTTCAGTTACCCCCAACGTTTTATTTTCAACAAGACGACGACCCGAAACACACTGCTCATGTTGTCCGAGAATGGCTGTTGTATAATGTACCAAAGCAACTTAATACACCACCACAGTCGCCGGACCTTAATCCGATCGAGAACTTTTGGGATGAACTTAAGACCAGGTTGAAAAATACAAACCCATCAAACAAAACTGATCTTAAAAGAAAAATTGCTGAAGTCTGGAACAATCGTCTCTTACCAAAAAGTTAGTAGAGTCGATGCCACGGCGTTTGCAGGCAGCTATTGATGCAGAAGGTGGACCCACGAAGTACTAACATCGTAAAATTAATTGTTATTTCCATTTATAGCATTTTTTCAACTGGACCCTCAATTTTGTGTTTATAAAAATTGTATTTGTTTTAGTTTTTGAATTAAAAAGATGTATAACCGAACATATAGCTTTGTTTTTTTAGTTCATTTAAATAAAAAAATATTTGTTCAAATGTAAAATATTATATCATATATTTCAAAATGTGTACGCTCAATTTTGTGAGTAAATTTGAAAAATTCTGATATAAATCGTACAAAATGTATAGAAAAATCCTCCAAATTGCATACAAATATCACCAAATTGTGTAGAAAAATCCCCCAAACTGCGACAATATTCTCCTCGATTACAGTGAAAATTTCTGATATTTTTGCAGTAAATTCTGATATTTTTAGAGTAAATTCTGATATTCTGAGCATTTTTCGAGATGTTTTTAATATTTAACATACTAACACATTTTAAAATCTGCTAGTCTTCGTTGAGAAAACAGATGTTTTAGAGTAAAAACACTATTTTGTATGCCTTCTTCTTGCATATGTAAAATCAATTTTTATCATTTCTTCGAAATTTAGAACCCGACAAAGAATTGTGGAATACTTTCTTATACAAGCTGAATTCCACCAATCGCACCTTCTTCAAGGCCTGCTGGTTGCATGCCGAATGCTACATGTACCGAAAAATCCATAGCTTCTTTACTGCCACAGAGACTCTCCACAGCTTCGACTACTTTGGAAAACAAAAGCAAAATGCGCTCTCATGCTGCGTAGATACGCTGGAAGCAGTTGGCCGTTGTACGCGCAGCGCACCCAAGGAGGCTAAAATGTTTTTTCGTCTACTTAAAGTTTGTCCAATAGTACGATATATATATGTTTTGTAAATATTAAATCAATTTCTATGTTAGCTAAATTTGTGGGGCAATCGTTGTGATCTCTCGATATCAGCTGGCAAAGAAATCAAGCAGACTGGCAACCCGTTTGATCTGATCGATTCGTTAAACTCCAAGGTGCTGATCAACGAGTCGGAACTCATCTGGAACTGCCTAACAGTGAAAAATGACGCTGTCACTGCACCCATTGTCGTTGACTATGTGTGTGACAACTCCGGCTATGAACTTTACACGGATCTGTTGCTGGCCGAATATCTTATCGAGTGCAATTTGGCCGATAAAGTGCGCTTCCATGTCAAGGCACTGCCCTGGTTCATTTCCGATGTGACGCCGCGCGACTTTCACTGGACGCTGGAATATTTGCGCGAACATCCGGTGAGGCTGCTCATGGAACTGGGAAAGAAGTGGACGGCATTTCTTAGCGAAGGCAAGTTTGAATTGGCGCCGGTGGACTATTTTTGGACGAGTCCTTATGAGTTCTATAAGTAAGCAAATCTGCTGCATTAATTACTGCTGTCATTACAAAATTTTATTGCACACACAGAATGCGCGAGATTCAACCAGAGCTTTACAGTTCCTTGAGGACTTCACGGCTGGTCATCTTCAAGGGTGACTTAAATTATCGCAAACTGCTCGGTGACTTTGCCTGGGATGATACCGAAGAGTTTACGACCTGCATAAGAGGTTCGTTCGTTCGTGCATCTTTGCATTAACACTTTAAATTGTTTTAATTTTGTTTTTGCAGGCTTTCGTCCTACGAACTTCTGCACGCTGCGCACTGTCAAAGCGGATCTTATTTGCGGCCTAGCCGATGGTGTTGCCGCAGAACTTGCTAAAGCGCAGCCCGACTGGATGATCACCGGCGAATATGGCGTCATACAGTTCGCTTACAGAACCAGCTGCGGTTGCACTGAAACAGTTTTGCAATAGTTATTCTCACTCGCTGCTGCATCGTTATAAATTTTTAATTTAAACAACAAACTCGACGCAATGTTACAACAAAGACAGGACGACAAACAGTTCGATCAATCATTTTTACTATTGCGGTTTGTATTATTTTAAATTCTCTGGTTATCGATTCGAATTTATTAAATTGGATTGTGTGCTTTATTAGGTAAATTTAGCAATTGTATACAAAATCATTATTATAAATAAATTGTTATTATTTTATAAATTATAGCTCAATTGATTAGTTAAACAAATAAATGCAAAATAAAAAAAATTGCAAAATAAACGGTAGACCTTTTTTTATTATTACAGTGTTCACGGCGGTTTATTTCGGAAAATACAAATTCGTGTAAAAATAAATGATTTTTAATTCGATTATACTTGGTGTTATAGTTTATAACAATTACAAACTAACTTCTAAATAAAAATCAGTAAGAAAGTTAGGTCACATGGAAAATTTTGAAGTGAGACATTTTGATAGTCGGTGTTAGTAAGAATTATGAAACTTATAGTCAGATTATGCCGACTTTAAATACCCTACACATATGTGATAACATGTGCGGTGACCACTTACAATGGGGCATAGGCCACCAGGGTTTACAAATCCTGATAATACCTACAAACTTGAAATCGATGAAGGATTTCCTTTCATTTGATACCCATATGTACAAATGGGTAGGTATACCGAATTTCGATTTTTTTCGAGAAATACACGTCAGTTCCCAAGAAAACATTATTTTCATATATTTGAGCATAAAGGCAATATATAATTTGGCAAAAAAACGTTCACTTTAGCTCGTATAAAGTAAAATTCATCCGTAGATGTAAATATTATGCACTACCTCATGGTCGGTTCGCAGGTGACAATGGTCCGATCACACCAATATTCTTGTTGGTACAGCGTAGATACATAAGTAATCTAAATTAGAAGTCTTCTAATTTTTCAGTAATCGTGATTTCAGCAGACAGACGGACTGACATACGGACATCACTAAATCGACTCAGGAGGTCATGCTGATCAAGAATATATAAATATAATTTTCCATACCGGATGCTTCCTTCTGGCTGTTACAAACGATGTACCGACGCACGGTGAACAAAATGATGAAATTTTTGAACAAAACTATATTTTTTTTTTAATTAATTTTTATATATTTTTTAAACTATAATATAAATAAAAGACCAACTACCCAGCATACCAAACGATATCGAAACGAATTGTTCGTTTTCGACTATCGTTAACGATTCGTGAATGATAGAGTTCTCGAAAAAAATGGCTCTATCGTTAACGATATCGATATTGTATGAATTCTCGATATCGAAACGAATTCGTAAATTGATTCATTTTCGATATCTAGACGAATTCGAAAAATTATTCAATTTCGAATTCAAAAAGCTTATTCTATTTCGATACTATTTAAATTAATTTGCCTTGAAATTATCTTTCATAGAGCTGTGCACCAAGCATTCTATAGCATCCAAAACATTAAAATTGTTTACCTAGTTTGGGATTAAAAATTA
This sequence comes from Dryomyza anilis, assembly GCA_951804985.1. NCBI lineage: Eukaryota > Metazoa > Arthropoda > Insecta > Diptera > Dryomyzidae > Dryomyza > Dryomyza anilis. The sequence goes on from OX638133.1 coordinate 70,625,794, forward strand.
GTTTATTGATCCAGCAACAAAATATTGCATACTTACTAAATTTTTCTAAAAGTTGCGAAATTTCTTCCAATTTCAAAATTTATTAAATTTTTTCATTGAACAGCTTTTTTTTGACAAATAATCCAATACTGATTCTATATAAATTTAACGATATCGTTACGAATTCGAAACGTTATCGAAATTTTATACAATCGAAACTATGTTTATTGGGTAAGAATAATCTGTAAGCTTTTTTCGTATAACATTAATAGTTTAAGAGATATGAGCCTTCAAAGATAGGAAAAAAATGCATACCATACATAATTATATGAAAATACATATTGGAACTTAACTACAATATCCTTGCATATCCTCTCAAATCATTAAAATTGTATTTAGGCTTTTACAAAATGCACCTTCTGAAGAAAAATACTACCATTTTCGTGTTTAGTATTTCATATCATAATTCAACACAGACGAATAAAACAAAGTATATATTCACACAAATTTATATCCATAGTGTGTAAAAAAAATATAAAATACCAAAATTCCATGAATTCATACACATTTCGTAAAATTTCACGTCAAAAATTGCAATTTGAGTAATTTTATGTCAAGTTAAAAATTTTATATCAATTAAACCTAGAGATATCCTTCATTCGCACTTACTTTTTTCTAATCACAATCAAAGTGGAAAAAAATAAAAAAATATCATCCTGATATCATTCCCGGCTTAGGAGAAATTACATGGTAATGTTTTCCATTTTTATTCTAATTAAATACATTTGTGCCTTTTTTGTAAATTTATTCCAAGGACTGCAAGCGATATCCTTTGTTCGCACTAACTTTTTTCTGATCACAATAAATGTGGGTAAAAATAAAAAATATATTATCCCGATATCGGCTCCAGATTTTAAAAAATCACATGTCAAAAATTTCCACAAAATTCTCGAAGTTTAAATATTTTTACATAACTATTTTTACATAATGTCAATAGAAGACATTCAGTAAAGCATAACTATACCTTGATATTTTTTAATTAAGTAAAAAAAATCAACGAAATCTACATCGAGAGCAAAACGTAGTTAACTATCTGCTAGTTTGCATAGTCAATTGAAAATTCTAAAAAAGTGACTACGTTTCAATTTATAACTACGTCGTAATAAAAAAAGAAACGTCAGTTTAAAAATATTTGAATTAAAAAAATGTCAAAACTATTTGTTCCGTTCAAAATTTGGTTACACAGGAATTAACAATGGCCTACGGTAAGTTAATATTACAGTGGTGTGTGTAGTTAATAAATAATGCTAACATCTTTTCAGTGCAATGGTCCAAACAATTATTTGCAAATAAATATAAAAAAGGCCATGCAAAACATGCACTACCAAACACTCCGGCTGATACAGCCTGTTGGTACATACATTCGCTGCACCATCCGCAAGTGCCCGACAACCCGGAAGAACCGGTGTTCGCAAACTTTTCATCTGGTGTTAACAGCAAGTTGGGAAGCGTCGACAAACGCTCTTGCACATGGGCAGCTACTGTCCAGTCTCAAAAAGTGTCTGAATATTAATTCTAATAGGACAGGGATTAAACGATAGTGCATGCATAGTGCTCAATGTGGTGATATCAGAAGATGGTGATGATATATGAGAATAAACTCATACTGCTGGTGGTCGCTCGAACGATTAAAAGGTCATTATAAGTTCTAGAATTTTGTATATTTAATATTATTAAAATCTCTCCAGAATGAATCCATAATGTCATGAGAAGAATCCACGTATCGGCGACTACCAACTCTAAATGTAGTGGTTCAACGCTTGAAGTGTGATGCCGCTTGAAGTGTGACTGTCTACAAGAAATTTGACTACGTTCCGTTGTCGGAGGATTTTCATTCACGCCGTAGTTAAAAACATAGTTCTAAATAACTACGATTTGCTCACGGTGTACCGATTTGTTTTGAAGTTATATAATTTTGTTCAAAAAAAGCGCTGTGTTTAGTTTTTTTGATTTTCCATCAACAACAAAGTTATACGCATTCCCCCATATATAAGTACTATTATAATTATTTATATCTCTGTAACCGAAACGAGTAGTAAAAACTGATACCAAAATCGATACTGTTAATCGTTTGGTTTTGAAGCTTAGAACATAACCTCAATTTTGGTTGACCATCGATTTCCAGTAATCTATTTTTAAGTTATTAATTTTTCTGTAATTTAAATTAAATTTATTTCATATTACTTAGATTTTGTTATTTTATTTATTAATTAATTTAATTATTTAATTTATTAAATAATTAAAATGCGTAGTTGAAAAGGAATTAAAAAAAAGACCAACTCAAATTTTTAGCACTAAGTTTTCATTTTATTCGGTTATATCAACCAACACTTCGCTATGCTATTTACAGATAGATAACTTATTAAGATTTGAATATTTGATTGAATTTGTTAACTTTCTAGGGGTTTTGTTAAATATGCATTCAATGTATATAATTAAATAATATGTTGATTATGTAAAACATGTTGTATATATATTTTTTTTTATTTTTAAATATGTAAAAATTTAATTAAATTATTAATTTCAACTGATATGTTGTAAATCAGTTTTACTTTTAGTACAATTTATTTACATCATCTATCAAATTGTTGTTATAAATTTAATTTTAAAAAATTACCTAACTTGTTTTTGATTTTATTATTAATGTTCATATTTTTATTTTCTTTTTGTAAATAAATTAATTGCTTTAACAATTTGTGTTTCTTTTTTTAATTGCAATTATAAAGAACACTGATTTTGATTTGTTGAATTTGTTACTTTAATTCCTTATGTTAAATATATCATTACCATTGATATATATATATATAAATATTTTCAGTTATTGTAACTTGTTTATTGTAATATTCATTATAAATTGAGAAAAATTAAAAGTGTGCACCAAAGACTGTGTGCACTATGCAGAACATGTTAAAATCAATTTTGAAATACTTTGGCGAATAGTAAAATTTTGAAAAATTATTTAATATTCAAATTACGCTACTCTACAAAATGGGAATTCATTTTTCCTATGAGGAAGTAGCTGATTTTGATTTTTTACACATTTTTTCCTATCACGTTCTTAAGACAATGCACTTTTTAGAATAAAATAGATTTGTATTAACTTTAATTAATTTTTTACACTCAATTTTGATATTCAAAATAGCCAATATTTCATTTTTTTTGGTAATTAAACCACTTATAAACTAAAACGAAACGAATTCGTTAAAAAGCCACAGAAATTTCAGTGGTATGTTTATTTCGACTTTCATTTCGTTGCCGTTTATATTTCATTTAAGTAAAAAAAACTCTGTTACTTCAAATTCTGACGTTTCTTGACGAATTCGTTATTTTGACTTTCATGTTTCATTTAAGTAAAAAAAACTCTGTTACTTGAAATTCTGACGTTTCTTGACGAATTCGTTATTTTGACTTTCATATTTCATTTAATTAAATAAAAAAACTCTGTTACTTGAAATTCTGACATTTCTTGACGAATTCGTTATTTTGATTTTCACATTTCATATAAGTAAAAAAAAAAACTCAGTTACTTGCGTAATAAGGAGGTTAGATTTAACGAAAAAAACGAAATTGTGCAACATACTTCAAATTAACAATCAAAATTATATATTTTCTCTTACCGGGAACTATTTGAAATGTGTCTTTTAATCTTAATTGTAATATAAATTATATAATACAATTTTTAATTTTTGAATATTGTACATTACTGAAAAATTATTACTGAAATTACTGAAAAATTATGTATTATTTAAAAATATATCCTAAATAATTGGAATATTGAGATTTTTCTTTTAATTAAAATAAGCTATCAATTTTTAAAGAGTTTTGTAATTATTTTTCTAAAAAGTGTTTAAAATATTTTGATTTTTATTACTCTAAAACTAGGAAAGAAAGTGTTTGCAATCAAAATCAGCACTTTCGACAGACAATGCCGCTCAAGATTTTCCAATGTTTTCTTCGTCTACACTAAAACGTAACTGCCTGCTTATAATAATGCTATGCTCAAAACTATATTTTCATTGTAAATATAATTTTTGCTAATATCACTGATACAAAATGTTAATCGTATTTGTTATAAACTATTCTATGCTAATTTATATATGTAATAAATTAATTATTATATACGCTAATAGATAGATAATGTTGTTGCGCTTTAAAGGTTTTAATAAAGAAACACTAAATAAATAAAAAAAACAAATTTGTTGGTATTTTGTATGGACCGAACGCTGCCAATTTTTTTGTTTTAATCGTAAACTTGAATCACATAAATAGTCGTTTATGAGTAGTCAATAAAGTTAATGCTAAGTATACCTTGTTGTTTTCTTAACACAATGTCAATAACACATTTAGCGTATTCACAGTTCACCGTATTTTAGTATGGTATTCGTACCATGTAGTATATATACGATATAATAACACATAAACGTGAATTTGTTGTTGCATCCCTTATAAATATGAAAAGTGCTGTATTTGAGAGTAGCCCTAAAGCATGTTTTTTGGTGTCGTATTTTGTGAAATGAAGAAAAATTTTAACATTGAAGACAAACAGTGCACATAAAATGTTAGGAGCGTATAATGATTTAAATTGAGTTTAATACTATGAATTAGGATTTAAAAATGTCACATTCCTAGTATAAATTAATTATTTATGGCCAACGCATGTAGCCGGTCGAGTAATGGCAAGGTTAAAATAATAATTTCCCAATTTTCCCGGTATGTCCAGGCTATAACGTAAATTGCATTTATATATAAAATCAGTTGATATAAATTAGGGCTGTGCAATAACTAAAATTCTGACTAATTGATTAATCCGTAAATTATAAACCTTGTTTTTTCTGATAAGTCAGAATTTATAACGAAATCGTTTTAGTTTTTGTACTCTTGAAAATTTGTACATCCCAAGTAACACATTTCAAAACTTTGTCTGGATCTGTAGATTAACATGTAACGAATATGTATCGATACGTAGAATTGAATCGGTTCTTGGCTAAGAATGGAAATCTATGTAGAAATCTGTATTGAAACTCGAAAAATTCTATTCAAACTACATAAAAAAAAATTGAAAATCGATATATAGAAAAACTGTGTCATGGGACAAGGAATTCTCTACATTTTTCCATTTAAATTTCGCTACGTATCTACTGCCAAACTAACGAAAATATCTAGAATTCGTGACGAAATCTGTATTTTGTGTTACTTGGGATTCATAATAAAAACCATAATTCGCATTCGTTTTGATGTGCTTAATATTTTTCCGAAAGACGTAATGATACATTTATAAATTTGGACAATTATCTGCAGAGATTTTTTTGAAAATCCTTAATATTGATAGTTTAAGGACGAGTTAGAAAATTAAAATGTACAACATAAAAGATCCTTAGGAGAATGCCAACATTTGGTTTTCAGTCAAGAAATCCATAACTACTATAGTTTTCTCAATAAATCAACTTTACGTCGTTATTTTTACGTCGTTTTCTTTGAAAAGGTGCTGGCTAATTTTGGAATAGTACAAACTGAGAATCAGCTCGCTTTTTCGATATTTCCCAATTTTTTAAATGCATTTTTGATTTAAATTTTTGTCGAAAAAATACATTTTCGAGTTCTCCTATTGAAATCTCTTAAACCAGTAAACTAATTTCAAAATGTTATGAGAAATAATTACTGAATGTTTGATTAACTTTCATTTGATATAACTCTTGATCATATCAGTTATTAAAAACGTGAAATATTTGCAAATATATGTGATGATCATTTTGAAAGCTCCTTTCAAAAGTTATTGGCCCATATCCCGTAAACCTATCCATAGAATGTTTTTAAATTCATATATTCGAATTCTGCGAGTCAGTGCAAACTATTTTTTTCATTTTGTTTTGTAGTGTTATCATCTGTTGGTTTTTATATATTTTACTAGGATTCCATTTAGGTACATAGAACCACAACAAAGTTTTTATCAATCTGATCTGTCTTCTGCCATATTCTTTAATTCACGCCAGCTTCTGCCTGACGAGTTTATTTCAATTTCAAGCATCCTTCTCCATGTATGTGCTGGTCTGCCTTGCCGTCTACTTCCTTATGGATTCCAGTCAATTGCCATTCGTGCAATGTCTTCTGGAGGTCTTCTTAAGATATGCCCCAGCCAGTTCCATTTCATTTTAGCTATCTCAATTTTAACGGGACTTGCTTTGTTCTAAATTGAAGTTCACTGTTAGATATGGTTGACGGCCAAAAAATGTGTAAGATTCGTCTTAACGATTTGTTTACAAAAACCAGTAGTTAATCTGATCTTTGGATCTATTCCTAGACTCACATTTGATGAAAATAACATTAGTTTGGTGTTCTGAGATATCCGAGATGATTTCTACACTGGTTGAAGGGACCCGAATGCTTGCTTCGCTTTATTTATACGGCATTTGATGTCATCCTTTGAACCACCGGAAGGAGAAATGCTGCTGCCGAGGTAGCAAAAACTAATAACGTCTTCCAGTTTGTTGCCATTAGATTCAAAATTAGTGGTATTGGTGGTGTTAATTCGCATTACGTTTGGTTTGGCAAAATTGATTTTAAGTCCAACGTTTTTTCGCATCTCAGAGCAAGGAAATGTCATGAGCAAAATCTAGTTCTTCATGTCTTCCCTGTAGACCCCAAATGATACCACCATTTGCTGTTGTTGCACTTCTCATGATCGTATCCAAAGTTATATTAAAAAGCAGGAGGAAAGGATGCAACCTTGTCTTATACCAACATTTACGGGGATATTGTCGCCGATTTGGTCATCATGAAGAACCCTGCAACTAGCAGAATTGTTAGTTCTGTGATAAGGCCGATTAACATTTCTCTACATTTTAGTATTGTCCAAATGCATTTATGTTTAAGAGTATCGAAGGCTCGTACAAAATCAAGAAATGCGAAGATTATTAGCTGGTCAACACAAGAATGCCCAGGTCTAAAACCAGCTTGTTCACATCTTAAACCGATCATTAGCGTCGTGAGTCTTGTGTATATGATGCGTGATATAGTCTTATTTACCATACTTAATAGTGTTATTCCTCTCCAATTCTTGTAGTTCTTGGTTTGCTCTCATTCAATTTTGTTGAATGTAGATTGCTCGAAAATTTTAAAAGTAAACACTGCATTACCGAACAAATTGAGTGTGTCTGTTGTTTATAAAGTATTTCTTATAATATATACTGATATCCTTTCAGCTATCGTTTTAAAATCGAGTTTTATTTTTATTGCGATTGAATATGTTTTTGTTCTTGCAGAATTCAAACCATCAGCCTTATCGGGAATAAATAAATATTCTCTCGAATTTTGAGTTTAAAAATATATTTTACTTCAGTACATAAATTTTCATCGGAGAATATTTTTCATAGGAATATTATTTATTAGGCCTGAAGATTTTCAGATGAATTTAAATCGTTCAAATAAATTCGAATACAATTGGCTATTTTATTGTAAAACATTTAACTTTCGATCGAAAGTGTTTATGGTCCAAAAATAGTCCACACAAACCAAACCAAAAATAACTAAATAAAAATATATATAAAATAACAAAAACAATAAATGCTACCTTTGCTTAGAAATAATTTTCATTTCTATATTTCTTTCTTTTCTTTTTATGTTTTGCATACTAGTTACGTGTTTTTTTTTTCACATTTCAAAGTAGTAGATATAATGGAAACCGTACCTTACAAAAGTGTGTGTGTGTGTAGATTGGCGTTTGCATGTGTATATGTATATATGTGTGGGTGTATGTATGTGTAAATGTTCTCAACAAAATAATACAAGGTTACAAATATTACAATACAAATTTAATAATGTATATAGTATGTATATATATAATAAAAAATAAAATAATAAAAGCAAATTCAAATATAATATAGTAATATTTATAAAATAAACTCATTTTAAACTTAAAATAGAACATAACTTTTGTTTAATTAGATTAAATTAAATTACATGTAAAAGCATTTTGTTTTGTTTTTATCATAATTCAATAATTAAAACTAGTATTGTGTAAAATTAAGTTTCTTTTTTTGTTTATATGTATAATTCCGTTGCTGTAACTGCAGTTGTTGTGGTTGTAGTATATTTAAAATATGTTTGTTGTTTATAAGTATAGTGTATAAATGTAGATATCTGGGGCTACGCACGCGCCATAAACGATTTAGTACTTTTTTGCCTTCAAGCTAATTTTGTAGCAAAGCTTTCACATTGTTTTTCTTTAATAAATATTAAATAAAATTGGAAAAACTAAAACTGCTCAAAGACAAAAAGATCTAGAAGACGCTATTGCCACAGACGATAGTTAGAGCAGCTTTATATGCAACTATTGTATGTTCGTCTATGCATTTAGCCGCGTAATTTCTTTGCGGTATGCTTAGGTTTTACAGCACTTTACCGCAACAGAATTCAGACAGAGTGTTAGTCAGTCAGTCAGCCAGCCTGCCGCAGCGCCACTACTCCACCGCAAAGCCGCACGTCTCCTCCACCGCCTGCGTCAGCTTGTCACAGAGCAACTGATAGCTGTCGTACGGTGGCAAATCGATGCGATTGAAGCATGTATGCGCCTTGGGCAGATTCTGCAACGGCACATCGACCGTGAGGTGTATGGTGAAGAGGCGCGGACCGACGGCGCCGGTTGAGCCTTGAAGCGCGCGAAAACCCTGCAGCGGCACACGCGAAGAACCGGTGACAAACTGCAGCAGACGCGCGCGCATCTCTGACGAATAGGATTCAACGACCTGTGGAACAAGAAGATGCAAAAATTATTACAACATGAACTTTTGACCATTTACAAATGTAATTCTGAAAAGATCAATTCAAATTCAAAATATATCAATTGTAATTCAGACATTGTATTTGAAATTCAAACCACATCAAGAAATTCTTTTTGTAATTCAAAAAATATCAATTGAAATTCAGAAATAACATTTGAAATTCAAAACACGTCAATTGTAAATCATAAATTCCATTTGAAATTAAAAAAAACATTAAGAAATTAATTTTGAAATTCAAAACACATCATTGCAATTCACAGAAATTGCATTTGAAATTCTAAACACATCAATTGTAATTCAGAAATTCCATTTGAAATTCAAAACACGTCAATTGTAATTCAGAAATTCAAAAGACATCATTTGGAATTCAGAAATTCCATTTGAAATTCAAAAGACATCAATTTTAATTCAGAAATTCCATTTTGAATTCAAAATACATCAATTGTAATTCAGAAATTCCATTTGAATTTCAAAACACATCAATTGAAATACAGAAATTCCATTTGAAATTCAAAACACATCAATTGTAATTCAGAAATTCCATTTGAAATTCAAAACACATCAATTGCAATTCAGAAAATCAAAAGACATCATTTGGAATTCAAAAATTCCATTTGAAATTCAAAAGACATCATTTGTAATTCAGAAATTCCATTTGAAATTCAAAACACATAAATTGTAATTCAGAAATTCCATTTGAAATTCAAAACACGTCAATTGTAATTCATAAATTCAAAAGACATCATTTGGAATTCAGAAATTCCATTCGAAATTCAAAAGACATCATTTGTAATTCAGAAATTCCATTTGAATTTCAAAAGACATCAATTTTAATTCAGAAATTCCATTTTGAAGTCAAAATACATCAATTGTAATTCAGAAATTCCATTTTACATTCAAAAGACATCATTTGTATTTCAGAAATTCCATTTGAAATTCAAAACACGTCAATTGTAATTCAGAAATACCATTTGAAATTCAAAACACTTCAATTGTAATTCAGAAATTCTATTTGAAATTCAAAACACGTCAATTGTAATTCAGAAATTCAAAAGACATCATTTGAAATTCAGAAATTCCATTTGAAATTCAAAAGACATCAATTTTAATTCCGAAATTCCATTTTGAATTCAAAATACATCAATTGTAATTCAGAAATTCCATTTGAAATTCAAAACTCATAAATTGTAATTCAGAAATTCCATTTGAAATTCAAAAGACATCATTTTTAATTCAGAAATTCCATTGTAATTCAGAAAATCTATTTCAAAACACATCATATGTAATTCAAAAAATCCATTTGGAATTCAGAAAATGTCAATTTAAATTCAAAAAATATCAATTTAAGTTCAGAAAAATAGAATTTCTGAATTACGTTCGATGTGTTTTGAATTTCAATTGTAATTTCTGAATTTCAATTATTCTGATTCATTTATAAATGGTGTCGTGATAAAACTCACCTGCCAAAACCAAAGCACCTGCTGCGTGTCGGGCGTGCAATGCTTGAGACGTGTATTGTTGCGCCAGTCGTTGACATCGATGCTGGAGATGCCGCCGATGACCAGCTCCAGTTCGCGCTCATCAAACGGACGCAACAGATGGCTTGGTATCAACTCGCAAAAGCCTGAAGTATAACAAATTTAGTAATAGATCGGTCATATATTTTTGAAAAGTTTTAATTATTTTAATTATAAAAATATACCTTTTTGCAAGGCCAAAAATTGTTGTTCGATGCCGCGCATAAATCTGTAGTTTACATAGAGCTTCACATATTCGCGTTTATTCTCCTCGGTGACGATGATAGAAGCGCCCGCCGGCTTCAGCTCGTGCACGACCAACGCACCAAAACTGTTGTTCTCCACACTGAAGGTGGACTCAATGATGCCGTTTATATTGTTCTCTCTGTAATAGTTGGAAAAAAGCCAAATTATTATATTTATCAATAACATTTTGTAATTTTTCACGCACAGCATCCATGTTAAACTTCGATGCAGCTCCGGATCGACGCCCTCAATGTCGCCCAGCGTAATTGGCTTGTTCAGCAGCTGTTTGTAGAATGGAGTCGTGAAGCCGCCGTCCAGACAGTGGCCATGAAAGACAGCAATGCCCAGGATGCGTCCAACGAAATGGAAATAGGACAGATGATCAGGATTGACGCCTGTAAACGAAGCAAAAAGAAAATACATTTAAAATGTTTATTTTAAAAATTGTATTTGCATTTGGGTTTTATTGAAATTGATTCGAATTAAATTATATTATCATATATAGAATTTTATGTAAGGATTTTATTTGATACTTATTTTCTTTAGTTTGATTCTAATTGATTTAAAAGTACTTTTTTGACATTTTGTATATTTTTTCCACTCACCCGAATCCGGATTAATCTGCAGTGTATAGTGATCGTCACGACTGTACTGAAAGAGTCCATACTGCGGATTCAGCATTTCGCGCGACAGTAAATGCAGCCACTCGCGCGCCACGCCGCCATAATCCAGTCCCTCTTCACCCTTGAACTTCACCATGAGCCGCTTGCGCATGTCCTTCGGACGCATTTTCATAATCAGTCTGTAGCTCTCTTCGAAAATCTCGCCGCGCGACACCTCCAAGCGACAGTGGCCGGACTGCGGCTGCAGCGCCTGCAACTCGGTGCGTAACGCTCGCAATTTACCGACCAGATCGCGCCGATACTTGGGCAGCAGGTCGGCGCCTTCGAGCAGACCCTGCGGCAAGTCTGGCACCACAATGTGTTGCGGATGAGGTGGCGCGTGATGCGTTGCTGATGAGCCACCACCGCCGCCGCCGCCAGAACGATGCGGCGTGGCAGCGCCAGCACTAGCAAGTGGATGTGAGGGCGCTGGAGACAAATGCTGAATAATGCTGCCATTGCCCGTCGAGACAGATGTTGCCGTTGCAGCCGACTGGTTGCCAGTTGTTGCATTGGCGGCACTAGCAGCACTGTTCGCACCACTACTTGGTGGTGCGCCTCCGCGTCGTATCAGCTGCAAAATGTTGCCGTTGAGTCGGGGATCGGTAAACTGTGTGGTGCGATTGTTGTGATCCACAAAGTAAACGCGACCAGAGGCAGTTTTGCGTTGTTCCCATCCGCTGGGCAGCGGCCCAATGGCATCGAGCGTCAGATGCTGCGCGTCAAAGTCGCGCGGTATACGTGGATCATGCCACGTAGAAACACCGGTGGGTATGTGATAGAAATACACTTGACCCTGTTGCGTAGTACGCATCTCGTAACCGGGCGGCAGATCCATGAAAGGGCGCGTCGCCAGATTGTGTGCGGCCGCAGCTGCCGATGCGGCGCTGCGATGGCCACCGTTTGCGCCACGCGCACTGCGTGACGACCGGCGACGCGCCGATTCCTCAAGACTGCGTGATGAACGTCGCTGCGAGCGTTGCGCTGAGCTGACGCTCTGGTTCGTCGGTGTGGCAGCAACATGCGGTTGGTTGCGTTCGCGATTGTCGCGAGGTTCGCGCTCTCGTTCGCGTTGATTGCTGTTGTTTGATGATGGTGGTGGCGGTGTTTGAGTGGCAGTTGCTGCAGGCGCGCTGCTATTATTGCCGGCTGCTGGCGGCTGGTTGTTCGAGTTTGCATTGGGACTTTGAACATTGCCATTGGTTACGGCAGTGGCTGTGGGACTGTGCCTCGTATTTTCGGTGTTTTCGTTGCTCCAACCGTTGGTGTGCGCCGCCTGCGGTTGTGCGGTGCACGAATTACCATTGACCTGGACAAAAATTAAAACAATTAAAGAGTTTTTCACAAAATATTTGAAAATTATAACAAATAGATTGACTGTGTATTGAATATTCCTAAAATATCCCAAAAAATAAATTTACTTACCCCTTTATTTTGTAATTCGTCAAATATACGTCAGAAATTCCAGTGACAGAATTTTTCGTATTAAATGAAATAAAAACTACAACGAAATAAACAAAAGCTGTCACTAGAATTGTGGACGAATATCTTTCGTTTCGATTTACGAAATAAGGGAGTTAATTGTGAACTGGATCATTTATACTAAAATCAGAGTTCATAATGATAGAGAATTTAAAGTCAACTTTAAAATTAGAATCGACCTCATTGAGAAATTTGGAAAAAAATGTCAAAAAATCTAATTTTATTTCATTTTAAAATTTCATGTACACAATTTTCTTTTAAAAAATAAATTAATTTAAAGCTGAGAGTGCTAATGGATAACATCGATGTAAACTTTAAATTTATTTTGGGACCTTTTTATTTAAATATTATTTTTAATAAAAGTCAAAATAAAGCATAAAAATGCAAATTTCCAAACTTCTGCCCTCAGTTAAAACCTATTATCAGTCCAGTTTTAAATAAATTATAAATAATAACTTTAATTATTACCAAATTTTGTGCATTTTGCATATTTTGGCGCTGCGGTGTGGTCGTGGTCGATGGTGTCGTCGACGGCGTGATCGTTACACCATTAGTGGTTGGTGTATTCGGCTCCATGTTGTGGCCACCATTAGTTGTGTTCGCCAATTGGCTGCTGTTGTGCTTCGGCGTCTTCACTTGATGCCCGTTATCAACGACGATTATGTGTGTATTACGCGTGTTCGGTGTAGTTGCTGTTGTTGTGGATGTTGCTGTTGTTGAAGACACGTTCGTCTGCTGTTGGTTCGTGCTGTTGCTTGTGGCATCGTTATTTGTACGTTGCGGCGTGAGCGTTTGCTCAATGACGGCATTTGGGCTCGTTACCTGCTGCACTCTACTGCTGGCATTATTGTTCTTTTTGCTGCTATTGCTGACACCGCCGCCGCTGCTGCTGATCGTCGTTGGAGTGGTAGTGGCGGCAGTACTATCATCTGCCGTTACCGTTCTTGAGGGACTGCAGTTCTCTTTACCCAGTATATTGGCCGAATTACTGGTCGAAAGAATTTCAGTCGAATGGCGTCGTTGCGCTGCTGTCAGCTGTTGTTGCTGTTGGTCACCGCCACCACTCTCTCCATTGCCACCACCACCTGACCTGCTGCTACCGCTGCTGCTGTGACCATTCAACAGATTCGTACAGGTGGTGGAACGCGTTGGTCCCGCCGGTGTGTGACCATTATTTGCAGTTCTTTGTTGCGGTTGCGCACCCGGCCGATCCCATTGCGTTGATTTTGTTGTGTGATTTACATAGTAAACGCGCCCGTTGCCGGTGCGTCGCTCCTCCCAGCCTTCGGGTAGGCTGTCCTCCGAGGAGTCGTCTTCCGAAGGGCCGCGCACATCGCCACTGGGTCCAACAATAGCCAACGGATTGCCGCTACAGGGTCCGTCCTTCGAGAGCAACGCAATAATAATCTGCCCACGCACCAATTCATCGTCACTAGGTGATAATTTGCACAAATCCAGACGTTGGACTTTAAAACAGACAAAAATAAAAAAGCAAAGTTAATAAAATGAAGTCGTTATTGAAGTAAAATTTATAAAGTTTATGGATTATCATTTGAGACCACAATTTAGTATTTAATTAAATAATTAAATAAATTTGTTAAACTTTATTTGTTGCAATTATTACTCACATCCAGCTCCTTTCAAACTTTGTATGGTCGCTGCCGGTATCCGCACACAGCCTAAGAAACCGCTGCCCTTGTGAATTTTTCGTTGATTCCAGACGGTTATCGTAATGGTATCGCCGCGTGCCAAAAACAGATCGTAGTGAGCGTTCCACTTGGGGTCCAGTGATGACTTGCTTATTTCTGTGGAATACACCTGACAGGTGCCATCCACTTGCACCTTGGCAAATGAATCGGGAAGACCTGTAATATATAAAATAGGAGAAGGTAATTAATAGTCATAATATAGTATTTTATAAAGGGATATTCAATTTTAAATCGACTAAAAAACTAAGCATTTTTGACATCATCTTCTTTGAATTTTACATGAATTTTCTCTTATATTAAACTATGAAATATGTCAAATCTCAGACCTTTTAGGGGAATGCAAAAGTGAAAACAAATATTTTTTAAATCACTACTCCACACCACATGCAAACACGATCTACATAGAAGCCCATCCTTCTCAGGTGGGTGCCCAGGGCGTTGTGTCCTGTTATTATCCCAACTAGTAATCTTAAATATTTTTTATTTATTTCAAAAATGTCCTTACTGTTTCATTTGTCCAGTTAATTGATTGTATTTTTTTTGTCGTTTGACACGTATTAGATTACGCCATAGGTAGTTTTACAGTACTCCCATTGGAGTCATTTTTTTGTCTACCCTTTCTTTGGTTATTTCGTCTGCTCTTTCGTTACCAGAAAAATCTGAACGACCTGGTACCCAGCTCAGTTCTAAACAATAGCTGCGTTCCCGTGGTTTTTGATCCTGATCCGTAGATCATTTTCTTATACAAAATCAAAACAAACAATTAGAACTAGGTTCGTTTTTCGATCAATTACTGATCTGGTACTGCACGTATCAGGAGTAAATTTGTTTGTGGTGATCATAGTTGCCAGTTCCGTGGGAAATTTCACATTTGTGGGAATTTTTAGTGGCTGTGGGAAAGGTAATTCCCATGGGAATTTTTAACGGCTGTGGGAATTTTTTTTCCCACAGTTTTTTTTTATGTAACTCAATTTACGAACACACCAAATGTAAATTTAATGCTATCAACATTTCGAACGCACCGATTTGCAAAGTGAAATAGGATCAGTGAAGGCGTTAATTCAAAAATATTTCCTTGCGTATTTTAAAATAATAACCATAAGCAAAAACAGAGAATTGTGGAAAAATACGAGTAACATGTATTTGTGTTTCAACATCAAAATCTGCATAAGTTGCAACAAAAATATAGCTGTTACAGAATCTTTGGCAACAGCACTCGCTGCATTAGCGCTCTTGGTTTTAACAGATATCCTTTATAATGAAGACAGTTCATCCGACAGCATTATCGAGTTGAAAAATAGTAAACTGCATCGCTTAAATATGGAAATCGATAACTCAAACGCAGTTGACGATGATTATTTGGAGGAGATTCCAAAAAAAAATTAAATAAATATTTTAAATAAAATGATTTAAAATGAATTGATTAACTTTACATTATTTTTTACAATTAATTTAGCATTTGCAAATAATAACACTCTTTCGAGACCCTACATTTGTTCAAGCTTTTTTATTTGGATTTTTATTAATTTTGTGGTAAATTTTAAATCTATGCAATAAAAAAAGTGGTTTTTAATTCCCATGTGATTTTTATGTTCATATTTAATTCATTTAAGAATTTTCTTGGTATATATAAATTTATCTGGTATTTTTGAGTTAATTTTTTGTGGTAATATTTAATGACTGTGGGAATTTTGTGGTAATTTTCATGTGCTATGGGAATTTTTGTGGTAATTTTCATGTGCTGTGGGAATTAAATCAACCAAAATTACCACGTGGGAATTTTTGATAAGTCGTATGGGAAAAGGTATTTTTTTTTTATTTTTCGTGGGAATTTTGGTTGGCAACTATGGTGGTGATGTTATGCTATTGTGAATAGCACTTAATAAGAAGAAGAATTTGTGTTGAAAAAGAAAGGGCAGAAGAAAACAGTGCTGCCAAATTTATTAAAATAGAACCGATGGCGTTCCCGTGAAACAGATCTGGTTCAAGTACCACGGGAACGCAACTAATTTCTAGTGCAGCCGTCGGTGTTGCTAATTTCCTTTTGACAGGGGCGTAAGATATTATTATCTATTGACGAGTTTTAAAAAAAAAAAAAAATTACAATTGTTTAACTATTTTTTACTTTTAAAGCCATTATATTTCGGGAACTACATTTTTAATTTTGCTTGGTTTAGTAAAGCGCAACATATATTAAAAAACCCTTCAGAAGATCATTAGAAAAACCCTTCAGAAAATCATATAGAGTTAACTTGATTAATAATATACTTAGTTTTAGATTTTAAGTTTAAAACGGTTTTGAAAAACTGATACCCAAGCAACAATTTACTAGGCAGCTCAAATACTGCTATGTAATACTGCCAGTAAAAACTAGTCAAAAAGTGTAAGGTTTCTGGTAGGGATTTGAAGAGTAGTAAAACTAGTAGCCGCGGTAGCTCAAGGTTAGTGCGTTGAACTGCGAGCCGAAAGGTCCCCGGTTCAAGTCTGGACTGGGACTAACAACATCTTTTTATAGGAACATTTTTCTATACCGCGTTACCTCTCGACAGTAAATGGCAAACCTACGTGAGTAAAACATTGCTTATGAAAAGCTCTCATCCGACCGCCGTTCGGATTCGGCAACAAACTGTAGGTCCCCCCACTTTGAGTACAAATATAACATGCACAGCTCAAAATACTGAGAGCTCGGCCTAAGTACTTATATGACTGTAATGCCAAACTATTATTATACTATAAAACTTGTCAAAATTGGCCAAAAACTAGTCTCCCACCAATAAAACTAGTCAAAAACTGGTCGTTTACTGATAGGGATTTAAAGAGTTTTTGCCCAGTGTCTAGTCAGTTTGTGGCCAGTTTCTTGCTAGTTTACCGCCCAGAAACCGAAGAGTTTTACTGGCTAGTTTCTGGTAGGAAAGTGTGTGACATCACTTACAAATAACTGGCAAGATTACTTTCCAGAATCTAAACAAATGACTAGAAAAACTGACTGGATACTGGTAGGCACTGGTAGGATTTGTTGCTTGGGTAATTTTTAAGGTTTATTCCTTTTTAAATATTCGAATATTCGATAAATTTTTGTGAAATTAATAACTCTTTGATTTCAAACAAATCATTCAATGTTTAGGAGATACAATTTAAGTTCCAATATATATATATATATATATATATATATATATACATATATATATATATATATATATATATATATATATATATATATATATATATATATTTATATATATATACATATATATATACATATATATATATATATATATATATATATATATATATATATATATATATATATATATATATATATATTTTATATTGACATTTAACTCGTAATCATGTATCATTTTATTCATGTGCGACTACGATTCGTTTCCAATCCGCTTCGTCTAAATGATGACTTTTAAACGTGCCATTTCATACGCTCAAAAATAGAACATTTTATTTTTAACTTTTTTTCATATAAATGTTATTTAGTCACACGATGTTTAACTGAATGAAATTGTAGACGATATCGTTGTTCCGAAGAAATAGATGAGCAGGAAATTATATTTATTATATTTTATTCCTTCGTTAAAAGTATTAGTTACATTTACAAATAAATATGGCCCTCACAATAACCATATAATTCTAATACCTAAAGCAAAATAGTATCAACAAAATAGTATTAAACTGAAACGTATTTATTCTTGTATATACTTATTTTATTTATTTATTTACAAATTTGTATTATGCTCAACTGTTGTTGTATAATCACATTTAAAATTTTGATGGCCGATTAAAATCTGGTCGAATTGGAACTTGTGGTGGAAGTGTGTGTGGTCTTTGTAGACCAAAACCTCCTCTATTATTTCCAAACTGCGGTTCTGCGACAGAGAACTGGCACATGGTGGCGATCAAAGCCACGACAAAAATGAGCGATAACTTTAAGAAATACATAGTTAAAATATTATTTTTCGGTCTATGCGCAACTGTTTGCAATAAAGTTCAACACGTGAATGCTGTGATAATTCACAAAATCTTTGTTTTTTATACAAAAATTTCGAGAGATTATCTATGGCTGCAAAAAAAAAAGAGTACCGCCGGGTATTTCCATAACTTATCAGAGTTAATATTTAATATATGAAATACAGAGCAGTGGGATTCACTTATCAGCAGAGGTCTGCCAGGTCTTTTTTTCGGATTACTTAGTTAATGTGACGGGGCTAGAAAAAATGCGGATTTAAAAAAAAAATCCACTCCACCGGTTTTTTTTTTGTTTTTATTGTATTTTTTTTGGATTTTATATATATTTTTTTTTCGATTTTTTATAAATAACGTAATTTCAATATGATTAATCAATTTTTAAAGTTATTACTTCCCACCCTTTCACTGCCGAGAACTTCTAAATAACCTTTCGTTAAAACATACTTTGTGGAAAAAATGCACCGTATTGGATCTGGATGCCCATTTATTCTATATACGGAATAAGTCATATGGGCGAAGAAAAAACAGCCTAAGTGCCTGATCAAATCTATTTTGAATATCTTATAACAGGACAACTCTTCTGAACCTAATTGATTCAATCAATGTCTACCGCTTTAAAAATTGGCATAGAATCGGCTTGAATTAAATTCATAGTTTCGGCTACTACATCCATCTATATCATTAAACTATTTGGATCTATATAAAGGCCTATGTTGGCTTATATTTATGATGGATATGTATATAATATATAAATCATTTCATTATTAACTTCAACAGAGATCCTAATAATTGTTTCTGATTTCGTGGTTTATATCCAATTCTAATCGTACACTAAAAACCAAAAATATATTTCCTAAGTAATAATCAAAAATGTACAAAAATCAATAAATAAAATAAAAAATCCAAAAAAAGTCCAAAACCATCGATTTTTTAAGTGGATAAAATCAAAATCAATCCCTTTCAATCTTACGAAATATCCCAGCAGATTTTATCGCAAGTTGTTCCGAAAAGAACAACTTCTAGAACTACATTTATTTGGAATGCAAAGATAAAAAGTCGTTCTACGTTCGCTTCTAGTGATATGATTTTAGGAATCACTTTATATTCGAGAGTTCTAAAGAGTACACAAATTTAAATTTATCGGTTGAATATGGAAATATGCGAGAGAATCGAACAAAGTTCTGTATTTCCATTCAATTCAATAGCAAACTATTTTCCGATAAACTATGGGTTCCGATAAAAAGTAATTCTACGTTCGCTTCTAGCGGAACGTATACGAGAAGCGAATACAGTTTTTGAGCATCTAATGAGAGCAGAAAAGCAAACGGAGATATGTATCTCCATCGAATTCTACAACAACTGATTCTGGAATTACTTCTCTCGTGGTACTGACGACACAGCAATGAGAACAACTTCACATTTGGTTCCGACAAAAAGTCATTCTACGTTCGCTTCTAGCGGAACGTATACGAGAAGCGAATACAGTTTTCGAGCATCTAATGAGAGCAGAAAAGCAAACGGATATATGTATCTCTATCCAATTTCATAGCAACCTATTCTAGAATAACTTCTCTACTGGTACAATTTCACATTTGGTTCCGATAAAAAGTTGTTCCACGTTCGCTTCTTTCAGAATGTATTTCATAATAAACAAAAACGTTTTAAAACCTCTTTGAAACATTTTTTTAATGCAAAATAAAGTTGGCTTCTTATTTTAAATCAACATTTCAAACAAAATCAATCGTGTCATAGGATATTACAATATAAGGAAGTGGTTCTAAAAGTCATTCCATTGGAACCATTTTAAGAAGTAGTTCCAAAATTCATTCCATGGGAACCATTTTTAGCAGTAGTTCCAAAAACCATTTCATCGGATGTTATTCCATAACTACGTCTTTTGGAACCGAGAGAGAAGTTGTTCAACCAGTAAAGAGAGAAATTTAAAGAGAGTACTTTAAGTAGTTCCACAACACATTTCAGTAGAAGCGAATGGAGATGTACTTCTCCGTTCGCTTGTCTTAGAAACTGACGAAAAAGTACTGACACGTGTAGACATCGCCTGCAAAAATAACGACTTCTGGAACCATTTTTGGAGCGACTCCCTTAATACATTATAAATTGCCAAAGTGGTTGCAAAATACTTCTAAAATCTGGTATGGTACATTTTAACAACAAAATTTCAAAATTTCACATTGATCTTTCAATGGTTGCTGTAGAAAGTATTTTTTTCTGGGTGTAGTTTTCTAACAAACTGTTAACTATGTCAAATAAAAGGTTGGTGTAAATTTTGCTAAAATTTAGCAATCAGAGTTTGCTATTAATAGCAAACAATTTATTTTGAGTGTACGTATTGATGTGCACAGTTAAAGAAATCACCTAGAGAATATAAAAACAATACTAAAAATAATTGATACATTCCTGAACACACACACAGAAAAAAACTGTTAAAAATCTACAGTTCTTAAGTGTAATTTCATGTTTGCTCTAAGTATATCTGGTGAACAAGGATTTTGCATACGTGGTCTGATGTGCCATGATGTAAGATATCTGTTGTTTCGGAGCGTCTGGGTTCAATATTCATACACCCAGAAAAAAATACTATATAAATAATAGTTTTTTACTATAAAAATCTAGTCAATAGGATAAATTATTATTTAAATCGGAAAATACCATTAAATACTAGAAAATACTATGACATTAACATTGAGTTTATATGAAAAGATTTATTTTTTGTATACCATTAAATCAATAATTGTCCTATTGTCCAATTTTAATGGGATTTTAGGGATTTTTTTTCTGGGTGTATCAACGGAAATGTCTATGGGTCAGCTCTATATGTGATTGAAAACTACAAATGCAATCAATATCTCCAATCAATATCTGCAATTATAGTTAATAAATATGAAATATATTCATATATGCAGTAGTTGTGTGTTTTTATTTTAATGATTTCATGCAACACAAGATATTGTGGTAGAAACAACAGTTGTAATATTCCTTATAGACCTAAAAAGCCAACTGTTGGAAACGACAGTAGCCAACTTTCGATAAATTTTTGACTTTTGCGTTGAATGACACTTTTTACTGTCGATCCTACAGTTTTTCAACCGTAACTTACTGCGGGCTCCATTTCAGCACTGAAAATTGTTGAAAAGCAGCCTCAAACGGCAGTTTTTTTTTCTGTGTGAAGCTGAAAACTTAATATTAAAAAAGTTTTATAAGTCGTTATTTCTCTACATAAAAAACAAAATGTTATGGTTTTACACAGTTTTAATACATTTATTATTTTCTTATATCAATAGAATACAAAGTTGCAAGTTTAATTTCTATGATTAGGTCGTGGATTCGGATTATATGGTCCTGTAGAACTTGGTGGAAATTGTCCGCGTCCTCCGAGGCGTGGTGTGCTTGCGACGAGGGCCAAAATGGCGAATAAAACGACTGCAAAAATCTGGATGTTCATTTTGAGGATGGAAAACTTTGAATGAAAGTCGTATAGTAAGAACACAGTTTATATATCAGCAAATCTGAATGTACAGGGGGGTTTTTAAAAATTTCGTTGACCTTTTTATGATATTTTTGAACATATTTTTGAAATGGGAGATAATTCAATTGGAATAAATCGAAATAAATCCCCTCTCATTGCTTTTAGTGTTATCAGTAAAACGTTCTTAAGAAGCACAGTACAATCAAAAATGGCAAATAAAAAACAACCTGTTTATACTTTAAACTAAGTTTTGATTAAAAACTTTTAAATGAAATTTAATTATTTGTAGTTTTTAATTATTTTATTGCGTGTTGCTTACGTTTCGTAAACAGTGTAGAAACTCGTAAATATGTAACGTATACGGCATGTTTACGTGCGTTTTGGTTTATTGGGCTAGCTTGTGCTAGTACTTAGTTTTTGGGATAACAACTAAAAACTTCCCATGGAAATCGACATATTGTGAATATGAAAACGGTTTTCCAATATCAATTCATATAAAGGTACCTTAACAGAATTCATGAATTTATCTTTAATCTTAAAAATTTCTTGCCGAAACAATGTAAGAGGAAGATCTAAATTAAAGATCTAAAGGGTGTAAACGAACTAATTTTTGCATTTTCTTTTATTCATAACTTAAAAACCTAACATGGTAAATTAATACCACAAATAAAAAACTATACTCCATAATTTAAAAAAAAATGGAAAGATTTATATTTCTGTATGAGATAGTACGAAAATCTTCTATGTTAGTCTTCCAGCTCACCATCAGCAATTTTTCTAACTTATTTGAGCGTTAATCCAACTAGCACTCATTAATTTAAAAACCGAAGAACAAATCTTCATCAAGATTTGTAACGTCCATTAAATATTTTGTGATGTTTGGAAAGAAAAACGAAAATGTTAGTTGTGATAACCACTTCACGTACTTTTTACAAATTGGTTGATGGCAATGCCATATTCGATTGGCATCTTGAAATACTGTTCTAAGGCAAATAAAAACTAATTCGGATTTTTTTGGTTTTTATTGGATTTTATTTTTTTTTTGATATTTTTGATATTTTGATTTTTTATAAAAATAAATAACATAATTTCAATAGGATTTATCGGTTTTTAAAGTTATTCCGTCCCACACGTTCGCTGTCGGGAACTGCTGCATAACCTTTGGTTAAAACATTCTTCCTCGAAAAAATTCAACGTATTAGATCTGGAAGCCGTTTTCTGAATTAGTCATATAGGCGAGAAAATGAAATGGCCTAAGTGCCTGATAAAATCTATTTTGAATGACTTCTTTATAATAGGACAACTCTTCAGAACCTAATAGATTCAATTTAAGCTATTTCGATTCAATATAAACTATTATTATCATTAAATTATTTGAATCTATATAAAGACCTATAAGTATGCTGGCTATATTAGCTAATATAATATATGAATCATTTCATAATCAACTTCTCTAGAGATTTCATCCAGCAGTGGTCCAAATCATTGTTTTCGATTTGGTGGTTTATATCCAATTCTTAAATTTTCAAAAAATTAATCGTACTCTGAAAAACACAAATATATTTCCTAAGATATAATTCGAAAAATGTACATTAATCAATAAAATCCAAAAAATTCAAAAAAAAAGTCAAAAAATCATGGATTTATAAGAGTGTAGTGGAAATATACTAGCCCTGCCTAATTCGCACAGGCCCTAATGGTTGGGAAATTGGTTGGTTGGCGTAGCAAATTTATATTATGTGTGTATAGTCCAAATTAATAACACTAATACTGTATTTTATCAACCAGGCTATTTTAAAAACAGTGGCTGTTTTCCAAAATATCTGTCTATTTTTTATTTTTCTACGTTATCAACCAGTCTAAAATTTTAAACTGCTCGGTTGTCGTCTAAAGTCGTCTAAAATATCCAAATTAAAAATTGTTTAAAAATTTATGAGTTGTTATTCAACCTTATCGTGAAGACTTGGGGAATATTCTATTCCCTCGGAATTTTTTGGTATCTCCCAGGAACAGCAATTCCTCCGGAATTTTGTTCGAAATTCGAATGCAGTTTTACAATCAGCCTTATCGTGAATAAAATTCCTCAGGGAATTTTTACCCTTGGTGGAAAATAGGTATCGTGAACAATATTCGAAAAGGGAAAAAATGTTCCCTAAAAAAAAATACGTATCATGAACAACATTTTGGAGGAAAAATTACCCCCGTTTCGCCGAAAAAATTCCGCCATTTTTCATCGGGGAAAAGAATTATTAAAAACAATAGACACTTTAATTAATTATACTTTTATTTATAATATGTTAACAAATATCTATGGATAGCACCAAAATTATTTAAATAAAAGTTATTTACATATTTCTGCACAAATAAATTACAGATATATTCAACCATTGCAAAAACTTCACCGGCTGGGGAATATCTTAATTTTTTTAAATCTTCAAAAATGAACGCAATCTAATCACAACATTTTCTTAAATGAAAAACTACAATTAAGAGTCATTTTATATACTTTGAATTGCAGTTTAACATAATTTTAACTTCAATATTTATTTTCACAACACAACGCAATTTTGTCCAACAACACTGTTTGACATTTGGCAAAACAGCTGATTTAGCGTTGCCTGATGTTCAGTTCTAATTGCAAATTAAACTTTTATTGAGTTAAAAAATGTGAAATTTGTGCATAAAAGTATAGTTAACTGCAAATAATAGAGATCTGTATACATATTTTATATCTAAACTATTATTTTACAACTTTATTATCTGAAATGATAACGATAACCAAAAAAACGCATTAAAAAAAAATCTGGCCATATTGTAAAACTGCATTCGAATTTCGAACAAAATTCCGGAGGAATTGTTGTACCTGGGAGATTGACGATACCAACAAATTTTACCTGGGAACAAAAAATTCCGACGGAATAGAATATTCCCCAAGTCTTCACGATAAGGCTGAATATGGCCAGATTTTTTTTAATGCGTTTTTTTGGTTATCGTTATCATTTCAGATAATAAAGTTGTAAAATAATAGTTCAGATATAAAATATTTCGAATATTGTTCACGATACCTATTTTCCACCAAGGGTAAAAATTCCCTGTGGAATTTTATTCACGATAAGGCTGATTGTTTTTCACCGAAAAAATATGAATTTTTTGACAAAATACAGTTTGAACAGTTTGAAATATGGTTCATGTCTGAAATGAAAAGCAAAAACAGTCTGGTTGATAGCGACTGTTTTGAAATAGGTGCTGTTTTCAAAAATAGCCTGGTTGATAAACTACAGCATAAAACATAAATATATAAATATTTATAAAAAATAAAAAGTTTTATTTGAATAATTAGAATAACATATTACAATTTATTTAATCCTAATAACTATATGGTTTGGTATTAGGATTGCGAGGACCAGGTGAATGTGGAAACTCTCTATTCTCCGAGTATCTTCCAGATCGTGGTGTGCCTGAGACTAAAGCCAAAATGGCCATTAAGGCGAGTGCAAAAATATTGATATTCATTTTAATCTATTAACTTTGATACTGAAACAAATCACAGCATTTATAGGCACTTTAAATATATTTAAATTTTTAAGTGGAATTTTTTGTTCTTAAATTTTGATTATAGTAAACGGTGATTTACTTTTAATGTGCACCTTATCATCGAGAAAACTAAAATCACCAAATGAGGCAGAGTAAATAATGTGTAAAAATCCCCGTATTTTGGAATGCTGTGTATTATCAGTACAATGACAAAAAAAAATAAATAAAACAAAAACATTCATAAAAAATATTCTATTCTGAAATAAGATGAGAAGAGCTGTTTATAGGTAGTGTCCATATAAAAGCGCTACGCCAATTTGGCAACAACACATTAACGTATTGAATACGTGCAAAGAAACATTATTAATAAAAAATCTGTTTTGTAATTAACAAAAAAAAAATCAAAATGAACGTAAGACTTTTTGCAGTTACTGTGCTTTTTGCATTGTTGGCTTTTGTCGGAAATTTTGTGGTAGCGGAACCTTTCCATGGTAGAGTGAATCAAGGACAAGGGAAGCTTCCACAAAATTTGCCCACAACACCACCATTCAATCCAAATGCAAGGTATTGAGCAAAGGATGCAGCGAACGAGATTAAGCAGCAATAGAGAGAAAGTGAAAACATAATCTCTGCAAAATATTTGTAATATAATTTTGTAAATAAATATAAACTTTAATAACTACAAGGCATTTTGTAAAAAAAGGGGGTACTGAAATGAGCAAAAAAATAAAGTTCAATAATATACTAAAAACAATATTTTCTTGTTTAATTTTAAGAATTTATGTGAATTTTTTCAGAACACAAAATTTGTGTTTTACGAGTGCTTTAAGGGGGTGCGCTGGAAAACTAAACTTGGGTGTGTGTGAGTTCGACTAAATTGCTAAATTCGATCTCCAATCGGTAATAAATCGATTATCATAATAAGCAGGGACCGCAAAGAACCGGAATCGGAACCTTTATTAAAAAATGTGTGGAACCGGAATCCATATACTTTTTTGGTTGGCAGCGGAATCGGAACCGATACCGCTATCCTAAAATTCTTGTAATCAGAACCGGAACCAATATTCTAAAGGGGACCGTAATAAACTGAAATTGGCACCGTTTCGATTTTTGGAACCGGAATCGGAACCGATATTCCAAAAGGTTTTAGTCCCTGACCATAAGTCTGTTGCTGTCATCAAATTTAGTTCAATTTAGTGAAGTAGAAATAATGCTAAATTGAAATTTAATTGAACTCGCATCGGCGGCCCTATTCTCGAATTCAAGCGATAATTCTCACTTTCGTGAATTCTCGCTTGATCAGTGTAGAACGATAACCAAATAAGCAATTCTTCAGTTTATGCGAGATTGAATTCGATATAAAATTTTCGTTCGACAATTTTCTATAGACAATATATCTATTGTGAATTGCACAAAGAAAACTGAAGAAAACTTTCAACATTTATTAAATTAGAAAAAAAAAACAAAAACGTTTTATTTCAAATTTTCTAATAATAATATAAAAAAAAAATGCAAAAATTAGTGCGCGTAAAAAGTGTACACGATGCAATGTAGGAACTATGGCCGCGTGCAATCATCAAAAACGTGGTGCACGCATTTGCTGAATGATGGAGTCGTGTGCGCAGTGAATAGTGTAGCCCATATATTTCCTCGTGCTAAATCTAATGCCGTCAATATAATTTGCAGCTAACTAATATAATATTCCGCCTATTTAAATTGCCGCTAATATAGTTTACAATGTTTTGTAGAATAGAACCGATTAGTGATAAAAAAAAATGTACAAAATTTATTGTACCTAATGCGGAGTACCGGCTGGGTTGGCGAGTATACTCGTCCACAAAACCTAGCTAGCTACCGTTTAAATAATTCCAACGGATCATGTAGTTGTTCGATGCAGTGCATTTATCACATCCAATTTCCAAGATTCATTTCATGAGACTTTGAATCTTATAGGACTGTAGCACCAAACTATTATTATTATATTAATGTAATGCACGCACATGGTGAATATTGGAGTGAATAGTGTAGCCGATTCATCGTGCAAATTATAATGTCACAAAAGTCGCTAATATAGCTTTCCGCCATTACAATTTGTTTATCCAAACGGTATATTTTATTTATTGTTATTTGGTGATTGAAACAATTCTTTAGGAACAAAGCGTGTTGTACGCAAACAGAAAATTTATTTGGAAGTAAAAAATTTATAACAAAACTCAAATATTACTAGATCTAAAATGTTGGAGTGTTTTTTAAACAACAGTATATTATAACATTATTAAACATCCGTTTAATTGATATTGCATGAATTTCTTTGATAAAATGCATTTATGAATTCGATACCACTTCGGTTTCAAAGATTTATTTCGTGCGACTTTAAATCTCACCAGAAAAACGCCATTTCTTGCAAATTCGAGAATTTCATTCGACAATTGTCGCATTTGACAATTCTCATAAACTCGAGAATGACTAATTTGTGCTTCATGCGAGAAATTACGGAAATTGCGAGTATTGTCGCATGAAAATATCTCGTATTTTTTTGGATTTTTTATAAATAAGTTAATTTCAATAGCATTTTTGGTTTTTAAAGTTATTCTTTCCCACCATTTCGCTGTCGATAACTGCTGTATAACCTTTGGTTAAAACATACCGCGATGGATCTGGATCTTCCATATACAGAATTAGTCATATGGGTTAAAAAATGAAAGAGTCAAGATGCCTGATCAAATCTAATTTAAATGTATTCTTTATAACAGGACAACTCTTCAGAACCTAATATATTCAATCAATGTCTACCGCTTTAAAAATTGACTTAAAACGATTTGGTGGTTAATATCAAATTCATAAATTTTCAAAAAATAAATCGTACTCAGAAAACTAAAAATATATTTCCTAAGTTAAAATTCGAAAATTTTACAAAAATCAATAAAATCAAAAAATCCAAAATCATGAAGTTTTTTAAGTGGATAAAAAATTTGTTTTTTTGGAATAGAGTGGATAACCCAGTCCTGACTCGCACATACCCTTAATCTTAATTAAGCAATAATAACAAAATATTAAAATATGAAGCAAATCGAAGGATGTCAGGGGCACAGCTCGGCGAATTGACGTAAAATGACCTATATATTTTTTGTCAAACCTGATATATATTATTTTGTTTTCTTTTACTTAGTTTTGAGTCATTAGATTAACCCCTTATATCGTAAAAACAAATAAGTGGGTTAAGTCAGAAAGTCAAGTGATAGATTTTTTTTTTTAATTAGGTAAAACGACAAGGAGGACGATGAAGTGAAAAATATAATATGGAATTTATATAAATATCCAAAATATTATAATATACATACACCCAAAAAAAAAATCCCCTCAAATCCCATTAAAATTCGTCAATTGATTTAATAGTATACAAAAAATAAATCTTTTCATATATACTCAATGGCAATGTCATGGTATACTCTAGTATTTAATGGTATTTTCCGATTAAAATAATAATTTATCCTATTGACAAATTTTAATAGTAAAAAACTATTATTTATATAGTATTTTTTTCTGGGTGTAGTATTTGTATTGTGTATTGCGCTAAACAATTGCTACGACTTGAAATGAGAGAACATTTTGTCACCCAGAGAGTTAAATCTGTACGTTTACAAAATAACTCAGCACATGGTGATCTTGTTGCCTTGTGTATGTATGTCTGTCTGTCTGCTCAATTATCAGTCCGTTAATCAATTGGTCGTAGCTTCTACTGCAGCTTGTGCGACATAATGGGTTAATGCACGAAATGCCTTCACGATGTTCAAATTATTGCATGCCTATGGTTTCTCATTCATGTTATAGATACTCTTTGGGATGTCAAATGGAACCGGTTATTTAAGTAAATTGCTTTAGGATTTTTGTATAACAAAAATTTTTCGGGAAAAAAATGAGTTTTTCATTAAAAATAAATATTTAAATGCTTGAGTTATATAATAATTCTATTATATGTATATATTTTGGTATTTATATATTTATGTGTTACTAGCTGTACCCGTGCACCCATGCGTAGTTTTTGTAAATATCTATGCGATTTTTAAAAACCCCTATATGTCTAATTTATATTTTCCTATTCCTATTTTTTTTTCGATATTTCGGCTTTTCCTTTTGGTTTTCGAAATTATATTTTTTTTCTTTTTTTACAGGAATTTATTTTCCAGCATTGAAACGAATATCCAAATCGGCCGAGCCTTTCAAGAGTTTTTGGGAGACTAACTAACACACAGCAATTCATTTTTATATATTTTTATTCAATTTTTAATATTATTTTTTTATATTAATTTTTATTAAATATTTTTAAAACGGGTTCAACTTGGTTTCACAAAACGATTCCCAATATTACACATCACTAATATGATAGATGTTGAGTGCTGCTTCATTTTTGTATGATTTGTCGTTTTGTTCTCGTTTAATTAGTGGGCGCTCCATGGGAGGGAACGATGAAAATTAAGACCATTCAAATTTTTCAAGAATGCTACAATAAATACACATCATGGAATTTGTGCGTTGACTTCAAGATTCCAATTAAATGCATAATATGATCAATTGAACTCGACAACGTGCAGGTTGAATGAATGAAAATTCAAACCCATGAAGACTTCAAGAAATGTTTGTATTTTTCAATTAATAGAGTACAGTAAAAAATGTATTTTCTTTTGATTGCCCTTATTAATGCATTAGAAAACTATTCAATCAAAATTCAACACATGCTTCGTTATTATTATTAAAAAAAGAGAAAATAAATAATTAGCATACTTTCGTTCAGTTGGTCAATCGAAAACAACCCCAAATAAGCGGACACACGCACGCACGCATGACTGACCGACCGAACAGCCGACCGGAAATACAAAGTAAACAAATTGTAGACGGAAACAAATTTCACACATTAAGTAGATAAAAATATTATAAATAATATATTAGTTGATATTACATTGAATTGCATTGCGTGACACGAAAGTATACAGTGCATGATTATAAAAAAATGCCCAATGAAAATGCATTAAATAGTTGAAAATATTAGTTTCATGGATTTTTTTTTACATAAAAAATAGTAGTTGATGAATTTAAAAAAATCTAATCCCATTCGATAGATTAACATGTGTTTATCATTAAATATTAATAATAAATGCATAAATCACATTTTCAAATAGATGGTCTTATTCATAAGTTTGTAACTTTTTTCGAAAAAGTGATTTATGAATTTAATATTAGGAGGAGATGTAGTTTGACATAAAATAAATACTTTTTTCTATGTTTGAGAACCCTAGATGTAATGAATTAAATGTACACTATTTTTTACGTTCGAATGGCCATTACTTTGATCCGATTCAAACGAAGAATTTCATTTGTTTGAATTTTAGTTATTTGCTAAAGTATTCTGATCGGAAATATAAAAAAAAAAATTTATAAAAAAAAGTATAAGCTTCACAAATTAGAGTCTATAATAGAGGCGTTAGGAATCAAAAAACAGCTAAGTTCATTAATGGGAAAAATTGAGTTAAATCCGAATTCGTCATCTAGAGATGTTGTTACATATCGTCACATGAGAATTTGTTTGGCTCAAACGCCATTTTTGGTTGAATGGAATTGAATGGAATTGAATATACATATATGACTTATATATTCTCTTTCTAATATCATTATCCATTGGGCTTATTTTAACGCAAATACAAATCTTGTTTATCGTTTTTCTCGAAATCGACTAAATGGCGTATGAGCCACTCAATTTCTCAAGTGACGATATATTATATTTATAATATATTCAGAATTTTAGATTTTCAACCATTAAATTACATGTTAAAAGGTACGTCGGAAATCAAAAAATTGATATGTCAAAAAAGTTTGCATGTGAAAATGAGCGAAGACAAGAATCTCGTATCAAAATAGTTCTAATTTCAATATTTCTTTACATAAGATTTGGTTTTTAATTTTAATAACATTTTCTTAGTGCACATTTTCCTTTGTAGCAGGGTGTTTTTTTTTATTTATCCAATAAATTAATATTCATATGTTTTTTAACAATAATGTTCGCCAAAAAGTCCAGTTTTCCGGATCAGAACTGGCTAAGTCCATATTATCGCACTCTGACTTGGGGAATATATTGCAAAAAACATTAAATTTTGTTTATGGAATCCTATTTGAGATTTAACATTTTAAATTATTGTTTTATAATACACGTTTTTCATGTTTTTTCTCAAAATGCCATAGCATGGACAAACGGAGCATAATTTATATGTTTTATATAGTATCTCAAATACTTTGCGTAGTATCACAAATATAGATTGAATCTTAAATACTTAATGCAATAATGAGGTCTTGACTCGAATCATAAAGTCCATAGGAATACCATTATTATTATTATTTGTGATGGGTTAATTCACTGCGACCTAATAGAATCTATTGTGCCCCGCTTGGAACCATAGTTAATAGGGTTGTCAACTGTGGTACCCCGCTAGTAAATTCAGTAGTGTCCTGATGTGCTGAATATTGGTTATGTAATACTCAGTTAGTTAAATTTCTGGTATATGTGTTACATCTTTTTATAGGACCTCCACCAGACCAATCTCAGTAAGAGACCTAATTATTTCGTTTGGTTTTATTTCCCTGATATCGGTTTGACTCGGTTGATAGAATCCAAGAATTTTCTTCCTTGTACGTATTAGAGCTGCACAATTTTCCAGAATGTGCACTGGGTTCTCATCCTTCTCCAAACAGAACCTACATGTGCCGTCGGACTGAATACCCATTCTTGTAAGATGTTCTCCAAGTCAGCAGTGACCTGTGAGAAATCATGTCAAGATTCTTAGGTTGTTCTTCGTTAATTTAATAATTCTTTAAATCTTTTAGGGTTGTATGTCCCGAGCTTGGTAACCTCAACCATAGCTCTTCTCTTATATTTGACTGTCCTTCCCGCAGTTTCTTTTTGATCACATCTGTAAACCATGTGGTCATATGATTTTTTATGTCATATGTATCAGATATGTTCTTCCATTGCTTTTTGTTACTGAGTTTAGTCGTAAAATTTTTCACCAAATTAAATCTTTTAGTCTTGCGGTCCTTTATGGTTGAGATTTCTGGGAGATGTTCAGATATAAGGCTAGCTTCCCTGACTCCCATACCCATTCCGTTATCTTCGTTTCCCATGCGATATAGTGCTCCCTTCACTACCCCTTGTAAGAACAGGTAAAGTGGTTCTAGTTCTAGGAGTACCTTCTAGGAGCCCCTTCTAACCTGATTGGTCTCAGATTGAGAGTTTTTTTCTTGTAAAGGGTAACATAGTGGTCATAGAAGGAATGTCATACTAAAATCACAGATTATTTAATATACATTATCTCAATAATATACATTAATCAATATTACCTTTTTAGTAACAACTTCGCATTCTGCGAAGTAATAAATATCATTACCCAATACGAAGTTTCCCACGGACATCCCATACAATAATTCAATACAATTCAATGGTGTTGATTTTAAGTGCATACTCATTTTTTTCTAGTACGTTACATTTTTGAGACAATTGCAATCGTAATTTTAGGCCTTTTTTTAGCCACTATATAGACTAAAAAAATATATAGTACTGCTGAAAAACATTTTTACCAAAAACTTTAAACACAGGTATTATTTTAATTGCCAAGATAAATTTTAATTTACTAATGAATGCTAAAATTCCAATATCTTTTAAAGATATTTGGATCTAAACTCGGAAAATTTTGATTTTTATAAACAATTTTTTAATTATTTTTGAGCTTTTAGCAACTAATGATAAACAAGAAAATTATTTATGGTTATCTGGAGCATATACCACACTAACTATCAAAATTATGAACTTGTTTCTAATTGATCTACTTTTTAAAATAGAAAATATGTCCTGTGATTATCTATCAATGTGCAATAAAAAATACTTTGAATGTACAAAGTATGCAGTCAAAATCAACAACTGTGAATTATATAGAATTGATGTATGCGATATGCATGGAAATTCATTTTTAGTTTAAATCAGGAGAAACAATACTGTTTATTTGTTTTGAAATGCATTTCTTGAAAGATTTGTTGATCTGCTTAACATTCTACCAATTGTCCAACTCTAATAATCGCTCTTGAACTTTAGACATTAACAAATAGTCCATCGATTGCATGTGTTCGTTTTTTGTTTAAAACAGCGTAATTTTAATAAGATTAATTTTCTATTCTACTCTATATAGTTTTGCACCTATCAGTGGCGCTTAATTGTTGCACCTTTTCTGACATTGAACTAATTGTGTGCCGTAAGTCAAAATACAAAAAGAAAACAAATGACACGTTTCGTAACGTATGTAAAAAAATAATAATTTAAACTACATTTTTGCAGTATTAACAGTTGTTGGCAATAAAACAGTCTGCATGTAGATACGTTTGTATTTTAAGATAAGGTGAATGTTTATTGATAAATGTATCAACTGTTGTTTCATCGAAGACAGTTAACAAAGCAAAGGGTATTAGTAGCGGTTTAATTATTATTTATGTTAATTATATTTTTGGAAATTAGTCATATTGTAGAATTTGTTAGGTAACAATAAAATACAAGCGTAATTTCCCCGTTGCCTGAGTCATTCCCAGAAGAGCATATTGATCACATCTAAGCAAAGGTTTTACTACTTAGTTCAATGCGTAAAATTTGTACAAACAAAATACAATGGAAACATATTGAAAACAGATGTACTACATAATTCAAGAATAAGTACCAAACGAATGAATGAAAATGAAAATAAACACACAAAAACAATGAAAACTGTTTTAGGTAATGGCATTAGGCAACAGCTGTATGGGAGGGCAGTGTTAGCTGCAGCAAAATAGCAATAGTAGCAATGCAAGCAATGGCAGTTGGCAACAACTGACAAAGTAAAGAAACCAAAAATGTAACTATTTCGGTTTATTTTAAACGGGACATTTTCCACTTTCACATGCTATGTTGATTTTTTGAAGTTTAAATAATTATAATAGTTTGGCGCCGAGCCTCTCTCAGATGTGCTTATAATATTTGTACTCTACATTGTGGAATCTACAGTTTAAAGCCGAATCCGAACGGCAAGATGAGAAGCTTTTCAAGGTAAATTTACTCTCGTATGTTTGCCGAGGGGTACCGCTATAGAAACACAATTTATATTTTGATTTTACAGTCGCAGTAGGACGAATCAGCGAACCTTTGATTCTTAGTCCGACGCACTAACCATCTAAGCCCACGTTACCATTCATTGAGCAATTCAGAGCGCTCTGAAATCGGAGTCATAACACAGATCTATTTTTGAGAAAAAAAAACTCATGTAAGTATCGTATTTAAAATGTTTTGGAGCCTACATTTACTGCACAAATCTTTTACTTTATTTTAAAAAGTTCAAAGTGAATAGTCAACGTTTTTATTAATACCTAACAATTTCAAATTTTATATTTTCGAACATTATCAAATGGTTTTTAGCATAGAAATTCGACATTTCGAAGAAATTTGACAATTTGAAGCGTTTGTTAAATTTTTGAGGAAAGCCGTTTGTGTCCAGATATAAAGATAATATTGATTTTATGAATTCAAAATTAATACTTAAAAACAATGGAAATTTACCTAACTTACAACATGTCTTGTTTTTATGTGGACAATGGATACCAATATTTTTCAAAATAAATGTTTAAAAATCATTGTAAGCCTACATTTGAAAAAAAAAATAATAATCCACATTAGCTTCATTTAGTTTTTTTTACATTGCTGTGTCTTTATTATTTATTTTTATTTATTTATTTAATAATTTATTTAATTATTATTTATTTAATGATTTATTTATTTTAATATAATTTAACACAGAAATAAATAGTTAATATCGAATCTTTGGTATAAATTCAATTTCTTCATAAAATATTGCATATACAATAAACAAACATTTTTACAAAAGATCGATGGATACACGATGATTCAATATATAAGAAATTCAATATATATAAAAAAAAATATATACCATGTTTAAGTTTTTATAAGACTCAATCTGATGGAAAAAATATTTTGATCAGAATGTTAAAAATTTGAATAGTAATACTGTTCATGGTCACCTGATAAAAAGGAACCCGAGACAAAATATTCGGCAGGATACTGGCAGAATATCGACTTATTTCTGGCAAAAGCGCAACTTACTGGCAGATTTTACGCAGGGCATAGCATGTAGTTTGTATTTCATCAAAAATGCCAGCCTTCCTACAGCAGGTTTCACGCAGAGAATCGGCATGTTCAAAAATTTTTTACATGCCACAGCAGATTTATGAAATGTTTTTGGAATTCAAATTTCAAATTGTAGCCGGTTTTCGATAGAATATTGGCGGACAGTTGTCGGCAGCATTTAGGAATAGCACGGCAGCCTCTTAACACAAGCGACGGCAGACACAAATTTTAAACGAAAAATATTTGAATTGCCTGCCTCACGACATTTTTCTATTGTATGTTAGGAAGGATGATAACGGCAGAACAAACATGTGTTTGTCTGCCAACAGCAGCTTTCGGGCATTTTGAATACGAAGTTGCCTTCAGCTTTCAATAACCTGCCTATAAGCTGCCATCTGTCGTATTGTTCTAGGGCAGAAAACAGGCTGATTTTCTACAAGCTCCGCCTTCACCTTTCTATAACCTGTCTATAGGCTGCCTGATTGTTTTAGGGCCGACAGCAGGCGACAAACTCCGCCTATGACCTGCATATAGTCTTCCGTATTGTTCTAGGGCAGACAACAGGCAGGTTTCGAGCATTGTGAAGCAAGCTATATTGAATACGAGACTGCCTTCACGTTCTGTAACCTGCCTGTAAGCTGCCCTTTGCCGTTTTGTTCTAGGGCAGACACAGGCTGGTTTTGCTACACATTCCGACTATGACTGCCAGCAACATGCCGATAAGTTGTTGATTACCAGCTTGAAAGCTACTGTGTTGTCTACCTGTTGTGCGCCTGTTACCTGCCGTATATTTTGTCTGGGGTAGCTAAAAATTATCCAGTATCAGTGCAAAGTATCTTGCCTAGTTACTAACTTGTTTAGAGAATACGATGTAAATGTAAATATCTGGACTGGCTACTTACTATCTTCTTTACAAAATTAATTTGGTCTTGCTACTGTTTGGTATACAAAGTAAGCTAGATAGTATATGACCGGCTATCGCATGGTATACAATATAACCCACAAAGCATCGAAACACAATACTTCCTAGATTATTTTGTGTGAGCAGAAGTAGCCGAACTGAAACTCCCACATTATACATGTCATAGTATGACATTGTCATACGTACCAATCCAGCTATTAATTCTGTATTTATGTGGAATTCATTATCATATTTTACAATATCTCTTGAAGTTCCTTGCACAAGTGAATTCAATCCGCATGCTTTCACTTGGACGATTTAAATTCGATTGTAAAATAATTATTTTTATTCAAATTGAAAATCGTTAATTTACAAATTTTTCTATTCAATTCGATTGGAATTCTATAGAAAGCTGGAAGATGCCCGATTATTTTATTTTACTTATTCATTCTCTAAACTGTTATTAATAATTCGGTTATTTCTACTTTAAAATTGATTTTCATATTGAAATGTTTACTTTATAACTATATATATCACATGATTGACTAATATGTATCAATTTTAGTATGCATCAAACAAAAGTTGATATATGTTGTTGATGATCGAGTCGTCAACAAAAAACGACCAAATTTGTTGATACCTTTGGTATTTTTGTACTGAAACTGACATACAAAAAAATACTTTTGATATAAATTGCCATCGACAGCAAATTTCTCCTCATTTATTGATATTTTACACAGGAAATTTTATAAATTTTTTTAATTAAGAAATTTAATAAATGTTCAAATTTACTACATGTTCTTTTATACGATCTAATAATAAAAATCACTCACTTATTTGCTAATACGTTTTTCTATTACAAGATTAAAAGCTTAAAAAATACATTTTTGAAATTACTTACGAAATAAATCCTTGCGCACCAAATTTCTTGCACACAGTACTGCAAAAGAAATAGAAAAAAGTATTTATTTAGATAAAAGTTGGAAATAATGCATAAAGCATAAATGTCACTTACTTGTTATACGTATTTTGTGTGCTCCATTGCGGCGTGGATAATCCAGTTTATTCATAATTTTCGTTTTAAGGAAAAATAATGAAAAACTACGTTGTTTCTTTATAATTTATTAACAACTTATAATATTGCATAAAAACAACAGAAAACAACAGAAACAGCAAACGCGAGTATAGCAGCATTTAAAATGCTCTCTTTTTCGTGTAATTTTTATTATTGGTTAAATTTTAAATGTGCTGTTGCTATTTTAATTAATGTTGGCGCTGCTAATATTGTAGAAAACAACGTCGACGACGATTTTTTAAAAATAATTATATCACTTAACCAACCTATCATTGGTTTTAATCTTTTGAAACGTCATCCATGCGAACAAGAACTGGAAAAAAATATTAAATTGTTATAATACGTATAATAATAGTAAATGGAATCGTTAAATTAAAATATTAAAATGGTTAATTTAAAATATAAAAATTTAAATATTTAATCTATAAAAAAAATCGACAAAATGTTATGAATTATAATCTATTGATAAACTGAAAACTATGATGAAAAACTGAACCGATGGATTTGCCTGATTCAATTTTTTATTTATTTGTCTCAATACAAGATTGGTTTAGGAAAAAGAAAATTCGGAAAAACCCAAATAAAAATACGAAAAATTGAAAAAAACAAAATATGACCCTTCGAACATGACATTTGGACAGGGTGTTCATCTTCCGACGTAGGCGCGCAATAAGAAGGGATTTTTTGGAAATTCGACCCCTAAGGTACAAAAATGGGTGAACAGAACTTTGAATTTAAAATATCTTTATATGTATATTGTGGTTGTTTATCTTTTTGATAGGTTAGGTTAGTAAGGAGGTGCTGTGAAGTTATATCAGAAAATATTCACGAAGTTAAGTGGTCCATTGTGTTCCTGATCTTCTTACGAACCCTAGCAGATTTTCAATTGGAACTTCTACTATTTCTTCCAGTTCTCCAAAGAACCTGTTGCCATTGTACCGTTTGCACAATGTCCTGTGAGAACGCGGGTGGCTTCTTTATTGTTATTTATGAGGCTTTTTGTTCTTTTTACATTGGCCAGAGACGACGTGAGATAACACAGTCGTCTCTGGATGATCAGTTTGCGTTTTTTTATTCCGTCGTTTTAAAGTCAATATGTCTTCTAAGGACACCTATTGGAATCCTGATCGAAGGACATGCATCCTCTATTCTACGTGCAGAGCCCTGTCGCGCTAGCCTATCGGCTTTCGTTCCCTTCTATATTGCTATGTCCGGGAACCTAGCATATGGTTATCGCATGGGTTTGACTTAGTATGTTGAGTGATCGGCGACAGTTGAGTACTGTGTTCAATTATATGGCGTCATTCTCTAGTGCTAGGATGGCAGCTTGACTATGCACAAAGATTGTAATCTCCGATGGAACCATGTTCTTTGGTTGGATGCTTTGTCTATCGCGAATATTTCTAAGACACTGCAATCATCGAGAAGTCTATGTGACTCGTGAATTTGCAGTACATCGCAGAAATTGCCGGATCCAGTTCCTATTTCCATCCTTAACCGTCAGTAAAGACCTGGAGTTGGCTATTGCTTTCCTATTTGCTAAATTTAAGAGAGATTGAACAAAGGGGCGTGGCATCTCACATATAACCATAACTTTAAAAATGCAAAAACTCCTCACCTCGTAGGAGTAGAATTACAATAATGAATACAACGCATCATGTTTATAATTGGTTTCGCCACTTAGACAATGGGGCGTGACACCATCCATATTACCAACGCTTTAAAATTGTTATAACACAGTCCTCCCAACAGTACAAATTATAAAAACGGAAAAATCGTCACGTAGAGTATAGGCGGAACTGTACAAAAGGGCGTGACACCTCTCAACAACACTTTCAAAATGCAATAATTTCTAAAATACTATGATATGTTATAAAAATGGAAAAAAGGATGATATTTATAATTATAATCGCCACATGGAATATGGGCGTGATTGTAAAAAAAGGTGTGAATGGACAAGGGGGCGTGGCACCTTCAATATAACCTAAACTTTAAAAATATTTTTTTAAATACTAAGAGTAAAGTTAAACGGCATTGGCATTTACAAACGGGTCCAGGTGGTATTTGGTAATAATGTTTTCATTATTTGCAAACTCTAATCAGTATTAAAAACATAGAAATTTACTTTTATTTTATTAAAAATCAGGAATACAATATTGAAAATACTGAATGAAAGATTTAGACAGAATATTACACAACCTACGTGATAAAAATATACTATTCGTCGTTGTAGATCGAAAAACCACCAAATACATTTTCAAAATGCCAAATATTGATTTACAAAAATCATTATATATCTGTCAATTGTTAATCGATGATCTCAATTTTTTTACCACATGTTAAGTAAATGTAAATCTATCAATAGATATTTCAACTTTAAAAATGCATCAATTACTTTTTATAATACTTATCAACAAACTCGAAATTTAAGTTTTTAATAAAAATGTATTTGGTAACGTTCTACAACGACGATATATTAATTTTTCACTAAACGAAAGTTGTTGTAGAACAAGTCATTTTATAGCTCGAAAGTAAGAAAAGACTCAGCACTACTTAAGTAAAATCAAAGTTCATAAATCTGTCTTTTAAAAAAGTTTTTTATTAAAAATTGAAATTTTATCATGGAGTGGCAAACACCAAAAACATTAAATACGCATAACTGATCGCATCAACATGATTTTAAATTATAAAATAAACACATAACTATAATTGGGTACGCTGAATTCATATCAGAACCAATATATCTACTTTACACTATACATAAAGTATTAATTAATAACAACTAAAATGTATTTTATATTTTATTTTTTACATTGGGAGTCATATGACTATTCCTAAGGTACATAGTAATTTGAAGAGCAAATGTGACATTGTAGAAAAAAGGTGTAAAATAAACAAAATCATCAGACCACAAATATAAATTGTAAGTATTAAATTTAATTCATTGAATATATTAAATAAATATCTAATAAAATTTAAACAAACTAAAAATTAAATTTGTTATAACAATTTTATAGCAATAATTTACCGAAAATATATATGACACTTGACTTTTCTTCTTGAACAGATATAACTAAACTCTAAAGCTACTTAAGCAAAGCAAGCATCAACAAAAAGGCGTGGTGCATACACTAAATAATAAAAGATTTAATTTTAAATGAGACAGATACAAATAACCTTTACAACAACATAACAATGTTAAATAAAAATAGTTAACAGCATAAATAAAATAATTATTGAAAAGGGCAGATAATTACAGGAAAATAAAGTCATATAATAAAAATTTGTGACTGGTTTTGCATGTTTCTTGTATATTTTTAGTTTACATTTTATCATTTATCTCAAATACTAATATTATTTACCAATTATTGCAATTTTAGTCCGTTATAAAAATTGCCACTTTGCCGAATTATATGTATTTTATTTATTTATTACTTTATAGACGTCGCGCGATTGTAGTGCTGACGGACTGATTAATTGATTTACTGGACGACGAAGTGGGTTTTTTTTTCTTTCGCATTTAATACGGCGCCGCGACTACCATTGCTCAGTGAAAAACTCAGTCTTACAATTTTAAAAAGAAATTAAAACATATAACGACGACGAACACGGCGTTGAATATATTACCTTTTCTTCTTTTTATATTTTATTCAATTATTATGTGTATTTTTTTTTGTCACAAAACTATTCTTATTTTTTCACTATTTCTTTATTGGATTTTCTTTTGAAATGCTTTAAATTAGTAAAATTTACTTTACACATTTTGCAAAATTTATTCGTTTGCTACATACACAATATATTGTCGTAATTTGTGTGAAATTATTTACAAAATTGTTGTAATTTAACACGATTTTAATTCGCAGAGTTTCTTGTGAAAAACGCCATTTTTGTTGAGGGAAGGTTTCACGCAGTGTTGCATTTTGAAAAAATAAAAATGTATCATCAAAAATAAAAACGTACTTTTTACTTTTCTCAATAAAAAATGCCAACATTTTAAAAACGTATCAAAAAAAATCTGGGCGGACGAAAAATGTTCAAAAGATACAAAATGTTCTCGTCGGATTAAAAAAAGCACAACATTTTTCCGTCAGATCTAAAGTGATGACAAAAAATAAAGGAACATTTTTGAGAAGGTCGGAATAAACTGACGAAAAAAATAAAGGACCGACGGAAAATTCTCATTAAAACCGGCAACCAAAAAAAAAAAAAAAAACAGGTCACACCAAAAAATGTTGTTCTTATGGTGTGTGCAAATTCATTAAAATTGCTGACTGTTGCTAAAATTTGGAAGATGTCGATAATGCAGTATTTGCCACCATCGTCGAATTAACACAGCACCTTGTTGCAATTCACTGGAAATTTAGAAATGTCACTTCAAATTTAGTCAAATTCGTACTCACCCTTAGCACGGAAGGACTGATTAATAGTACAAAAGTACGAATTTATGCCACACTGGCTTGGCTACACATTTCAATTTTCCATTCACAATAAATACCAACTGTCAAAACTCCACTTCGAATATTTCGAAACTTCAAAAGTCCTCTTCGAAAAATCGACAACTTTGTATTCGATAATTGTGAAAATATTCAGTACTCTGAGTGTATACAGTAGTGTATTCAGTACTCTGAGTGTATTTTGAAAGGATTAATTCAACTTAACTTCTCCTTGTGTAGTTAAAAAAATAATTGCTTCGTTAAATATTTTGAAAAATTTTAGAAACATTTACGTAACATTTTATATATTATTGTTAGCCAAATAATCGAATGACGTTTTAGAAAAACAATCTGATTATCAAGCGAACATTAATTTGACAATGCGATTATAAGATCCATTTTGAACATCGAGATTGTTACTATATGGTTGGAAATGACAATATATTTCTGAGAGTGAAATATCAAGAAAGCAGTTTGGTACACACAGAAAAAAAAGTGTGTAAATATAACTAAAATGTTAATCAATCCAATTAATTTTTAATTGAAACTCAGCCGATGTAACTTTTAGTAGCATTGAATCCCATATTCGTAATAATGAGAATATGTTAATTGGAGAAACATTAATTAATTTTTTTGTCATATTGATTACATTTTTTATTGGGTATTTTTAAATCTTTAATTAATTAATTAGTAACATCAATTAAAAATTTCATTCGATAGAAATTGGATCAATTAAATATTTTGTTAAATTAAATAAAATATTTGTCGAATAGATAACATAAAATAAATATTAAATAAGTATTTATACTGTTAGATATGCTAAGTCACATTCTTTCAACCTAACGAATGTTTTACCGATGTCAGTTTTCACAACTTCTACAGGTGGGCCAATTAATTGAGTCAAACATAAAATTTGATATTCGCTTTTTAATGATTCAATATGCAACAAAATGAGCATCATAAGCTGTTTGTTCAAATTCTTGACCTCAAACATAAATTGAGCCCTTTAATGCTTTAATAACATAACATACACTAAATAATGTAATATCCTGTTTTAAAATCGCAACGTAGAAGAAAATAATGTTAGAAGAAACAGAACGACGCCGCCGACGCACGAGACGCACAAACAAAAAACAAAATGAAATCCAGAAGAAAAAAACAATGTTGCTTTTATTTGTCAAAAGTAA
This sequence comes from Dryomyza anilis, assembly GCA_951804985.1. Classification (NCBI taxonomy): domain Eukaryota; kingdom Metazoa; phylum Arthropoda; class Insecta; order Diptera; family Dryomyzidae; genus Dryomyza; species Dryomyza anilis. Next base: position 70,669,025 of record OX638133.1, read on the forward strand.
CAAATAAAAGTAGTTAATACTATTAGAGATTTAGTTGTATTGAAATTATATTAAATTAATTCCTATTAATATTTTAATTAAAAAAATGTAAAAATACAATTAATTAATTAGTAAATACATTCATATTTTTAATTGGAATACGATTTTGTTTGCTATTAATATCAATTGTTATATATACGTACAATATTTTTTTCTGTGTAGAGAGCGCTATAGTGGACCGAAGTAATGCAGTGTTTATTTTTCGAGCAAACTGAATTGAACTAAATTGAAAGACAGCAAACAGTTATACGATATTCGATTTATTGGGGACTTTAACAATTACCGGTTACCGAATGGCGATTGAATGAAAATCGTACAATTTAGTTTAGTCAGCCATTTAGTCCAACAAATTTGCACACACCCTTACTATTATGCAATACTATTTTTAGTACACCTTAAAAACGTATTAATATTTACTACTATTTGTCTGCAGTTTAACAATGGATATGGTGTATTTTCTTTCGCGATAATTATTTTTGTTTATATTTTTATCTATTAATCGCACGTGAAAAAACTCTTATTTAAATAATGCCCATTACACTACAAATAAATAAGAAGCAACTGGAAGCTACTGAACCACTGAAAGTTCACTTTTTGCCCGCAAAAATCGATGGTGATGGCGAAGCAAACGTCGACGAATTCTTTAACAACTACACCAGAACAGAAGGCGGACATCTAACCAATGCATTGCGTGGATATCCACTGCTTGGCGAACAACTTATGGTTCCGGACGGTTATAGGGCAGTTGTTTTCCAGGAGGCACACCAGCCGTTGGACGAAGATGCTGAACGCGTACTTAAGATGACGGGCAGTTTTGAACGGTTTCACTATTGGAACTACGACAAAGTGCCTTCAAAAGCGGATGGTTACAAGCAGGCATTGCAAATGCTTAGTATTTCTGAGGAGGTAAGCACAAAAACATGAAAAATGCCTTGAAGCTAATATAATAATTTGTTTCTGCAGTTGGCGGAGCCTTTGACAGAGCAAGAAGTTTTAGAAGAAATCCAAAGACACAATCAGGAAGACAGTGCCAAGGAAAATTAAGTTTTTCGTTCATCAATTGTATTATTATATTTTACTGATTATCTTTATATAAAATATATACTTGAAGTACTTTAAAAACATATTTTATCTTAAAAAAATATACAAAATGCAGTTATATCTAATAGCGAAAAAATGGTACGATTACTCGTCCGCATCAGCGAATCGGTCATCATTGATATTCAAATTCTCCATGCCATCTTGTGGCACCACGGCTTCTGCATCATTTTCCACAGCAGCAACCGCCACTGCAGCTGGTCCAATGCCATTGTCCCCGACCTCTTCTTCTCCATCGTCCATGAAGTCACTCTCTTCGGAAATACTATCAGCCGAATCGGGATGCAATGCTTGGCAATCGGTCATAGCCTGGAACATGATGTCGACAGTATTTACGTCTGCCGGAATGAGCCAACATTCCGTCAATTGATCTTCCTCGTTGTCAGTCTCATGGCCTTCATCCTCTTCACCATCATCGGCATCGTCGTTTTGATCCATTGGCAAGCCTTCTGCTGCAGCGACTGCAGCTCCGTTGCCATTATGTCCATTGGCAGCGCCATCGTAGACTCCATGCCAGATCAACTGATGATCCAGCATAAAATAAATGCATTTCACTGGATTTGACGATATGCCGTGCACGCTAATTTGCTTCCACATTATGGAGATGCCTTCAGGTTTGTCATCAGGAGCCCAGGAGAGTGAGCTGAAATTATTAAAATACTTGATAAACATTTCTGCAGTATAGGCACAGCTTTTCTTCCCACCTCTGACTTATATATAGTGTTCCACTGCCGACAATTTTATCACCAATTTTCAACTTCAAATTATTTGTAGTATAAACGAGCCCCTCCTCTGGTGGAGTTATATTTGTTATCAAGACCATTTTATTTGTGTTTTTCGCGTTTATTTATTAAACTCTCACTGCAAATTTTGCGACCGGTACCTTTTTTTGCACATTCACAATTATAAAATATTCTGAGTTATGTTTAATATAAAAATTCCATGTTACACTGCTACTCAATTTATTATTGCACCAGCATATTTGCCAGTTTTGTAGGAAAAATACTGCGTATGGGAATTTTGTTTCCTTGCGGGAAATGATTTCTCAGACGACGGAAATTTCCCACGTGTGTGAAAAAATCTCGCACGTGGGTAATTTCCCACATGAAGAAAATACAGCTGTATTGTGGGAATTTGAGAGAATTACATGAAAGGAAAAAGGTATTTCGTATGAGAATTTCATATGAGAACTGTGCAGAATTGGCAAAGATATACTGTATTAAAAATGTATAAACATGTAGTTAAATATAACTAAATATTATATATTAACCGCCCTAATAGAAATGTATTCATTTTTGAAAAAAATCTGTAGTTGTTACACTCAGAAATATATTGTCATTACCGACAATATTGTAACAATCTACATGTTCAAAATAGATCTTATAACCGTATTGTCAAAATATTGTCGGTTTGGCAATTAGATTGTTATTTTAAAACGTCATTCGATTATTTGGATAACAATTGTAACAATCTCGATGTTCAAAATAGATCTTATAACTGTATTGTCAAAATATTGTCGGTTTGGCAATTAGATTGTTATTTTAAAACGTCATTCGATTGTTTGGATAACAATCGATATTGTCAATGAATAAAATAAAAAAATGTCACACGATTTATTTTTATTGTAAACAATGTTTTATGCAAACAAATATTTTTATAGTAACACTCTAAGAAATCTGATTTAGGATTAGTGAATTTGCGACATCTATCGCATCTATCGCACTTTTTTAAACTCATAAAAATGTATTTTGGCACTACAGATGTGTATAAGTTTTACATACTTTTCTGTGTAAATTTTATTTTTATACATTCGTTGGAATTTACTACATTAATAAGGGGAAACCGGTTTCCTACATTTATTATAGTAAATGTTTCTTAAAGGCATGCAAAAATATTCCACTCCGTTTAAATACCGTATATAGTCCGTATTTCGAACATACCGTTTTTCTGCCGTTTTTTCTCCGTAGTGAGGTATACGTTTGAACTCCGTTTGCTACGGAGCACACTGTTTTCGTATCGTTTATACTCCGTAAAGTACACACAAAAAAATAATTGCTTGACGTGCAGTTGTTTCAACGAATATTCATTTACATCTACCAAATTTAGTCAGTTTCAACTGAAATTCATTTGTGGTAAACAATAGTATGAAGCGTAACCAACTATTAGTTGAAGCAACTGCAACATTGATTGGGGAAACAAACTTTTTATCCATTTTAAATTTTTTTGTTTCCATTGCCACGGCAACTAAATTCAAAATGAGACCTAACCAATATTTAGTTGACTTAACAGATAACTATATAACATTAATTTGTAGCAACCATTATTTATTTGATTCAACTGTGAAATCAGTTGTCTTGTATAATAGCGATGCCAAAGCAGGACAACACCAGTCGCGAAAGCTTTACATTTTTCACTCGTTTTGGATTGCGGACAGCGCGTGCCACGTCTTAGTCTTAAACAATATTTGGAATTGTTTTAAGGCGATGTCAGATTTTTCCACTCGTTTTTTGTATTATGCTGCGGACAGTGCATGTCACGTCTTAAACAAAATTTGGAATTGTTTTAAGGCTTGTTCGTTTTTACTGTTCGGTTTTTTCATGCTCAAACATACTTTCTTCAACCAGAGACATACTATTCTACAGAGTACTAGCTATTGTGTTTCTATATGTTGTATTTATATATGCAGCCCTAGCGCTCCAACGTGTTGCAAACACGAAGTCAGCAGCACAACGAATCATCGGCAATGTTCGATCTCGGGAACGCTGTTGTGACGCTGACTTCGTGTTTGCAACACGTTGGAGCGCTAGGTAAAATGGCCGATTTCTTATAATTAAATTGGCTACCACAACTAAACAAATTGGTTGTGTCAATTGTATTCATTAGTTGTGTGAACTGATACGCGGTGTTGCAACAACTGAATCAGTCGAATGTTGACAGAACTAAATAAATCGGTTGGCAAAAAAAGACGGTTGCCCCAATTGATTCGTTCTTTGGGTGTACGTGATGAATGTGATGCCCATACCGTTTTTATGCCGTTTTCATTACGATTGTCAGACCTTAATATGAAAATCTTTAGTACGTTTAATTAAAGCTATGAAGTAGATGTGAATGTGGACTCTATACAACAATAATGTAAGTGCTAATATTTATTTGAAAAGAAATATTAAACTGTATCTAAATTTCTATAGATAAATCATAATTGTTTTGGACATTGAAATATGGGCATGAGAAACATCACGGAAATTATTTGCGAATATGCTCAGCAAGCAACGTAAGCGCATCCTGAGCCTGGGGCTTATGTCTCCTCTTCATGCCGTTAATACGAGGTGTTGCTAGAAAACATTGTCAAGTTCTTCCAATGCATTTCACTACTTTTGGTCCTTTGGAATTCGGAGGCTTGTTGTGGTTCGAACATGGAGCTGTTTTTGTTGGTACCTGACGTCGCCGTGCACATTATTTAATTTGGCGCGTATCTTTAACACCAAATTAATATGCACCCAGCGTACCAAACGATATCGAAACGAATTCGAAACGATATCGTTTGAACGAACATTGTTATCGTTTTCGACGATCCTTAACGATTCGAGAATGATAGCGTTCTCGAAAAAAATGGCTCTATCGTTAACGATATCAATATTGTATAAATTCTCGATATCAAAGCGAATTCGAAAATTGATTCCATTTCGATATCTAGACGAATTCGAAAAATTATTCAATTTCGATATCGAAACGAATTCGAAAAGCTTATTCAATTTCGATTCTATTTATATTAATTTGCCTTGAAATTATCTTTCATAGAGCTGTGCACCAAGCATTAAAATTAACATTAAAACATTAAAATTGTTTACCTAGTTTGGGATTAAAAATGAGTTTATTGATCCAGCAACAAAATATTGCATACTTACTAAAGTTTCTGAAAAATATTATGTATATTTGTCTCACTCACTCCTATAAATAGACAATGGACAAATTTGAGCTGCAAAAATCGTTCTCATTTGTGGTACTGGACGAACGGCTGCACAAATACAACAACAAAACGAAATAAATTGAATTAAATTTATTCTTATCTTTGCTAAAACTAATAACTATGCATTATTTTATATAGAATGATCAAAAACTGAAGAATTGTTGTCTTCAGTTTATGATAATCTTTGAAAAAATATTCATCTATTCATTCTTCGGTGAAAAAGCCTTTTTAATTTTTCACCAACAGACATACTTGCTTTCTGTTTTCATAAAACAGCTGTTCAAGTCAAAAGTGTTTTAAGTGTATTTGTTTCTTTTGTTTTGCACATACACATGCAAAATTCTTTCCTAGCTATACGAAAAATAGTGAAAATCGCAAACATCGCTATTTGTTTGATATTTTCAGGCTTTTTGAAGATAAATATGTTCATATGAATAGTCTTTGTTGGCTTGGACGGATACTTGCTCAATGTTCCGTTAACGTGCCGGCAATGACGGAATTGTGATTCCGTTTGTGCCGGAGCTCCGTAGAAATGTTTCTTGGGTTAATTTGACTAAAAATATTTGAATATTTTTGTTGTATTTAATTACTATTTAGTTTAATAATAATAAAGATTATGAGCGCATTAAATAAATAGCATTCGTAATATAACGTACACCGTACTTCAAAATCTTTCAATGTATTAGTAAATCTCGATTGATTAACGCAATACGTAATATTGACGAACGCGATCATCGGTTGATATTTGATTAATTTTTGGTTCTGTGCAGCTCAAAATGGTGAGAGAGCTCGGCCTAAATTCTCTAGGCCAAATTAGGACCAGAGTATTCTTATTTATCTTCTTGAATTGGTTGAATTTAAATGATCAATTGAAAATTCATATATTCAATATCAACACTACTTCCTTTAACCTATAATCTTTTTCTCGATCAACACTGTGCATTGCAGGAATATTTAGGATCTCGAAATTAGATTGTAAATTGAATGTGAACAAATAATGAAAATATGATTGATTCTTATTCCAAGAAAATTTACTCTGACATATTTTAAATCAAATGGCTCACCTTATAAACTCATTCAATATTTAAAATAAAGCATTTTTCAACCATCTTGCTTGATAACGCATTTTTTTCAAAACGTATATTAGTTGAGACTCATTTTTGAATGAAACTGAGACACTCAGGATCTAAAAAAACTTGTGATACGCTTACTGTGAACTTTACCATAAATGTTAACAAATCATAAAATTTCATTGTTCATAGATAAATCATATGAACAATAAAATAATTTTCGAAATACTGTCGACACTTTAATGATAAATATATAGGTTAAATTTTACACGGTCATATAACGCGGAATATGTTTGCAGGTTAAAATTTCCCTCAGACAATGGAAAATTACCAAAAGAGGCAACACTGACCTTTATAGTAAAAAAACTACAATTTCGTACAATTTAGTACAAATTGTTTTCGATAAGTTACAATATCGATATTTTAAATAACATCCCTGCCAACACGTGGTCGTCGTTTCTTATTTTCTCGTTTCATTTCTTTTTTTTCTGAAGGGTCAGACGACGTCGTGAGTTTGAGACTTGCGTGCAGTAGAATTGTTTTTAAATTAATAGTTAAATAAAAAAAAGTTTAACTAATTATGGGCAGACCAGGTAAACATCATATTGTAACCAAAAATATATTTGTTTTGTTAAAGTATTTTATTTGTAATACTTGAGACGCATCGAATGTTCCTAACCTCCAATTATTTTTTTAGGATTTTCTCCACGCGGTGATCGCGGTGGCGGTCGTGGACGTGGTGGCGGCGATCGTGGTGGCGGACGCGGCGGCTTCGGTGGTCGTGGCGGCGGTGGTGATCGTGGTCGCGGTGGCTTCGGTGGTCGTGGAGGTGGTGATCGTGGCCGTGGAGGCTTCGGCGGTCGTGGAGGTGGTGGACGCGGCGGTGACCGTGGTCGTGGACGTGGCGGTGGACGCGGAGGTGGTGCCGGAGGATTCAAGGGAGGCAAAACTGTTGTTATTGAGCCACATCGTCACGAGGGCGTCTTCATTGCACGCGGCAAAGAAGATGCGCTAGTGACGCGTAACTTTGTGCCCGGTTCAGAGGTTTACGGAGAGAAGCGCATCTCTGTTGAGGTATGTTTTCAATTGTTGTTTTATTTTTGTTTATATTCATAGCACATTTCATAATATAAAGCAAACTTCTCATGATGAGTCTGTGCAGGGGTACAGAACATGGCAACATGTGGCCATGAAGCACGCAAACTAATTACGCTTTCTATGACTCGAGGTCATATACGGGAAGCGTAGGGTTTGTGTGTTTTAGAATTATGCACAACTGATAAACATTTCCATACCATAAACAATAAATTTACAAAAAATAGAAACACTATTTTTCATAAACTTCTGTTTTTATTACAGACAAATGGCGAGAAAATTGAATACAGAGTGTGGAATCCTTTCCGCTCCAAGTTGGCTGCCGCTATTTTGGGCGGTGTTGATAAAATTCACATGCCACCTGGCTCGAAGGTGCTGTACCTGGGTGCTGCATCCGGCACAACTGTATCCCATGTGTCCGATGTTGTAGGACCTGAGGGTCTGGTCTACGCCGTGGAATTCTCACATCGTTCCGGTCGTGATCTCATCAATGTGGCCAAGAAGCGCACCAACATTATTCCAATTATCGAAGATGCCCGTCATCCACACAAATACCGCATGCTCGTCGGCATGGTCGACACAATATTCGCTGATGTTGCACAGCCCGATCAGGGACGTATTGTTGCTTTGAATGCACAGCACTTCCTGAAAAACGGCGGTCACTTTGTGATCTCCATCAAGGCGTCCTGCATTGATTCGACCGCACAACCGGAGGCGGTCTTCGCCGCTGAGGTGAAGAAGATGCAGGCCGACAAACTGAAACCACAAGAGCAGATCACATTGGAGCCCTACGAGAGAGATCACGCTGTTGTCGTTGGTGTCTACAGACCACCTCCCAAGAATGTTGGCTCATAAACAGCACAACTTCATATTTTTATTATTTTTCACTCTAGTTGTAAAAGAGTAGAAAGTATATTTCTACTTTTTTTTCTTTCTTTTAATTAAATTTAGTTTTAAGCAAGCATTTTTCTTCCTTTATATTAGGTAATAATATACACAAATAAACTAAACATTTATTTTTACAAACAAACAAACAAAATGCCTCAGAACCATATTTGAAAAGTATAAGCGATAGCGTTAAGTTTTCTAGTTACATACAAAAAAACAAAAACATCAATGCATTAAGTGTAGGTCAGTGAAAAACAAACTGGAAATTTGTATATTATATTACGAACAGTATACACTTTTATAAAAACAGCTTTTTAATAAAACGCAAAATAAAAACTGAAAACATGGTGTATATATTTCGTATTAATTTGTACTTCAAAAGAAGTAAGATAGTTTGACAAATACTGATTAAGTATTTTGGTTTACGTTAATTTCATTAGATAAATTATTTCGACGCCGAAAACCTTTACATTTTAATTTACGGACGGAAATCTCACATTAAACAACAGGTATAATTTACCAGGTAATACCAAAGGTATTTATATTGGTATTTGGTTTATTATTAACATCACAAATGCATAATATGCTCATTTTTCTTTTTCAACGGTAACACAATTTTTGGCTCTGCACTAATATGAAATTTATCCTAACTAAAAACATGAAATAAGTCCTAATTATAAAAACTTTTGCATATTCATAAACAATTTAAAGTCGACTTTAAGTAGGTGATTTCTTTAATTTTGTCGATTTGACGTCGAAATGACGCAATAGTCAGTTCTTCTCATATAATTTTGTTAACATTTGAACAATTTTGACAACACAGAAATCGACAATTTTATCGCTTGATTAATTTAAAATTAACTCCTAAATAAAATGAAATAACTACTAACAAAATAATATGAATTAACGCCTAATTAGGAATTATTTCGTTTCTTACAATAAATATTTCGTTTCTTACACAGAAAAAAGTATCGTTCGTAATAACAAACTGTTAAACAATATAACGTACAAGCATACATGTTTTTATGTAGTCGTTTATCAATATTACACACAAAAAATAATAGCTTGGCGTACAGTTGTTTCAACGAATATTCATTTGCATCTTCCAAATGTAGTCAGCCTCAACTGATATTCATTTGAAGTAAACAATAGTATGAAGTGTAACCAACTATTAGTTGAAGCAACTACAACATTGATTGGGAAAACAAACTTTTTATCCATTTTCAATTTTTTTTTTATTTCCATTGCTATGGCAACTAAATTCAAAATGAGACATAACCGATTTTTAGTTGACTTAACAGATATTTGGTTATATTGACTAAATGATATAACATTAGGTTGTAGCAACCAATATTTATTTGATTCAACTGCGGAATCAGCTGTTTTGCGATGCCAAAGCAGGACAACATCAGCCGCACAAGCTTCAGATTTTTCACTCGTTGTTTTTGTACTGCGGACAGCACGTGCCACGTGTAAAACAATATTTGGATTTGTTTTAAAGCTTCTTCGTTGGTTCGGTTTTTTCATGCCTAAATATACTTTCTTCAACAACGGGCATACTATTGTACAGAGTTCTTGCTATTTTCTTTCTATCTGTTGTGTTTCTATTATATGCAGTCCTAGCGCGTTGCAAACACGAAGTCAGCAGCACAACGAATCGTCGGCAATGTTCGATCTCGGGAACGCTGTTGTGACGCTGACTTCGTGTTTGCAACACGTTGGAGCGCTAGAGCTTGGGAAAATTCGCCGATTTCTTAAAATTAAATTGGATACCACAACTTAACAAATTGGTTGTGTCAATTGTATTCATTAGCTGTGTGAACTGATACGCGATGTTGCAACAACTGAATCAGTCGAATGTTGACAGAGCTAAATAAATCGGTTGCCCCAACAGATTCGTTCTTTGGGTGTACGTATCGGAATCTTCAATCTCAAGCTCTCATGTATACACTAACACATACAGGAATAGTGTAATGGCGGAAAACAAATACGACGCCGTGCTGTGAACGCCCTACTAGAACAAAATACGAAATGTTATCTTTGCGACTATCGTTTTTCAGGGAACCTTAATGTTCTTACAAAAGTTTTCTATTAAGCATCGTATAGATATATCAGAAAGGTAACTTTTTAAAGTAAACAAATCGGTATAATACCCACATAATGGCACCTCTGAACTTCATACTTCAAAGTTGGCCTTTGTTTCTTATTTTTTCTGCGTCGAACCGTTTGCTGTTAGCGTTTTTTGTGCCCCGTGTACAAAAATGTCCGGTTGATAGTAAAAATAAATCGCTACAAAATCGGGTCTATGAAATTGAAAATGTTCGTGAGCAGTTACTTACTGCAGGCGTCATTCTGCCGTATGAGGAGGTGTCTCTGGACGTGACTGTGGCAGTGATAAACCGTACAACTAAAATAATTTCAAATAAAAATGCATTTATATTTAAAATATAGCTTTTGGTTTTTCATTATTATATTTATTTCATGATTGAAGTATATTCAGGTTAGTTCATCTAGACAGATAGTTGGCATACAGAATGTTGAGAATGTCAAGAAAAAAATATTGAACATAAAACAATTAATTGTCATTTTAAAATTTATTTAAAGGTTATGTTTTTTGCACTTAATTTTCACTATTTTATTAAAATTTCACTGCACAAATTAACTATTTTACATTCTAAATACACGATGGTATAATACCCACATAATGGCACCTCTGAACTTCATACTTCAAAGTTGGCCTTAGTTTCTTATTTTTTCTGCGTCGAACCGTTTGCTGTTAGCGTTTTTTGTGCCCCGTGTACAAAAATGTCCGGTTGATAGTAAAAAATAAATCGCTACAAAATCGGGTCTATGAAATTGAAAATGTTCGTGAGCAGTTACTTACTGCAGGCGTCATTCTGCCGTATGAGGAGGTGTCTCTGGACGTGACTGTGGCAGTGATAAACCGTACAACTAAAATAATTTCAAATAAAAATGCATTTATATTTAAAATATAGCTTTTGGTTTTTCATTATTATATTTATTTCATGATTGAAGTATATACAGGTTAGTTCATCTAGACAGATAGTTGGCATACAGAATGTTGAGAATGTCAAGAAAAAAATATTGAACATAAAACAATTAATTGTCATTTTAAAATTTATTTAAAGGTTATGTTTTTTGCACTTAATTTTCACTATTTTATTAAAATTTCACTGCACAAATTAACTATTTTACATTCTAAATACACGATGGTTCATTTTGAAGCCCTGGAGATCTTAAAACTGTTTTAAATATTGTGTTTGTTGATGTTAAAATTTTGAGTTTTTGTTAATTTTGTGAAATTGTAAACAAAGCATTTATGTTCTGTTTTAAATTTTTCGTAAACAAATGTTGAAACTTTCAAACAGTTTTCAAAAAAAAGTAAATGGCGCCTGAATTTTAGAGATGACTTAACCTGTACACCCAGAAAAAAATCATGGTAAATTAAAAGTTTTTCAATAGAAAAACAATAATTTATACTATTAAAATTGGTCAATAGGATGCGTCCCATTAATTCAGTAATATTGGAACTGTTAATAGAATATTTAATTGTACCATACATTTTATATGTGCTCCTTTAATTACAATAAGCAAAACCTATAAATTTTTAATGATACGAATTATTAATTTTATAGTATAGTCGAACATTTTCCTAATAATTTATTAAAACAAAAGTGGATTTTAGTTAATTTAATGTATAATTTATTTTAATTAAATGTCGAAACTGAAATTAACTTTTAAAAAATCACACACATAAATGGACACTTCTCGTTGCAAAAGGTTATATATAGCACATTCAATGTTCGCTTCAGTTTACAATACTGGAGTCTGCATTTAGAGAGTCCGTCGCCATTTGATTTATTATTTATTATCTGTAATAAATACAAAATGGTTAAATATAATGAATTTATATTAAATACATTTAGTCCTTACTAATGTTGCGTTTCATTATGTGGATTATTACAAAAAATGCATGCGACCATTTTGAGCAAACACAAACACGTAAAATGACGTACAAAGCGAACAAGTTTATATTCGTGTTTATGTTTTTTATGCCACGTTTATTATTATAGGAGGAAACCATTAAAACAATAGTATTTATTCTATTAAAAATAATAATATTGAAATATTTAGATTAATGGTACTGAATTTTTCGAATACTATCAAATTAATTAGAAAACTTTTGATTCAAAAAGAAAAAACTATTAATTCATGAACCATAAGATTAATGGTCGTACCATTAAGTACTTAATGGGATATTTTCTTCTGAGTGTATATACTTCAACCATGATTTATTTGATATATATTAATTTGTCATTTGATTATTTCCATCATTTTTTGGAAAAGTAAATAATCGAATGATAACTTAATACATTGATAATAATTTGTTGTCATATTTTACATGTGTATTGGTAGTTAAAAGGGTTAACTAAAAGTTGTATTTAAGCTATATTATCGGAAAGAAAACTTTTTGATGATGTCTTTTAATAGTTGACTTAATCATAACTTTTTAGTTATCTTCTCGAGAGCTAAAAGTCAACAAAGAGGCGGACATTCGTTAGTCTTTCATATATTAGTTGGGCGTGTAAAAGTTGGTCTTCTGATTTTTATTCTGACCAAAAATAATAAAATATAATGCGCAAATTTTATTGGAAAATTGTAATAAAACCGGCTGCTTCAAAACAATAATTTGATGAGCTAGATAATGAAATAACATTTAAGTTTCAATAGTTATTCCGAAATTCGCAGTAAAATTGTATTAATGAATTAATTTGACTGTAAATTTGTTTGAATACTTTTGTTTTATTTAATTACTATTTAATTAAAATCAATATAATTACTATGAACAAGTTTAATAAATAGCATTCGTAATATTTACATACACTGTACTTTAAAATCTTTCAATGTGTTAGTAAATCTCGATTGATTAACACAATACCTAATATTGACGAACGCGATCATCGGTTGACATTTGATTAATTTATTTGTCGTATTGACGTACAAGTTCGTTGTAGTTACGTCACTTTTTGGTTCTGTGTATAATAAATATTTCGTTTCTTATAATAAATAAAATGAGTTATTTCATTTTGTCACAATAAAATAACTCATAATAAATAAAATGAAAATAATTTTGTTAAAATATACGTAACTATTTAGGTGTTATTTCATGTGCAATATCACCCAACTTTGTATGAAGATTGTTAGGCTTTATTTAAAATTTTTGTTAGGTGTTTTTTTCGCAGAGCCGTAATTTATTGAAATACAATATTAATAGTATAATTTTGTATTAAGTACAGTGATTTCATTAGTTTTAATTCTGATATATTGCGTATTTTACCTTTAAACCCGTGGTTTCTCAGTGTATAAACTTTGGTAACAAACGACTCGTAAAATAAAAATCTATCATAAGTCATCAAAAAATCAATTTCGTAAAAATGTGGAGCTGAAAACTTTTTGCGCCAAAACACTTTAATTGAAAACATTTAAATTACATGTTAGGTGCATCATATGAACTGTTGCAATGTACTTGAGTCACATTTAAGTGCGTCGTTTGTTAAATTGGTACTTTTGCGATTTGCCCAGAATCAACTCAGTCATTGGACATTTTATTGAAACAATTTGTTACTTTAACTATTTGAATCCAACTAGACAGTAGTATATCATACAGTAGTATATCATTATAATGTCTTCGAAGCAACGACAAACGGATAATGAGGCGCAAAATGTTTTATTGAATTTCCAATTATGTTTTTAATAAAAGTATTTATAAAAATTTTTGATATATAGGAACTAATTGGTATTTACTAATTGATATTCAACTATGCCGAAGTTAACGCAACTACGTCGAATTCAATTTTCAAACATAGTTGAAATCGATTATGTTTTTACTACGTGGAAATTGTTGAAGGATTTTCATTCACGCAGTAGTTAAAATCGTAGTTATGAATAACTACTCTTTGCTCTCGGTGTGTTTTTGAGATTTTTAAACTTTATAACATTTCTTTGTTTCAATACTTTTTTTATTTTTGATATTTTTAGGTGTATTTCAATGAAAGTAATATATAATTTATTTAATATTTTTCCGACGATTCGGTGATTTATTTGCTCCTTCCTTCTTCGGGGACATTTATTTAATATAAACTACTTTTTTACATTTAAATTTAATGCAGCGAACACGAAAACAAAATTCAAATAAAATAAATTATCAAAGAAAAAATGAACTAAATGATTTATTTGATTTTTTTATTGACTAAAACCAAATTATCCTCCTCATTTTTGGAGAAAAAAAAGAATGTGCTTCGTTTTGTGGGTAAAATAATTGTAAATTTTTTATTTTTTCTTCTTGGAGAAAGTAAACGTATTTATTTGGTAATTCAATTTTTGTTTGTAAAAATAAATTGATCGATTAATCAGAGCTTAAATTAAGAACCCAGAAAAAAATTCCCTCAAATCCCATTAAAATTGGTCAATAGGACAATTATTGATTTAATAGTATACAAAAAATAAATCTTTTCATATAAACTCGATGGCAATGTCATGGCATTTTCTAGTATTTAATGGTATTTTCCGATTAAAATAATAATGTATCCTATTCACTATTTTTAATAGTAAAAAACTATTATTTATATAGTATTTTTTTCTGGGTGTACATATTCAGTTCTTCTTATTACGTATCAATAAAAAAAATGCTATGGAATTTTTAGGCCCTTTTTAGAATAAAAAATACAGTCCTTTACACAGCTGCTTGTGTAAATTATTTTATACGCAGTTTTTCTTTTAATTGTCACAACTAATTTGAATATACCAATGAATGCCAATTCTTGTTGATCGATCCGGCCACTTAGTAGCTAAACAAACTATTAACCGACAATTTAAATGTCATTTTTGTTTTTGTATTATTTTGTGTCCAACTAAAAAGCACTATGTATTTACCTTATATAAAGAAAATGTTTTATAAATAATACTGCTCTGCACTTTTTCCTCCTTTTTTTGTATAAGGTTTGGAGTGAAAAAAAAGTAACAATTTATACTAATTAAAAAATTTATTATTTCTTAATTTATAAATGTATTTTAATCTAAAACTAATTTTACAGAGAATAAACCACATAATTATATCGTCGTTGAAGAACGAAGTCACCAAAAACATTTTCAAAATTCCAAATATTTATTTACAAAAATCTTTATATATCTGTCAATTTTTTATCGATGATCTCTATTTTGATGATACGAAAATTTTAATCTATCAATTGATATTTCAACTTTAAAAATGCATCAATTACTTTTTATAATAGTAATCAACAAACTCTAAATTTTTCATAAAAATGTATTTCGTGACTTTTCGTTCTACAACGACGATATTTCAAATAAAACTTTAATTAAACCATGATACAACTATAAGGTACTAGAATAAAAAGAGAAATTTATTCTTGTCCCAAAGTACCGTCAAACTTTTTGAATTTTTTTTTATCAAGACTTTTGTATTTTTTATTTCATTTTCAAACTTCAATATTTTTTGTTTATGTTTAATTATTTTGAAAAATTAAATGAAGCTGCTTTTCAAGTCGTCATCGATCATCGCATATATTTCAATACATTGGAACGTTTGGCACTATATTGCACGTGCCATTTGTTAACTGTAATATTTGCTGGCGCTGGAGCGAAATATTTGCGCACACAATGATTGCCATTGCACCTGCCCTGCGTTCCATCAATGATTTTGAGGGCTGGTGCTACAGTTTATGTTTTTGAAACACGGTTGCGAGTTTGCGCTTTTATATTTCGTGACCCGCATGCATGTATGTAGGTACCGGTAAAACTTCAAGGCCAAGCTCGTAACGAAGGGCTTTTTTTAAAAAAGTGATGCAAATGTGCAGCTATGCATTTCTCCCTGCGTTCGGAAATGTTCGTGTCATTGTATGAAGTGTGCGGGAGAGCATTTCCGATCGGGTTAATATCGTCCGGAACCGCAAAACTAAACAGCTCTGGTTCCTGTTGCAGACCAATTAATTTATTTTAGCAAATATCACAATTATTTGAAAGTTTTAATTTTAAATTTAATGTTATATTCATGTGTTTTTATTTTCTATTTGTTTACATTTTTAGTTAAGAGGGAGCAACTTTTGTTACTACTACCTGGTAGTTGTATCATGAATTAAACAAAAACTGCCGCCGCCTTTTACTTCAAGCAAAGACGCTTGGATTCGTCTTGTTATATTTGAAAAAGTTAGTTCGTGTATTCCCAGCTCCAGCAGAAAGCTAAAAGCAACACTATATTCACCGATTTTGGAATAGAATTTTTTAGCACTTCGGATCAAATGATAAATAAGAAAATGATATATGGTCCATAGCAGAGTCCAAAGAAACGATCAAAATTACTAACGTTTTTTCATAGCCCCAAAAAATATTCTTCAGAAAGAAATTTTGGAAAGAACCATGATACAAATATTTACAGGTACGATCACATTAGGCAAGTTTTCTGGAAAAATATTTTGTTTTGATTCAAATTCAAATTTTGCAAAAAGTTGAAATTTATATTCAAAGAAAATATGAAAAATATTTTTCAGATTTTGTTTTGATTATAAAAATGATAATTATTTAATAAAACAGGTGTTTGATTCACAAAAAACGACAAATTGGTCTACTTCGTATTACCTTTCTCCTATTGGTCTTTTTAATGAGGCAATTGCTACGGAAATGGATTTTACTACCCCACTTTTACCTGATTTTTACAAAAATGCTTCTCCCAACACAAATCGAGGTTAATCTTAAAAATAACTTTTTATATAAAAATTCTTTAAAAAAAAAAGAAAAAAAAAGTTTGTTCATTTAATCCAATAATGTTATAAATTTAATTATATATTATTATTAGTTTAAGTTATTTTTATGCGTAGTTCTAAGTTTTTTATTTTTTTATTTTAGTTTTAAGACCAAAAAAATGTGGGAAAATAAATCCCCAAAAAAATATTTAGTGTCGGGAGCAAGCACTTAACAATTTTAACACATAATCAACAATTAATTTAACACGAGGCAGAAATACGAAGCAAGTTGCTTTAAATATAACCAATGTAAAATAATTAAAACAATACAATATAATTTTAAGTATTCTTCTAATTTTTAGAAACAATTGTTTAACCTAAATTGTACATTGTAAAAGTTCGAAAAGACTCAATAAAATACTTTACTTTTCTTGTGAACATTTTTAAGTTATCTCAAAGCATACCTTGATAATTATTTTTCATTTCTATAGAATTTTATATGAGATTTTTTTTAATTGTCGATTTTGTTTTGATTTTAAAACTAAACTTCAAAAAACTTGCCTAGTGTCATCTAAAGTAAACATTGGAAAAAATGAGAGAGTGATCGTACCTGTAAATATGTATATCATGGAAACAAGTATGTAATTCGTCACAGGTATTTTTTGACTTTTTTTGACGAAGCGAATTTCGTTTATGGGATGGTGTCATAATGTCATCAAATGTTCATTGTTACATTTTACTCATGAAGATGCCCAAATAAAATATACAGTGGATCACAGCTTATTTCGTGGCGCTGTGTTCAACCTTTGAAATGCTATAAATCAGTAACGAATACCAATATGGAAAAATTTAAACGACATTTTTTTACTTGTATCTATATCTTTACGGAGAAACTTAAATTGCTTTACATACACTTCTTTAAAAAAAGAAAAAGTTAAAAAACAGAAAATGTTGCAAAATTCAATGCCACAGCTTATTTCGTGCACAGCACTGTATCTAAAAAAAATGTTATGTATTGTGTTGTTGTGAGGTGACCCTTTTTTTAATATAAATCAGAACTCACATATATCGTAATGAATTCCGACTAAAATTAACTGCTAACTGCGATCACCACTGAGTGGACATAGTAAACAAAAAACAGCGAATAGGGGACCACGATCGAGAGCTAACATCTAAATCATCATGTATCTTTTTATTATCGTGTGACTACGATTCGTTTCCAGTCCCCTTCGTCTAAAATTGGTATAACGTATTTCAAACGTTTCGTTCGTTTCGCTCTTTGAATCGAACGTTTGTTCAAAATTGTTGTTTTGCCAACTATTTTTCATAAAGAAAAAGTTTATTTTTTTTTTTTTACTTTGTCATATGATTTATATGCTGGCAACAAAAATACTCTCAAAACGAGCGAACTCAACGTTTCGTTAGATACATGAATCAGAAATTGTAGTCACACGATATTCAACCGACATTCAAACGAATTGTAGCCGATATCGTCGTCACCGGGAAATACATGATCGACACGTAAATGTATGCACGAAATAAGCTGTGGGCTTAAATTTTCTATATATATTGTAAAGTCCTGTTATACCACGAGTGGAGCACTTTTCAAAATCCAAACTCACGTATTATGTTCGATGAACATTGGTCTACAAATCTGCGTTAAAATTTCGTCAAAATAAGTGCATATTTAATAGCTAGAAACCTTTAAAATTAGAATTGTGTACTGCACGAAATAAGCTGTGAGCCACTGTATATAACTGTATTTATTGAATTTATTTAGATGATTGGTATTTAAATAACATTTTTTACACTTACCTTGTTAAAGCCAAATATAGTTGAGTATTAAGCCTGATTCTTAGTGATATAAGACAGTAATTACATTTCTAATTTTTCATACAACTGAACTTTATTAATTCACAAATTAATTAAATTCTTTTGTAAATTCAATGTGTTTTTAGAGTAGTGCATTTTAAATTCATTATCTTATATATAATAAAAAAAAAAACAATTAAGGCTTTAACTTTGAAAAAACCTAATAATGCCACAAACAAATATCTAAATACATCCCTAATTGTTAAACTTTTCTAGTCGATTCATACGCAAATGTATTGAAAATAATCTAATACTATTTCAATTTTCAAATTATACAATGATTTTCTAAAAAAAAAAAAAACAGAAACAATATATCGCTCATTTACATTAAGACTACTATTACTAAAAAATAACGATTTTGCAGAAAACGCGTTTAAAGTTTTCAATTGACTCAAAAATCGCGTTTTTTGAGTTATAAAGCTCTTGAAGTAAATGACCGAGATATATACAAAAGTCAAATAAATTATAGTTTGGCACGCGATTTTAAGCCAATGCTTTCCAAAACTCCACAGTTTTCCAAGTGCTTATAAAGCAATGTCAAATATTCGTCACGGTGCTTCTGCAAATGCGATGCATGCAATGATTTCTCCCAGCACTTGAAGGTAACTTTTATATCGGACCGTTCCCAATTCTCACGCACAGCATTATTGGAGGAGGGTGGACCGATAAGATCATTGTCCGAGACAAAGAACAGAGCTGGTTTCTTGAGGATGGTCGAGTGAAACATTTGACTTGAGCGCATGTAGTGAATGGTGGCCTGATTGTGGAATGTCTTCAGATGGTATCTGTGTGTTTAGTATTTGAGTAAGAATTTAGCTTTACTTATATATTGAGGCTGACTTACAGGGTATAATTTCGTAGTGCGGTCTGCATGCCTGGATTCCTGGGAAATATAGATTTTGGTACGCCAATTGGTATTTCGGTGATGTCTGCAGCACTATCCCAAATTTGACAGACAACTCTATTCAAAATCTGACTATAGCTGCAAATTAAATGTAGTAATTATTAAAACTGTTAATTTGAAAATCATGGATTGAAACAAGGGTATATAACCGAAACAGTTTATAACGATTTTAAAAACAAAACGTTTATAAAATTAAAAAACTGAATTCGCATATTGAATGCAAATCATAATTAAAATCGAAATTAAACTAACCGATTCATGTCTCTGGACATTTGCAACATTATTTCGCCAAATTGATATGCGCCCACGGAGAATCCATGAACCAAGATTGGTGCGTAGGATTGATTGTTCTCCAAAAACTTGATCGTTTCAGCGGCTATTACCTAAAAATTAAATAAAATTTTAAAATAAGAAATAAAAGAAATATAAAATACACCGATAATGAAAGATCTTTGGAAGCAGATGATGTCCAAGGCAAACATTTTCAAAGCTATTTTCTGCTCATTCCCAAAATATGCCGGGATCCTGCATTTATTATTCTATAATTTTTATTTATTTTTTTTTATTTTTTTTATTTGGCACTACAGTCCTATAAGAACTTAGGCCAAGCTCTCACCATTTGAGCTGTGCGGTTTTATTTGTACTCAAATTGGTGGGACCTACACTTTATTGCCAAATCCGAACGGCGGGTGAGAGCTTTTCATAGGCAATGTTTTACTCTCGTAGGTTTGCCATTTACTGCCGAGAGGTAGCGCGGTATAGAAAAATGTTTCTATGAAAAGATGTTGTTAGCCCCAGTCCAGACTTGAACAGGGGACCTTTCGGCTCGCAGTCCAACGCACTAACCTTGGGCAACCGCGGCTAATTATATTCCTTTAAAATTACATTAAATTTGATTATCTATACGCTTTTCACAAACTTCGATTTATCTGTGTGTTTCCGGGAATATGGACATTATCAGAAAGACGCCAACCAAACAAATTCAAAATGTTCAAATCTTTGAAATAACGGTGTTTTTGGAATCTTAAATATGTGAATCTGAATATCTGAAAAGAACATTCAATTTCGTTAATCATAACGGATTAAAAATTAATCATAAAGTTATGTTACTATACAATTTGTAAATATACCAATTTTTCATGTACTTTGAGTAACCAAATTAAATAGTTTGAAAGAAATAGAGATTCAAAATTTTTTTTTATGTTTCTTCAGACAACCTTCATTAATATTTGTAAAATAATCACTGAAATTAAATTAACGAACAAATATATATTGTTGTATAAGGTTGTCCTAGTCTCGTCCGAAATCAAAAATATATATTTAATATCATACACTCTGTAAATTGAATCTAAAATTACTTTTTACGAAACTAAGGGCCAGTTTTTCAGTGCTAGTTTAAACTTTGTTTAATTAATCTTCTCTTTTAATTAAACGACGTTTAATATTGTTCGTAGTTTTAAAGTGATAGTTTATAATGTACATAGATCAAGGGCCAGTTTTTCAGTGCTCGTTTAAACGTAGTTTAAACTCCGTTTAATTAATCTTCTCTTTAAATTAAACGTCGTTTAATTTTGTTAGCAGTTTTCAGTGATAGTTTAAAATGAACACAGACCAAGACAATACATATGGCACCACAGGCAAATGACAAATAATTCTCTCGATTTTGACTTCTGATAAATGTCATTCAAAATTAAATAAATAAATAAATTGTTTCAGAAAAATAAAATTAATGTATTTTTAAATTTAAACAAGAGATCGAGCAACTTTGTTCTAATGAGTAGTGTGCAAAAATACAAAAATTAATAATAATTTGTGACAGCGACAGAAAATAGTGAAAAGTGTTGTGAAAAAATTCATGTCAAAAACTTTGAAAGTTTAAACGTAGTTTAAACCATCAGCATCGGCCTAAGTTTAAACGATGGTTGAAGTTCACTGAAAAAATCGATTTTCATTTTAAACGAAGTTTAAACCACAAACAAAGTTCAACTAGCACTAAAAAACTGACCCCAAGTCAATAAATATGGCACCGCTGGCTAATGACAAAAAAAAATCTATTTTGATTTGTATGTCATTCAAAAATTAAATAAACAATGAAAAATTAAATAACAAAGAACTAAAATAAATGTTTCAGAAACTTTTTAAGATTATAATATGAAATATTAACAAAATAATGAGCAACTATAGTGGACGTGCGGAAAAAAGTGCAAAAATAAAAAATAAAGAACAAATTGCGATCGGACGGATGCACTGAAAATAGAAAAAGTGTTATGAGATAATTTCCTCTATTTCCTCCTTTACGTTTATAAAGTGCAAAAATCTCAAAATTAAGGACAAATTGTGATCCGATGCTGCAACAGAAAATAACAATAGTGTTGTGAGATAATTTTCTCTATATTCTCTTCAAAGTTTAAACGAAGTTTAACCCTTCAACATTGGACGTTTAAACTATGATTAAACGACAAATGAAGTTCACTGAAAAATTCGATTCTGTCTTTAAACAAAGTTTAAACTACAAACGAAGTTCAACTAGAACTGAAAAACTGGCCCTAAGTTACAAATCGTTTCAACGAAAAAAATTAAAATATATAAAAGGTCAGTGCTACAATATTTATAAAAAAACTAATTTTTTCAACTGAGTTATAATTGATTTGTTTTCCATTTTTGTTTATTACATCGGTTAATCTTTTTTTCATTGAATTCGTCAAGTTTTCTAATGTAGATATGGGAATATTTCGCCAAGCTTCTAAGATAGCTACTTTAAGCCTACTAATCTTTTGATATTGCGTGTTTTGCGTGTAAATTCCTCGAACTAGTATGGCCCACAGATTCTCTATAGGAAATCTGGTGAGCACGCTGCCCAATCATGACCCATAATATTGTTTGTGGATAGCCATACTTCGTACTGCGACTAGCGTATCGTGCTGGAAAATCAAGTTTTCCTCCGAATATTTATCCAAAAACGGTATTAAATTTTTTGTCAGTACACCCTGGTACTCGTTGCTATTTTTTCTCATTGATGTAAATGCCAAGGACAGCTTTCCCATTACATAAAAATCATTAGAGATTCACCACCAAAATATCTTTTTGAAAAAATATTGGTTCCTTTCTCAAATCTCTTCAAATGGAATTAAATCTATCTGGACCATGCAACTTAAATTTTTTCATCGGAAAAAATAATCTAATAACAAATATTGGTTGTAAAATGTGATATTCATATCTGTAAATTCTTTTCAACATTTTTCCAATCGGTGTCCATGTTTTTCTTTGCAAAGTCCAAGCGTTTTTTTTTGATATGTTTTGATATCTTTCAAACGTGGAGCGGACTTCATTTTGCTGCGGACAATGTTGGGGGAGCCTTTAATTAACCTCCAAATTATAGTTTTTGATACATCTAGGCTCAGTTCTCGCTTGATATCATTGCAGCTCTTAGTTGAATTAGATGAAACTTTTATTATTTGACGAACGTTGCGACCGGACAAAGTTTTGAACGTCCGGTTGGATTATTTTTTTCATAATCTAACGTGTTATTGGTAAAATTTATGATTACACAAAGTGACTATCCTAGTTTTCTAGCCATATCTCGCAAACTACACTTTTCTTCCAAAAATGCATTAATTTTCCTTTCTCAAATTCTTTCAGTCTTTTTCCACGAGCATTACCTTTAACTTATAAATATGTTTAATGGATGAAAGTAAATAAACTCATCTTCTTAAATTTTAAAGACTGACTTTATATTTTTGAAACGTTTAAGTATGTAGTAAAACCACTTTTTTATTTTATTTTTGTATTACAACGTTCACTTACGGAATCACAAAACATGTAATTTTATACTCAACAGAAATGTCGCTATCTATACCAATGCTACTTTGATTAAAATCTTTTACGTACAATAAACATGTTGTATTTCTATATTTGACCTTATAATTGAAACAGAGTGTATTAAACTAACAGCTTAAAGAATTGAATTATCTGTTTCTAAAGCAGAATTTTTTCGGTATTATCAAAAATGTAAACATCGATTTTCTAGTAATTCTAGACAATTTTAGACCGCTAATTGAAATCTGTCCGGTCCAAAACTTTGAGTACTAAAAGTGTTAAACCACAAAATAGTGTTAATTTGCCCCTTGCTAAAACAACGACTTGTTAAAGTTGACGATAGGTAGATTTCATATAAAAGTGTCAGATCTAGGTCCGGTTAATTATCTCCGAAGAACCAGTTATGGGATCAGTAGTCTAGTACCAGTTCGTTTCCGTGTCGGGAAACTTGTTCTCTTCTCTTACCTGCGAACCCTTTACTGGCCAGAGTAATTGCCAAGGTGTAATATGAACCACCATAACATCAAAGCCCAAATCTGTATATATTTCGGCATATTTCTTCAAATGCTTCTGCTTGGCCATTAGCCAGGCCATTATTAGAACCAACGGATTGCCAGAGGGTGTCTTGAATCTAAAACGGACAATTTGAAATATATATATATACGATATGATTAAACGTTTTTTTGGTTTAACTTACTCCAGAGTATTTTGATTAACCTCACTCTTAAACGGTTCACTTGTGTAAAGCGTCATGTTTTTAGTGATTTCCTTAGTGAAAATGCTACGACGATTCTTATGCGGAGCCATGGTTGTCTGCAATTGAGGACAATATAAGTACATGTTATATGTAAGTAAAATTAATAATACATGAATCAGTGTTAGTAAAAAGCTAAACGAAATAAACAAACAATCTAAAGTACTACGAGCCATGACCAATGTTAAAATGATTACTCGACCATGATAATTATCTGCTTGATCGAAATATTTTTTTTGTTATAATTTTGATATAATTTATTATTGATGAAATACAATACGTTTTTTTATCATTAAATAGTACTAATGTATGAGAGTTAAAAGCAAATCAATAATTTTCTTATTTTAAAAAGACAAAATACAAATATTAATGTCGGAATATAATCGTTGTAGAAGTGAAACTCATCAAATACATTTTTATCAACCAGTTAAATTTCGAGTTTGTTGTTTAATATTACAAAAAGTAAAAATGTCATAAAGTTGAAATGTCATTCGTAAGATTAACATTGTCTTATCAGTTGGTATAAATATTGAGTTGATCCTTCTACATTTGACAGTTGAAGTAAATATTTGTATAAACCAATAATTGAAGTTTTTTTAATAATATATTTGGTGAATTTTACTGTTTCTTTCTGTATTCGGAATCGAAAGACTATGAGACGAAAGTAACGTAATTTTAAATACATTTCAAAGTATTAAAAGTTAAATAACAAAAAAAAAGAATTGAGTGACGAAATTATGAGGTCAAATTTTCATTTCGTCGTAAGTTTCGAAATACAGAAAGTGGGTATTAATTTTACAACTACGATATGTTAATTCGTTAGTAATATTTATATTATTGACATTCAAATAATAAACATAAATTGTTTATGCTTATTAAACAGTAAATATATCAACACTGTAGAAGTCAAACGTACCAACTATATTTTAAAAATTTCAATTACACAACATAACAAAAAAAATGATCCGCAATCTTATGTTTTTCGATGTAATTCAGATTCTATACAAGTCAGATCCACCCGAATTTCATTGAGTTTATTTTAAAAATATTAGTTGAAGTATTCTCAATGGAATGCAAAAGAACTCAAATCATGCCATATATTTTGCTTTACGTAATAACTCAAAAATTGTATGAAAAAAACTGAGTATGAAGTCGTGAAGTCTTGAAGTCCATCGTGAATAAATAAAAGAAAACTATTTATTTTCATTAAAACACACTGAACAAAAATAGCCAACATAAAAATATTAAAAGAGGATCTCATTTGTTGTTTAGAATTATTAGTTTATAAACATTTTAATAAATCTGAAAATTTCTTATTGTTGAGTTCCAAACAACAAATGCGAAAATGTTAACCTTGAACTCTTGAACATTTAAAATTCAAAAACTAATTTTTATAACATAATTTAAAAAACTGGGTTTGTTTTACTTCTACAATGTATAAATTAGGGGGAGAAGTTCACTTTACCGGCCGAAGCGAAAAAAAAAAAAAATTGCCACCCCCTGTATTTTCGCAAAAAAAAATACCAAAATTAAAAAATCGCGCCGCTCGGACCCGTGGTGACCTTGAAAAATCAAAAACCGGTGCATGAAAGGTATTTTCCTCACAATTCCAAATCTGTAATTGTTTTTCAGATCTGTCAATCCTAGCGGCCCCTACACCAATTTATGTTATTTCAATTATATGTATATGTTGTATGAGTTACTTTTATGTAATAATTGAAGTATATAAGAATGTATAACCTTAAGATTTTAAAGCTTATACTTTTTTTTTCTTTTTTTGTTTTTTTTTTATAAAAAAAATATTAATTCTTTTTTTTTTTTTTGTTAATTTTTTTAATTTTTTTAATTTAATTTTTGAATTATTATTGAATTTTGAAGGAAATTGTTGGGTTTCATTGATTTTAGCGCCGCCGGCGAAAAATTTTTCAGAAAATCCCATTTTTTTTTTGAAAAATTTTTCATTTTGCAAGTAAAGGTATATATCTACATTTGATTTAATTTTTGATATGAAATAGTCATATTTTAGTTTGATTGTAGCGCCGTAGGCGAAAAATTTTTCAAAAAAATCGCGCCATTTTTTTGAAAAATTTTTCATTTTTTCAGTAGCACATAGATATATATACATACATTCTAAATATATGTACATACATTCTAATATACTTCAATTATTACATACAAGTAGCACATAAAACATATACATATGATTGAAATTACATAAATTGATGTAGGGGCCGCTAGGATTGACAGATCTGAAAAACAATTACAGATTTGGAATCGTGAGGAAAATAGCTTTCATTTGAGTACCCATATGTACTTGTAAGTAGGTGCACCGGTTTTTGATTTTTCAAGGTCACCACGGGTCCGAGCGGCGCGATTTTTTAATTTTGTTATTTTTTTTTTGCAAAAATACAGCGCGTGACAATTTTTTTTTTTTTAATTTCACTTCGGCCGGTAAAGTGAACTTTAGCCAAATTAGGGCTGTGCGATTAATCCGATTAATTGATTAATCATAAATCCGATTAATTGATTAATCAAGATTTTCGATTTATCAGAACATTGATTAATCAATTAATTAGGATTCTGATTAATCAGAATTGTGATTAATTGATTAATCTGCATTTTGATTAATTCAATTTCTGATTAATTACATTCTTCTTCGCGAAATATTTAAAAATACTTTACTATATAGTTTTTGAACATTTAAAACACTTCCTTTTATTTTTTTTAATTATTTTAAAATAAATTTTCACTTTATTTAAGTTGACAAATTGTTCAAATGTTGTTGAATAGAATTATTTCATTTTCAATTAATCAAAATTCTGATTAATCAATTAATCAGGGTTCTGATTAATCAGGGTTTCTGATTAATTGATTAATCAATTAATCAGGATTGATAAATTATTCATAATTACTGCACAATATTTATTTTTATTATATTTTGTTTTTTTTTTCACTAATTATAGCCGCTCCTGCAGAAAACTGTTTAATATCCACAATGTTGCGTCCCATTTTCCTACTCACCGTTTTTGTTTTTGTGTTTTTGCATACAAAAAATTCAGAAATAAATTTGAACAACTCTTTCTGCAATACTAAAGAACCAACTATTGAACAGAACACTTTTGGAATTTTACATTAAAGAGATTAGAAATTTGTTAACTGTTAAGGGTAATGAAAGATAAGCAGAAAAACGCTAAAAATTAGGATGATAAGATGTGTGTTTAGTACATTACTTGATAGTCGGCAGTCGGTAGAAAGCTACTAGGCGGAATCTATGTGATTAAAGGTCGTTATTGTGTTATAAATAAATGCAAATAAAAAAATATATAAATAAAACAACAATACAGTAATCCAATAGATAAAACGTGTGCGATTGCAAATAGTTTAATATTCATTGAAACAAAGATTGTCACTGTAGTTTATTGAAACTCACAAAACTTAAATTCAAAGCGTACACTTTTATGAGAATTAGTAAAACTAATAAAATTATTAAATAAAAAGCGAATAAATGCATTTTTATTGATTGAATATTTCAATTAAAAATTGCAAGACCGCCGGCTTTTTAATTTTGATCGAATGCCCAGAGGTACGATTATGAACAAAAATTCGCAATGACTTTGAATTGAATGAGCAACGCAAACGTTTATTTAGCTTCACTACAGATGTTTACTACCGTGTTATATTTCTTTCTCTTGTATGTATATAATATGAAAATAGTGTCTATTTAATATGGACACACAATTGGCGTCCGATGCTTGATCACTCGCATTACAATATCTATCTATATAATGTAGTGTTATAAAAATGACATATAAAGACATTTCTTAAAAAAAAAATTCATTAAGAACAACTCAATTGATACATATGTTATAAACGATTATTTTCCATAAGTAAAAATCAATTTTATTTGGCGGATAGCAGAAACAATTTACCGGGAATATCCCTGGCATTTTGACTTCTTTTTCTTTTTTTCATACATTTTATTTATATTTTTTTAATATTGTACGTTCTTAAATAGTAAAATACTGTCCAATTATATTTTTTCCGGTTTAAATTATAAGTTCTATGTTCACATGATGTTCTGGATTCTCAATTTGGATATTCTTGAATCGTGTAAAACAATAAAATTACGATATACGAAAATAGTAGCAGGGAAAAATATATGAAAACAGATAGATAGATGTTTACGTTCATTTTGTCTCAAATGTAGGCTTATATTAATTAATGGAACATAAGTTCAGTTACCCTATTTTGGTGTAGTTTATGTAAAGATGCTCAATTGAAATCAATTTAACAAAACGTCTATATGTATGCAACGTACGTAGATATTTAGATAACATACATAATGTATATTCTATAAATAATTTAGTAGGTAGTAGTGTTCTATATATAGTGATTTTTAGAGATTACATTTTTTGTACTCCACAGCTAAACAAAGCTTAAATAATTTTTGTGTGTTTACATGTTGAATGAGTATTCTTAATTTTTAGTCCAATGTTTTAGATTTTGTATTTGTCTTTGCGGCAATTAAATAATCGTTTGTGACACGGTGACAGCAGTTCAGTATATTTTTATTTTGGTTTAAATAATGCACAAATTAATGTTAAAACATTGACTTAGTTGTTGTTTTTTTTGTAATTTGTACACGGAGAGAAAAAATTACGAAAAAAAACATGATTGCAGCAGTAATGATTGTTAAGATCTTTATTGATTGTCTCAATCATTCTATATTTTAAATGATTGTATCATTCATTAAATGCTTTCTACAATCATATTATGATTAAATTTTATGTTTACAATAGCTAAAATTGTCAGAAAAGTTATTTTTTTGTTATAATTTTATATAGCTTTTTTATGTATGGCCAATGATTGCCACAAAAATGTAATTCAAAATGCAATGAATCCAGCAATCACGTTTATATAGCTTATTATTGTGACAATCATGTTAGTATAAAAGCACGATTGCTATAATAAGAGTATGATTGCTATATGCAGTGTATGACAAATTCAGTATTAATATAGTTTTCGGGTCAGCGTCGAGCGCTGTTAAATTTTAGATTCCATAAAAAATAATGTGTACTGTTAAATATTCTTTAATAAAGTGTTTTACTTAAAACATTGTTATTTTTTTTTTAATAAAATTTCAGTTTCACATTTGTTTCAGCTTCACATTGACAAACATGATTGCAGTAAGCATGAAATGATTTCTCCAATAAATGACGATTGTGAAAAACATGCAATCATTTCTACAATAAGTGACGTTAATGAAATAAATAATTGTAACAACAATGCAATGATTTCTGCAATAAATGACGCTTCGGAAAAACATGATTGTAGCAAACATGTAGCAATCGTGACGCTTGAGACGGTTAAACAAAAGGCGTCCGCACAAATATTCCATTTTTATTTGTCAACAACAGCGAACGTCAGCGTCACAGGCTTCGCAACACCACTTTCATTTTTACAAACAGAACATGAAGCGTCGCGACGTAGAAAAGGGTCCACATTTTATTTCAATATGTGTATTATTGATAACGTGTTTTTCTTAAAATATTGGTATATTTTTAATACAGTATTATTTTCAAATTTATTTGTTTCAGATTCATATTTGTTTCAGATCATTCAGAGCCGCAATCATGGAATGATTTCTGCAATAAATGACACCTGTAAAAAACATGATTGTAGCAATAATGCAATGATTTCTGATAATGTTTTTTCTGTGCGTGTAACTTTTGAAATATAAAGAAATGTCTTCAAAAGGTTAAATTTTGCGTTTTAACCACACACAAAAAAATATCTTGTTTAGTGCAAACAATAATGTAAACAAATACTTGAAGTGTT
Organism: Dryomyza anilis; assembly: GCA_951804985.1. NCBI lineage: Eukaryota > Metazoa > Arthropoda > Insecta > Diptera > Dryomyzidae > Dryomyza > Dryomyza anilis. The sequence continues at coordinate 70,699,143 of OX638133.1, forward strand.
TGAAATATTATTTGCAACAACCAATCACAAATGCTTAAATTATTAATCGCAAACTTCTTTAATATTTGTACCAAACTATATGTTCTTCTCTTTTGCTGGAAACACTCAAAAGTGTTTTCCATAAATACTTCTATTGTTTCCAAACAGAATCCACGTTCCACACAAACACATGCATGCATTAAACATATTTTATTTTTACTCATTTAGCCATGGAGTGAAATTTATAATTAAAAAAACTTTAAAAAATCGAATACAAATATTAAACGAATTTTCTGATTAACTGCTTCAAACTCTATGATCTCCAATGAGTATTACACATAATCTGTTAATTTGTCTGAGTCGAATGTGAGTTCTGGCGATAAACGTTGCATGTTGCGTGAGGTTCGGCACAGCACTAAACTTGATTGCTTTCGGAAATACTCGGAAAATACTTCTTCTCAAACAAGTGTTTCGAGCAAACACTTCAAATACTTATTATTTGAGGCAATAAACAAGAGTTTGTTCCAAACACTAATTAAAATTTATTATTTAAGACAAATAGATGCAGTAGTTAACAGAAGTAATGAATGTGTTTAGGAGGAATAATTAATTAATTGAACACTTAAAAAGTGTTTAATATAAACAATTAAAGTGTTTACAACAAATAAATAACTATATGTTACAAATATTAATAATTTGAAGCGTTTGCAGGAAACAGTAATTATTTATGGCAAATTAAATTAAGTATTTAGTGAAAACAATAAGTTCTCACTACAAACATTTGATTGTTTACGGCAAACAATTCGTAAACAATACTTTTTTTGTGTACACTAGTTAAATTGTAGAAATTCGAAACATTTTAGTTTCAGAATTCAACAGATGTGTATTTATAACTATAACAAAATGAATAATTTTAAACTGCAAATTTGGTTTAAATTTTTCTTGCTGTTTGTGCAAAATATAAGTCCAGTTATTGAGTACCAAGAACATTAAAACAGTTTTGTTTTTATTATTTTTCAAATAGAATATATAGGATTCTTGGCAGTTTAATTTTCTTTATTTTCTATAACGTTTTTAAATTTTTTTTAAATCAAATTGTATGCCCTGTTCAACCACTAAAAAGAATAAATAAAATATAGTATGCGATTAAAATTAATACTATTCCAGTATAATTCCAATGTCAGATTTCTATTCATTAAAAAAAGTCATTAATAAATATTGAATCTTATAGCAAACGTTTTTTCTATGAATTTTGATTGGAATTTGATCGAAAATTTTAACATGATTGATACTAATAAACTTTTAATTGAATGTTTTTAATAGTATTACTAATCACTGGTGCAAATCATCGGACTATTCATTGGAACGGAATACATAACTCCAGTGAATTAAGACACCCCAATGTGGTCCGAATATTCAATTATTTAATAATTATATATGGTCTTACATTTAAGTATTAAGTGGGCGTATGAATACTAATTTGACAACTAATATATATATATATATATATATATATATATATATATATATATATATATATCTATATATATATATATATATATATATATATATATATATATATATATATATATATATATATATGTAATATTAAAATAAATATTGACCGATTTATTTTCAATAATTAAGCCTTAGGTCATAACTAATAAAGAGTAGAAATATAAAAGAGGACGGATTAGGCAATTTCACAAAATTACAACGCATTCTGAAGAGTATTTTTCAAGTTATCGTATATATGGGGAGACAGACATGGCTAAATCGACTTGGGAAGTGATGCTGATCTAAAGAGGTGTACAATGTCCACGAAAACTTAATGTACCCTGTACCTTATATGTGTAAAAAAAAGAATCGATAAATAAAAAATAAAACTTACAAAACAAATAACATAAAAACTAAACCCGATAAATTAGAGTTTTAATACATATTAAACATTTTCGGCAATGCCTAAACGTAGCATTGCATATTAGTAAATTAAAAATGATACAATTGTTTATGTTATTGGGATGGGCATATAGAAAGAATAAAGTTAAATTAATTCATAAATTGTTTAGTGAATGAAATAATGTATTGAGTGCTTACATGATGTACAAGTCTAGTTAGCTGCATCTGCAATGGTGTCTGCAAACTTGAGAAATTCCTAAATGCTTGCTGTTGCTGACGCATCGGTCCTACAAGCAAATTATTGCGAGCATTGGAAAGTACACCCGAAATTCCTGGTGACGACCTACTTAAATAAGATTCACTGCTAGTTGCTGTTTACATTATTGGTCGGACGGAGTAAGGATGAAGAAACCATTATTCATATAAATAATTAATTCAAATAAGGTTTGTATTGTATATTTCATTATTATTTTTTTGTTATTACCACCAATTAAAACGGCTGCTGCTGATGCAGTTGTTGAGTTAATCGATATTTTAGTTGAGAAGTGATTAGTGAATGCAATTGTTGTTGTTGTCGTCGTTGGAAGTGACGCCAGACGCAAACGATTGGCTGCGTTTGCAACACGATATAGAGCAGACATTTTGAACTGAAATAATTATTTTGTTTATTTTTCAGCGAAATATTTAATATTCAACTAAATGTTATTAATATAATATCCGCACTCGAATATACATACACATCAATTATATAGTATACTTAAAAAATTCTATAAAGTTGATAAAAAATCTACAATTTGCAAAAATTGCGCACGATTTATGTATTAAATTAGATTAAACACTCAAAATAGAAATATATATTTTTCAAAACTTATATTTAAATCGATTTGTTTTACTTTTACAGCGACGATATTCATAATGCATTTAAAACAACGTAATAACTAAAAATTAATGAATTGCAGTAAAATATAATATGAATTTGATTATACAATTAAAATGTTTACTTAAGATAGTAAGATAATATATAAAAAATAAACAAAACAAAACAAAAACTGTCGTTATATAACATGAAAAATTTGATCAGTTGGGAAATTTGATTATTGGTGATTATGAAAATTGAAACGGGAAGAAATCGACTATAAATAGTACCCTACACTTATTTGATAAGATATTAAAAGGGTTTGAGGTCATTACAAAATAATTGCATATATTTGTGATCGTATGAGTATGTGTTGTATGCTATTTTGAATTTCTTTAGGACATCACGTGTACTAGCGCCGTTATATTTATGAATACTTCAATAAATTATATAAATTGAAGAGTTTGGTATAAAAAAGGGTCAAGTCTACATTTTTTTAAAATTGAGTTTTTATATTTCGCGTCTTTTGGTACCAAAATGATTCATATCCGAAGTATATACACTGAGATACCACGATTTAAAAGGTATATTACGTAATATATCCAATTAAAAACTAATAGAATCTCTATACCTTTATCAAAATTCAACTATCAATGTTGAATTTCATAAATTTATCATTGCCAATCAAAAAAAGAAATATTTGTCTATGATATTCATTTGATTTTACCACTTCCTAAAACACGCAAATATCATTGGTATGAGAATGACATCGACAGGTGGTAATGCATCTGAAGGTTACAACTACGAATTTTAATATACATTTAATTTTAATACGTTAAATGATATTTTTGATACAAAATGTTACAATTTTTTGGGGCAAAAAAGGGTCAAGTCCAGCAGTATATATTAAGTTTTTAAGTCAAGTTACATGGAGAATTTCAGTTTCTTTCTTTGCAAACCGAACAATACATACGTAGTTTATACGATAGATTTTTTAAACAAAAAAATCGCAAAATTGGCAATTTTAAACATTTTATATTGATTTGTCAGCTGAGTTAAAAAATGAACTTAACCCTTTATTGCACCAAGCCCTTTAATTTCTTTAGACAAAACTCAGCATTGCGCAATTGCTTAACCCTCAAAAGCCTAACTTTTTTTGGAGCTGAAAATATGTATGTTATAAAACTCGCGATTCAGAACAACTCATGAACTATGTCAGAAATACCTTGCAGAACTGCTAAGCACCCGGACTTCAATATTTAAAAATATTCGTTTTGTACTATCAAATTTTTAAGGCAAACAATTTTATTACGAATAATCATGGGAAATGAAAAAAAATGCATAGCATCAACAGTGGCATTTTGTTTTGGTGAAAAAGTTCTTTGACTACGTCCGAGAGATTTGTCTCGAAGGTACACACCGCCCAAGTATTTGTAGTATTAATGAACAACCCATTAAGCAATTTAGGAGCGCTCTGAATTTGGAGTCATAAAGGAGACCAATTTTTGAGTGTTTTATGAGCCCTCAGAAATATGACTCTTAAAAGTATCTCGTTTAAGACTGTTTTCGGAGCTCTCAAAAATATTACTCATAAAAGATTCATATTTAGGAGTTATTTAGTAGCCCTCATAAATTAGACTCCTAAAAGCATCAAATATAAAATTGTTTCTGAGCGCTCAGAAAAAGACTCATTAAAAAGTCTATATTTTAGAATGTTTTAGGAACGCTTCAAAATTTGACTCATAAAAGAGACTCATTCATGAGCGCTTTAGGAGCCCCCTCAAATAAAACTCATAAAATAATCAAATTTAAGAGTATTTTAGGAGCACTCAGAAAATGGAGTCATAAAAGTATCTTATTTATGCTAAGGAGCCTACTGTTTAAATAAAATTGATATACTTATATTTGTTATGAATTTGAAATCAAATGCAAAATAATAAAATATTAGTATAAATTCAACAGACAAAGCTACAATTTAATGGATTTTTCACGGATGTCTGGACTAAGATAAACATGAACATGTACTATGTTCGATTGATTTCAGACACATTCTATATTTCTGAAGAAAGAAAAACTCCAAAAATGAAGCAATTGTGGTGTCTAGCAATTCTCAAAAATGTGAATGTTTTAAGATTATTTTAAAATGATCAAAAATACGCGGATTTTTGCGCTCTTTAAAGTGTGTCCACTAACCAAGTTTCTGTAGCCTTTTAAGGATCTTTGCAGTGCTCACATATGAGTGTTTTAGGAGTAAAAAAGTGTCAGAAATATGAGGGTTTTTGGGCTCATAAAATGGTGGTAGAGACTCAGGGGTTGGGAGTCTTTGTTTGGCTCTTTTTAGAGCTCAAATATGAGTGTTTTAGGAGTAATAAAAGTGTCAGAAATATGAAGATTTTTGGGCTCATAAAATGGTGCCGTCAGGGGTTGGGTCTTTATGGGCTCTTTTAAGTGCTCAAAAATGAGTGTTTTAGGTGTAATAAAAAAGTCAGAAATATGAGGGTTTTTGGGCTCATAAAATGGGGCCCTCTACCCAGGAGTTGGGAGCCTTTTTGGACTCTTTTAATGCTCATATATGAGGGTAACACTCATAAATATGACACAGTTAGGAGTTGTTTGCTGGGAACATTTGTACATTAAATGCTTTTCATCACCATTTCAATTATGTTATATTGCTCCATGTTTTGTGAAATCTCGATCGTTTGGCCATTGGCAAACATATAAGGCTTCACTCAGACCATTGTTGATGCCATATTTACAACCTTATTCCCAAGCACATATTCTTTTCGAAAATCAGGAATTCTATGGTTTGTAAACAACAAATTTAACAAAACCATAACAAAAACATTTTTTCCTCGAGGTTAGTTGCTGTTATTGAACATACAACAGTCAAATGAATTTGGTTTCAAACCGAGTTCAGTGCAAACGGAAATGCTTTGATCAAGAAACATTTTTAAAGTTAATCTTCGGTACTGAAATTACTACTGAAATGACTCCGTTCTCTACAGAATTTTCAAATTTGTATTATTTTTTATTCTATTTTTTAATGACTATTTTATTAAAATTTTTTGTGAATTAAAGAACAAAAAAATTGTTTAAATCGTAAATTTTAAAAGTTGAGAAAACTATGAAAGATGAAACTCAAATCTAGGTGGTCATAATAACAAAACTGAAACACCCCATTAAGCACTGAAGCTCTTATATTAGCGTTTTACTTTCTGATTTCAAGATCACGAGTGTCTCAGTTTTATTAAAAAACGAGTCCCGATTTATATACACAGAAAAAAATATTGTACGTATATATAACAATTGATATTAATAGCAAACAAAATCGTATTTCAATTAAAAATATGAAATACATTCATATTTTTAATTGAAATACGATTAATTAATTAATTGTATTTACACATATTTTAATTAAAATATTAATAGGAATTAATCTATATATATAAAAATGAAATGTCCTGTGCCAGAGCATCACGAGAGAACGAACAGACGGATTTGCCTAATTCCTTTTGTATTTTGTATTTGTATTTTGTCCGGTTTAGGAAAAAAGAAAAGTCGGAAAAACCCAAAGGAAAAGCCGGAAAATCGAAAATATCTAAATTTGACCCTAGGACTATGAAATTTGGGCAGGATGTTCATCTCTTGACGTATGTGTGCACTACAAAGGGAATTTTTGAAATTCGCTTCCTAAGGTACACAAATGGGCGTGGCAAAATTGAACTTTTAATTCAAAATATCGGTGTAATTAAGACAAGCACAGTCATGAAATTTGGCTCAGTGAGGTATATTGTAGTTCTTTACCTTTTTTACAAATGTGGGCGGAATTGGACAAAAGGGCGTGTCCCTTTCCATATGACTAAAACTATAAAAATGTTGTAACTTCTGACTTACTAAGATTAGAGTTATATAAATCGAAACTAAGGTTTATATTACAAACTCCAATCGTCACGTAGAATGTGAGCGGAATTGGATTAAAGGGCGTGGCACGTCCCATATAACCAAAACTTTAAAATTACTATAACTCATGACATGTTAAGAGTTGAGTTATAATAATGAAAACAAATGTTCATATTTAAAACTCCAATCGTCACGTAGAATATGGGTGGGATTGCACAACGGGGCGTGGCATCTCTCATATAACCCAAACTTTAAAATTTCTATAACTCTTTACTTACTAAGAGCAGAGTTATAAAAATCGAAACAAAAGTTTGTAAGTCACTTAGAATGTGGACGGAATGGGACAATGGGGCGTGGCACTTCCCATATAACTAAAAATGGTAACTTCTGACTTACTAAGAGCAGAGTTGTACAAATCGAAACGAAATATCATTTTAAAATGTTTAATAGTAAAATAGAATGTGGGCGGGAAAAATAGTGACGAGGCTTGCACTAAAAAGGGAAAAAGAGGCGTGGACACACAACACTTTATAAACGATATATTTTTGCAATTACAAAAACTTAGCACGGGCGCAGCTGGGCACGGGTCCAGCTAGTTTAATATAATTTCAATACAACTAAATCTTTAATAGTATTAACTACTTTTATTTGTTACTTCACTAGTTTATTCATTTTCTTAAATTGCAACACTGTTTTTTTTTCTTCTTGATTTCAATTTGTTTTTTGTTTGTGCGTCTCGTGCGTCGGCGGCGTCGTTCAGTTTCTTCTAACATTATTTTCTTCTACGTTGCTATTTTAAAACAGGATATTGCATTATTTAGTGTATGTTATGTTATTAAAGTATTAAATGGCTCAATTTATTTTTGCTGTCAAGAATTTGAACAAAGAGCCTTTGATGCTCATTTTGTTGCATATTGAATCTTTAAAAATCGAATATCAGATTTTATGTTTGACTCAATTAATTGGCCCACCTGTAGAAGTTGTGAAAACTGACTTCAGTAAAGCATTCGTTATGTTGAAAGAATTTTACAAAGCATATCAAAAAGTATAAATACTTATTTAATATGTTTATGTTATATATTGAATTAATTTATTTTTATTTTCATATGTTTCTATCCGACAAATATTTAATTTAATTTAACAAAATATTTAATTGATCCAATTTCTTACGAATGAAATTTTTAATTGATGTTACTAATTAATTAATTAATGATTTAAAAATTCCCAATAAAAAATATAATATATATAACAACTTTAATATCAATGTGACAAAAAAAATTAATTAAAGTTTCTCGAATTAACATATTCTCATTATTACGAATATGGAATTCAATGCTACTAAAAGTTACATCGGCTGAGTTTCAATTAAAAATTAATTGGATTGATTAACATTTTAGTTATATTTACACACTTTTTTTTCTGTGTGTACGTTTTAAGCAAAATGTGTTATTCAAGTAAAATCGTAAAAAAATGTTCTATTTTTAGTCATGAATTAACTTATAAAGTGAGTCTTTTTTTTAAATATGTCAGAATTCATTTATTTTGATTAAAAATCAATGGCGAATATTCATAGCCAATTTAAAGTCAACTTTAAAATTAAAGTCTACTTTTTTGACAATTTTCACATAGAACAAAAAGTCAAAAAGCTGATTTTAATTTTAAAGTCGACTTTAAATATTCAATGAATATGCGCCAATGTTATTTTCAGCCTTACCAATAAACGAAATAATGTCGACTTTAAAGAAAGTATCAGCTTTTTGACAAATAAATATTAGAGAACATTGTCGGAAAAGCTGATACTATCTTTAGAGTCGGCTTTATTTCGCTTATTGGTTAGGCTGTTTGTTTATTTTTATTTTTCACATTCAATTTACAATCTAATTTCCTGAGCATGAGCTAAATTTTAATCTACGAGTTTAATCTATTCGATTTGTATAATATTATACCACATTACTGCATATTCAACTTTTCGCAGAATGGTCTCTGTGTGTGTTGTTGTGTTGTTAAGTACTGTTACCTCAATTAATTTTTTTTCGTATATTTAGTTTCCTTTTTAAAGTTAGAAAAAAAATTATAAGAATTGGATAGTTCTGCTTTTTTATACAACAGTGAAATACCTTTCTATTAATCATTATAACATTCTGGTAGCTCTTATACAAGCGGTTTAATATCTGTTATGAAATAAGTTGTAAATATAGCTTAATGCACAAAATTGTATCGGTTAAGATATATAATGGTGATTGGTACTGCCAAAATAGCTATATACACCAAATTTTAGCTTTATATGATGTATTAGTTCGGAAAAATTTCGTATATTGTTTAAAAGTTTTATGGGAGATTTTATTAATTTCCGTTCATTTTTGGAATTATATCTTAGGAAATATATTTACGGTTTTTAGAGTACGATTTATTTTTTGAAAATTTAAGAATTTTATATAAACCACGAAATCAAAAACAATTATTAGGACCACTGGTAAAGTTGATTATGAAATGATTTATATACTATATAGGCCTTTATGTAAATCCAAATAAGTTAATGATACGGATGAATGTAGTCTACGAAACTATCGATTTAACTTAGGCCGATTTTAGGCCCATTTTTCGGCAATTTTTTAATCGGTCCCACTGTGGACTTATATTGGCAATATTTGGCATATTGAAAAAGGTCTCATAGTAATTAAGACTATCATGCGCACCTTTTTTGATATCGTGTTTCGTTTCATTGTTTCTAAAATTGTGCCATTACTTAGAGTGGACCTGACGAAGGAAGTACATGTATTAAATAGTCGAAGAAAATGTTTAATGTAAAGTGGCTTGATCCAGCATTCGATCAAATTTCATATAAATGTTTGTATACAATAGGTGCGTTCGTCTAGAACACTTTTTTGCTCTTTTAATTCCATATACTGTTTTGTTAGAACATAACTGGTATAAAAAGCTCAACCATTTTTCGATCGACAAAAATAAACTAACTCTTAAAAATCACTAACTCTACTCCAACTTCACTCCAGCGCCTCTTTGGACTTATACCCGAACGCACTAATTCAAAATATCAATACATAATAATGATTTTCAATAAATTTAATTCATTTAGAAAATATTTTTTTTAATCAGAATTTATTTGGAAATTTCGGAAATTTTGAAAATTTATCAATTAAAGTATCATGTTTACTTGTTTGGCCACAATGCACACTGAACGTCTTTTATATATGCATTCATATATATATATGCATTATTACCATACCACTAAAATAAACCTTGCTCAATATTGGCGACACAGAAATAGGCACCATAGTGTTATAAATACAGGTTGATTCTAGTGCTTCGGCAGCCTATTGCTTATTTAAACCATGAACCCAATGCACCCTACACACCCCCTATAATTACCTGGTTATTACAAATGCACCCAGTCTGTTTTATAGACACACACTAGTCGAGGCATCGACACACTTGCCTCAGTGCAAACCAGATACTTGCATAAAAAATAAAATAAACATATTATAAAGATTTATAATTAAATGAAATAGACTTTGCACTTTTTGCATGGGCCGCGTTCCGAGTGCAGCAAAGTTCGAATATTGCAGTGGTGGCCAATTGAAAAATGCACAACGAATTAAAAACAATTTGCAAAATCAATGTCATGGATGAACATTTTGGTTTATTTTCCTATCATTTGTTTTACTACAGCACCTCATTACAGAATGCGAATGAACACATAAATATTAATAAAGTGAATAATTAAATAAAACGCATTTATTTACACACCCGTAAAAACAACCAACTCACTCACTTATTTATTAGAATAAAATTTGGAAATTATTATAATCGATTTGCTTTTGTATTTTTGATTACGTGTTTTTTTTAGCTTTGTTGGAAAAGTGCAGCTTTCAAAAAGTGCAACTTTTGCACTTCCTTGTTTTTAATGAATATATTAAAATTTATATAGTCGCCACCCACTATGCAACAACAGACGAGATGCAACCGAACTACACAATGGAAATTGAAGCACTGCAGAAAATGCAAAATGTCAGCTGAAAACGAAAACCGATAGAATCAAGGTCAGTGTTGTAACTTTTTATTATTATTGACTGATAGGCATAAAAAAATTGTAGATTTCACAAAAAATTTTGATTTTTTTTTAATATATATTAAACGATTTCGATTTCTATATTGCTATATTGCACATAAATAAAATTATGAGGTTATCAAGTCAAAATTAAATTTACTTAAGCTATGATTGGCTCATTCCGTACGAAATTTTGAATTTCGATTTTATACCACATTTTCGTACGCTTGCTTAAGCAAAATATAGTTGAACCACTACGATTTCGATGACGAAGAGTATGATTGTACACTGAACCAAATGGTGAGATTAAATTAACCAAATTAACATTGAATTAATGAATAAGTGCGGTACGGTCAATAGAAGAACATTTATTTCACATGTTTTTTTTTGCAAATATAAATATTAAAGATATGTTTTATTTCTTTAGTTTCAAAAATAAATTTAAATTTCATCGAATTAAAAAGTATTTTAGTTTTAACGAAATTTATTAAGCTTAATTTCCTTTTTTTCGTAAAATATTTAAATCCCACAAACATTTTGTAAATATTAATATATATTGTAGATGTCACGAACTATATGTAAATTTCACTAAAAATTTATTTATTGGAAGCAGTTTTTCAATGATCTATTTGAATGACGCACTTTGCTCAAAACGTACGTCTTATTTGAATGAAGCTGGGACACTCAACTTGTTGAAATGATGCTATGAAACGTTCAGTGTTTGCTTATTGAAAAATATAATTTCTATATTGGTACAGGTCACACGCAGAAACAGAAATTTAACTATTCTTAACCTAAGAATTTGTTTAGCTCAAACGCCATTGTGTCGATTTAGAGAAAAACATAAAAATTTGAATTTGCATATTTTTTTAAATATTCGGATTTCAGTTTGATAGTTTTCAAACACAAAATTAAAATTTTTATTTGTGGTCGATTTTGAGCCTTCAGTGATAGAATCTTGAAAATTAGTGAACAAAACTGATATTACTGCAACAATTGACTTTGGGATGACAACACTGATCATAGCAGCTGCTGTTCTGCTGTCAAACCAGTGCTGCCAATCTAATCTAATTATATAGGGCTGTGCGATTAGTCGATAAATCAAATTAATTTGAATGCATATTTAATTTCTGATTAATTGATTAATAAAGATTTTTGATAATACTTTTTTTGTCAATTGGCAGATAAGATAGCGGTGCATTCAATTAAAGTGAGCGATTAAATAGTGAGTAGTCTCGTAGCTGTTGAGGTCGCCATTGATTAAACAATTAATGAGAACACTTCTATTTATTTTAAAAATAATTTTTAACTTCAGGTTGACAAAATTTTGAAATGTTCTTGAATAAATTTTTAAATTTTCAATTAATCAAAAATCTGATTAATCAGAATTCTGATTAATCAGAGTTTTGATTTATCGATTACTCAATTAGGAAGGATTCTTTTAACCAAGATTTTGATTAATCGCACAGAGCAGTATTATTAACAAATTTCATTTTATAATAACAAAGTCGCATATTCATTGGCAATTTAAAGTAATCTTTAAAATTAAAGTCTACTTTTTTGACAATAATTAAATGTCAACAAGCTGATTTTAATTTCAAAATAAATTTTATGATTATGCGTCGAAGATATTTGGACAATTCACAGTATAGGATCATATTATTAAAAATTAATAATTGTTTTTATTGCCTTATAGGCCATGGTTAAAGTATATACAGGTTAAGTCATCTTTAAAATTCAGGAGCCATTTACTTTTTTTTTGAAAACTGTTTGAAAGTTTCAACATTTGTTTACGAAAAATTTAAAACAACATCAATGCTTTGTTTACAATTTCACAAAATTAACAAAAACTCAAAATATTAACATCAACAAAACATTTAAAACAGTTTTAAGATCTTCAGGACTTCAAAATGAACCATCGTGTATTTAGAATGTAAAATAGTTAATTTGTGAAGTGAAATTTTAATAAAATAGTGAAAATTAAGTGCAAAAAACATAACCTTTAAATAAATTTTAAAATGACAATTGATTGTTTTGTTTTCAATATTTTTTTCTTGACATTCTGTATGCCAACTATATGTCTAGATGAACTAACCTGTATATACTTCAACCATGCTATATGCATTTTTCATTAAAAACCTACTAATTTCAAATTTTCTTTTTTCGATGAGAGAAAATGGTTTTCAGTATACAAATATAAACAAATATCGAAAATTTAGGACAACTTGCTTTGTAAAAATTTCAGTGACAGCTTTTTTTACTTGTTCATTTCTTCGAGGTTTTTATTTCATTTAATACAAAAATTCTGTCACTGGAATTTCTGACGTTTTTGTGACGAACTTTTTTTCAAAATAAGGGGGTAAAATTAAAACTCATAATTTAAAACAGAAGTAGTATTCGAGCAACTTACTTGATTTTCCGAAAACGTTTTGTCTAACCAATTTATCTACCACAATGTTTGGAATCAGAACAAATTAAAATAACAACCCTTTTCAAATCAATCAGTAACATATCATTATTTTACAAATTTTGATTGTCTAAAATGTCTTTATAATGAAAAGCTTAATTACTATTTATTTTACTATTCTTCACAGTTCACAATGTTATAAACCTTTCAGAACCGTTTTCAATTGCAAAAAGAAACAGCTGGATCATTCATGCATCCCAACAATTATTTTATAAATAAATAAGTTACATTTGTTTTTCGTTTATTTTATAATTTCAATATTAGTCAACGATTATTCATACATAAATGTTATTATATTTCTCAATATACCAGTTTAGTTTTACACATTTCAAAGTTAAGATTTACAAATGGTTTAATTATCCGTATTATGTTTGAATTTATGTTCAATATTTTAGGTGTAGGTTGTAGTTATATATACCCTATATTTAAGCATGAGGTTAAACCTTTACTTTTTTCAAAAGTCTTGTAACATATTTTAAATAAATAATATTCCGTTAAATTAGCTTTACAAAGTTAAATTTTGAAAACTTACAACAACAAAAATGATTTAATGATTGAATCATCCGAGCAACTGGCAACATAGAGCATTAAACATATATATTTAATATAAAGAATGAAAAAAGAAAAAAAAAAACAATAAAGTCAAAACTAAAAATGCAAATTTAAACAATATTGAATTGGAAAATAAAATGAAAATTATATATTAAAGCACACAAACAACTCAAGGACAAAATTAATATTATTTCATATAATATAATAAACATTACAAATTATGTCATGAAATGTACCGTCCATACATTTATTCTCAAAAGAATATAGTTAAGAGATATAAATTCATTGAATGAATTATAAAATGAATAACATATTAAAGAGCAACAAAAAATTGTGTTTTTTTTAACGCATAACAAATGCTCAATTCATTATTTTTTAGCAAACTGATAAGGTATGGGACGGTATCGCATACCGGGACCGCCGCCGCCACCACCACCGCCGGCATTACTTGGTATTATTCCGCCCATGCCAGCGTTTCGCCCACTGTAATTCGTAGCATTTACAACCATGCCTGAGGTGGATGCAGCTACAACCGCTTGCGGTGGCACAGGGTTGGGGCGAGGTGCAGCTGCGAATTCAAATGGTATATATTGTAATAATAAATTGTGTTCTTAATAAATTTTATTATATTCACTCTTACCTTGCACATAAGGCTTTGGCTGATGGTAGGTATTGTTTGGTGAACGGTAATATACAGTCTCGTCATTGTGATGATAGTGTTGAGATATAGGCTGATACTTTGGCCTTAAAATTATGCAAAAATAAATGTTTAATTTATATTGATTTTTAATTAATATATATTTAGTAACATCGGTGGCTGGTCTGGTTAGTGCGTTGAACTACGAGTCAAAAAAGTCACTGGTTCATTGAACTACGAACCTAAAGGTCTCGGGTTCAATCCCTGTGGCTGTCATCATCTTTTTCATAGAAAAAATTTGCCTATGCGACGCTAGCTATTGGTAGTCAATGGTAAACCTAATTTAAATTATCTGTGTACTTAAGATAGCAACTGTCATCAAATTTGTCATTTGATATATGCCAATGGATTTTCATGATTTTAAATCAGCCCTAAATATGTTCTATTGGATGAGAAAACCGATGTGGAGAATTTTCTGCAAAATACGAATATGGTAAATGGACCCGACGAGACCTCAAAATTCATGTTTTTGTATCCAAATCGACAATTTTGTAAATTGAATTCAAATGACGCCTCACAAGAGTAATATACTAAAAAAGTGGTCATATGTTGGGAAATTTCAACACTGTTTCAACAAACTAACAACAAAAAAATTCGGCCAAAAAAATGCAGAAGCAGTGATTATTATAACAGGCACCTTTGACGTTTTCAATAAAATATAACTATTTGACGATATATAAATATTATTCGTACAGTGGTTTTGGTTACTTTTGAGTAAACGTAGTTGTATCATATAAGATTGAGTTGGAACGTTTTCAGTGTGTACTATATAGGCAATGTATTAGTATAAATTAAATATTGGAAGTGTTGGCAAATGCTTCATATCATAAACGAACATAGAAATACTTTTTGTAAAAAAACTCACAACTTGTGATTCAATTTTCACGAAATTACAAGCACTTCCCATATATAATATGGTTGTCAGTCAGCCTAATTATAAATGTTGATTTTTAATAAAATTTCAATGACCTTTCAACGCTCACCTATAGTTTGACCCACCACCACGATGGTTGAGATGACCGCCTGCCGACGGTCCAGCAGCAGAAGCTTGCTGCTGCTGTTGTTGTTGTTGCTGCTGACGAATGGCAATCTTTTTAGCTGACTCTGGATCTTCCATAAGCTCTCGAAATTGTTCCTGACGTATATCATCGTGTTTGTCAGGAATTAGATATCGTCGTATTTCCGCCAAGGCATAAGCAATGCGCGCATAGGCCTCCGCCGGCGGAGCTATTGTGGAGACTTCAACGTGTAAAGGCAAGTTTAGATGCGCATATTTTGCTTCGGCTGAGTTGCGTAGTTCCTCCTCTCGCACACGGTCCTTCATCGAAAATCGACCCAAAATAACAATTTTGCATTGAGTCTCTTCTTGAAGGCGACGCAAAGAGTTTCCTTTGGGACCCAACAATTTTCCAACATAATTAAACTGCATTAAATAGACAGAACAACAACAGAAGCAATAAATGAATGCATTAGCCAATTCAAAACCTAAATTATTATGTGTCACCTTTTTATCCTTAATCGGTACATGCACCTTCTGCGACAGTTTGATGGTGCGCTGCTGATACACGTCGGCATATTGTTCCCGGGTAGGTATGCGACCATTCAATTGAACACGCTCCAGAGCTATTTGTTATGTTGGTTAAGTGAATGGGCTTTGTTAAAAAACCGAAAAATACTACCTTCATCGATTAGCTTTACAGCCAATGGAAATTGATTTTCCATGCGCGAACGCTCTGCCAGCAGATCCTGCATGTATTTCTGTGCAACTTCATTGAGTCGAACTTTACCATTTTCCGGCGCATGTTCATCAGTATGGCCGTTGGAAAAGTCATCCTCCACAGCTGCACCACGCATTCCGTTTTCAGTCATAATCGTCTAGGTTGTGATTCTGACTTGTCGTTGCCGTAGTCGTCGTCTGTTGAAGGCTTCTGGGTGCTGGATGTGAAAATATGTGCTGCCAAACTCCAATATGTTTTGCCGTCCTTATGCTACCGTCTCAATATGAAAAATATATATATATTTTTTTTTAAATCTTGTATAATGTAATTAATTAATTTCTGTGGTTGTCGGTCAGTCAATTTTGATTCTTCGGTGTGCTTTTCTTTCTTCTTTCGTTTTTTTCTGTTTTTCAATTCTATCAAATTCGAAAATGTCATTTGACAACCATAACAAAATGAAATCCAGAAGAAAAAACAGTGTTGCAACTTAAGAAAATGAATAAATCAAAAGTAACAAATAAAAGTAGTTAATACTATTAAAGATTTAGTTGTATTGAAATTATATTAAAATAATATTTTAATTAAAAAAATTGTAAATACAATTGTATTTACAATTTTTTTAATTAAAATATTATTTTAATATAATTTCAATACAATACAAATTAATTAATAAATACATTCATATTTTTAATTGGAATACGATTTTGTTTGCTTTTAATATCAATTGTTATATATACGTACAATATTTTTTTCTGTGTAGAGAAATAGGTAGCATTGCTGCAAATATTCACATATTCCACAGATATTAATGCTTTTGTAGCAGAACTATTAATATTGTCTACATATCACAAAAAGTGTCATATTTGACTTGAATAATTTGCAACTGCAATGATGTTTAATGCTCTAATACTTTTCAATCATCTTTCGTTTTCTTAGTGTATGTATTGGTGAATTAATTATTAAATTGCAACATACATATTATAATGTTTAAATACCATAATGATGAATTATAATAAATAATATATATTTTTTTTTTAAATGGATGCAGCAGGCAGGATTCGAACCCGCGTTCTCGTGCATACACAGAAAAAAGTATCGTTCCTCATATTGACTAACGACGTACATCCAACTATTTTCGTAATATTGACGAACAAGTTATTCAACATAATGTACAAGCATACAAGATTTGATGTAGTCGTTTATCAATATTACGTATAGGAATCTTCAATCTCAAGCCCTCATGTATACACTAAAACATACAAGAATAGTGTAATGGCGGAAAATATACAAGACGCCGTGCTGTGAACGTGTAAAAGTTGGTCTTCTGTTTTTTATTCTGACCAAAAATAATAAAATAGAATGCGAACATTTTATTGGAAAATTGTAAAAAAACCGGTTGCTTCAAGACAATAATTTGATGAGCAATATATGAAAAAACACTTAAGTTTCAATAGTTATTCCGAAATTCGCAGTCAAATTGATTTCATGAATTAATTCGACTGTATTTTTGTTTGAATACTTTTGTTTTATTTATTTAAAATTATTATAAATATTAAAAACGAATTTGATAAATAATATTCGTAATTTTGACGTACACCGTACTTCAAAATCTTTCAATGTGTTAGTAAATCTCGATTGATTAGCACAATACGTAATATTGACGAACGCGATCATCGGTTGACATTTGATTAATTTGTTTGTCGTATTAATGTACAAGTTCGTTGTATTTACGTCACTTTTTGGTTCTGTGTAGAAGACAGACATGCAATCGTCGTGTTACCTGTATTAAGGTTGGGTAGTTCACGCTACAGAAATAACTAATGTCATTGGCTGCACCCAGCGACCTCAGAAGGTGGGAAACTGCTCAGTAACCAATCGCTCACTGTTACTGAATGCACCTTTATCTCAGCTGTCAATTTACAAATTTATTTGTTATTAATATTTTATTAAAATTACATACAACTCTTTAATTGATTGATAACATATTTTCCAATCTAAATTCCATTTTTGTTTATAAATATTTGAGTTAAAATGTCATTGATTATAAATGCAGCGCAAATGTAGCGTAAAAATGTCATGATGGAAAAAATGGTGACCACTCACTAAACATGTTGAGGGTAGCATGCCATTCAAGCTCAAATTGCTCAACAGCTCCACAACTGCTGAGGTCGCTGAATGCAGCCATTTTATACGAGTTGTTTTATTAGTTCAATAAACTTTTACACAGTGAATTTAGTAGGACTTATAAAGACCTACTCGTACAGTAGCTACACGACCTTCATACAGATTTATGTCAAATGACATTTTGCAGAATTGAAAAGAAAAAGAAAAGCAGCGCAGCACGAAACTTCAGAAGTTCACCCGTTATCGATTTCGAAACGTCAAAATTTCACTCGTTATCGATATCGATAACTTCTGAAGTTTCGTTCTGCGCTGCTTTGCTTCGTCTTTTTCGCTTGGATGTGTACACACTTTTATCTACCATTTTAGAATTTAGTGTATCTCGAGAAGGTGTGGGGATTGAAAATTTTAATTTGCCATTAATTATTGTGAAAAAACAGAAATTGTACAAAAAATGCCTCGCGAATACGAACGTGAATATAGTGAAGATACCAGTGACTACAAAAGAAAGCGCCGGAACGTAGACGACAGTGATGCCGTTGGTAACTCGGTCGATGGAAGTGGTGGGGGTGGCACCGGTGGCGATGGACAGGAGGCGATCAACCCGACCAGCCATCATCATCAACATGAGTCAGCACCACTAAATGAGAAGACGATGGAATATTTGCAGGAATGTACACAGGAGATCAAAGCAGTCGACAAAAAGTATCCGATATGCAAGCGACTAATGGATTTTGGTAGGACCTTGTAACATGTTATCATAGAGTTGAGAAAATAAAATTCACTTTGTACTATAGAAATAGAAAAGGTGCTTGTAAGCGGCCGTATTCCAAAGCCTGAAATATACGCCAACGTCTACAATGAGAAGCCTATTCGCGTAGCACAGAAAGTGCTCTTTCCCATAAAAGAGTATCCCAAAGTATGTTTTTTTTTTCAATATTAGTAAATTTGTTCCCATTTAAAAGTATTCCTATCCTCCCTTATTACAAAAAATACTAACATCCCAACTGCTTACAGTTTAATTTTGTTGGTAAAATACTGGGTCCCAAGGGAAACACACTGCGCCAATTGCAAGAGGAAACATTTTGCAAAATGGTTATAATGGGACGCAACTCTATGCGTGATCATTTAAAAGAGGAAGAACTACGAAATTCTGGCGACACCAAGTACGCACATTTAAGTCGTGATTTGCATATAGAAATTTCAACGGTTGCGCCACCCTCAGAAGCATATCACCGTTTGGCGTATGCTTTAGCTGAGGTGCGAAAGTATATGATTCCAGATGCCAACGACGATATTCGCTTGGAACAAATGCGCGAAATGGATGGCAAAGAACGACTGTACAAGAAGGCGCACTATGCCAAACCGTATAGTCATGCGCCATACGGCAGCCGGTAAGTAACAAATACTCAATAAAAATATTGAAACTTGAATATTCTTTTTTCTTACACAATTAGAACACCTCCACCACCCATGTTCGACAAATCGACTAAACCCAAAGTTTACACGATTTTGGAGAAGGCTCGCTATGCTATGGAAGAACCTGCATATGGAATGGTGAAACCCCACAGGTACATAATTATTTTTTATAACATATTAATAAATGTTATAAACTTTCATAATGTGTTGTTTGTTTCTCAACGAATTTTTATATTAACTTTTTTATTTTTGATTGATTGGTGATTGATTCTTGTGGTTAATTTCTGGATTTCATGTTCGATTTTTTGTTATATTTATTGAGATTACATTTAAAATGTTTGTTTTAATTTTGCACCGGTGCGAATGTCTGTATATTTTGTGGAACTAGCACCGGTGCAAATTTTTGCATAATTAATGGTAATTCTCGTGCGTGGTGCGAGTTTCCTATTACAATTTTTTACCCGGAGGTGGTCATATATATGAGATCCGAATCTTTCGAGCACATTAATAACTTTTCCAAAAACACTTCAGTAATTTTTTAACACATTCAGCCTAACAAAAAAGTCATCTTTAAAGTCACCTTTATTTTGTGAATTGGTTCCATTATATGATCGGGATATGAATATTGATGCATTTTCTCACTTCAAAATTTTTTTTACATATAATATTTGATATCCCAACATTGGAAATATGAAATAACTTTTAAATTCACGAATTTCTAGGTCGCGTGATCACGAAATGTACGAGCATCATGGTGAGTACGAGCGCTATGCAACACCGCCACCACCACCTCCACCGAAACATTCGGCCGGACATCATACCGCATATGAAGGCGGTGGTGGCTCATACGAACGTGACTACCGACGTGAATATCATCCCCACTCGTCCTCGTATGCTGCTGCCTATGCAGGTAAATTATTTATGCTTTAATGCGTCTTAAACACAGCTAACAATTGGTAAATGGTTGTCAAATATTACGACATAGCTTTGTTACAAAATAATATTAATTTAACACATTCTAATAGTTTATCGAATACAACATTCGATGCATGATTTAGTTCTTTACTAATTGTTGTAATATAAGTTAAACTGGGACAAACAAAGACTACTATTCAGATGCGGAAAAAGCCTTAATAATTATATTTTGTAATAAATACACTTAATTAAATGTAAAGAGAATATATGAACGAGGCAAAACAAAAAAAGAAGGCGGTTTAACACAGATTTATACATTCGAAAACAGCATATG
Source organism: Dryomyza anilis (assembly GCA_951804985.1). Classification (NCBI taxonomy): domain Eukaryota; kingdom Metazoa; phylum Arthropoda; class Insecta; order Diptera; family Dryomyzidae; genus Dryomyza; species Dryomyza anilis. The sequence goes on from OX638133.1 coordinate 70,720,066, forward strand.
CAAATAAATCAAACTCAAACCGACGACTAAAAAAAAAACTAAAGTAAAAACGAATATTTATCGAGTTCATGGTTCAATGTTCTGAATGAGTATAATAATTCCGTGATTTAATACATTTTAAAAAGTGCTAAAATTAATCAAAATTTAATAAAGTGTGTGCTAATTTATAATACAACTATATAAAATGATTATTCATATATGCAAACATTGCAAAATAAATAAAATTGAACGGCTTGCTCTCAGTTGAGAATTTTTTCAAGCAATCACGTCTAAATCATTTTTACAAATATGAAGAAAAACCTGACTAATTATACAAAAAAAAGCAGATTTGATTATTCAAACTTTTCTATAAATCAGGCCTAATATCTTCTTTTTAATTGCACATAAAACACACGATTCTCAATATACCCTAAAAACGCAGCAGCAAAACCCGAGAAGAATAAAAATTATTTTTTAAAATGTTTTTAATTTTTTTACTATATAAATATAAATCAAATATTTTAAATCAAAATAAAACAAAAAAATACAAAAAAAAGTATCAATGTAATTAAAACCAATAAATCAAATCCGCACAATTGAAATTTACAAACATAAAAACTTTTCTCCAATTAGCAAAACCAAGTAACGGTCGTTCATCATCTTCGTATCGACCCACAGCATCAGGATCACATTCATCATCACACTACGAATCCGGATCACGTTCCCGTGAAAGTGTACGCTATCGTTCGGCACCATATCCAAAAATGCGCTAAGATGTAAACAAATGCAATGATGACAACAACACTTAATTATGCAAAAATAAAGTGTCTGCAATGGAATGTATTGCAAAAAAAACAAAAAATTACAAAAAACCTAAAAAAAAACAAAAAAAAATATTTTAAAAATTATACATTTTAATTACGAAAGAACTTAATTTAATATTTTAAACTAATTGAAATTTAAATACATACTGACTGTTTTAACGCTGAAGTACACTATTTTACGAAAAATACCAATGTACAATCCATTTAAATCTCCACATGATCTTAATTCAAATGTAATTTAAACAATATTCGGAAAATAAAAGATACAATCTAAAAAAAAAAAAAAAACACAATTAAAAGAAAAATACTAAATATGTAATAGTAAACACTCACTTTTAAATTATTCACGTGCGATATTTCGACAAAAATATTAAAAAAACAAAACAAAAAAAATGCAATTAAGTACCACAAATTTCCAAATAATATAAATAGTTATACATTTGTCAAATAAAACATATATATTCAAAAGGTTTAATAAAAAACAAAACAACAAACTAAAAATAGAAAACTAGCAGTTAATATATTTGCGTAGATATTAAGCAACTCGTATACAAAAAATACAAAAAAACAAAAAAATAAGAAACCAAACATTACAAAATTAATATAAAACTAAATTTAACAATTGGCAACTGGAAATCAACGCTGGTGTAAGTATAGACCACGAAATGCTGCATTTCACAAAAGTATGTCGAATGTTTTTCTTTCTACATTGAAACGTAATAAGCGTCAAGTATTCGTTTATTGTTTAACAAATAATAAATAAAGTAGTTGAAACAAATACGAATGTGTTTTATTCATTTACATTAGGAATAGCAAAAACTAAAAATAAAAATGTCTACTGTACCGATCAGGGGTTGATTTCATTCGGGGGTTGATGTTAAAATGCTTCTACATATGTTTTTGAATATAAGGTAGTGTATTTACTAAGGTACATCAGATCGATAAATATCCGTGGCATTATATGTTTAAATGAATACAAATACCTTGAATAGTATTAAAACTCTTCTATTGTAGTATAGACACATTAAGGTTGTGAGTGGAACATCATAAATACCAAGACTTCAGAGTTCTTAAGCATGAATCACACGATTGAATAAACGTCCAACTTTTGAATGAATTTTTCACACAATTTTAATATCAATCGTGTGATTGCCCAATTTTCCATACCAAAATTGAGCGGTCAAACACACGGTTGATATTAAAATTATTTGAAAATTGATTCAAAAGTTGGACGTTTATTCAATCGTGTGATTTAGGTTTCAGTTGTCATCTTTTATGATTTTTTCGAGATTTTATAAAAAATAGAATAGAAAAAACATAGAACTGTTATATATTGACACACCATCATCAATTGAATATTTTATCTATTTATTTTTTATTAATGTAGCTTTTAATTGTTTTTAGTTGAATCATCAGGATATAATTTTTGAGCAGAAGTTTAAGATGTGCACTGAGAAGCCGTTTAAGTGAAACATGCGGCCTATTACAATTGACGAAAAAGAAGAAATAATAAAAAAATATAGTATAGAAAATATTATGATCGAATTCAAAATTTCTATATTAAAACTTGTTAATAAGATGCGTTTGCTTTTTTTATATTTCAGTTGCCATTGTCAATTGCATATAGAGAACATTTTGTAGTTCTATTTTAAATGTGTGCTCAATATTTGGCTTTCCTGCAACTATTTTAAATGTAAATTAATATTCAATTATCAAATTTAAACATCCAATACCACGTTATAGATTCTATTTTTTTTTTTTAATATTTTTAATGTTTTGTTTATTTTATAAATACATTTATTTCATGACAAAGAACGATGATAATTTGGTGCTGTTGAAAACAAAAAAGTCTATCAATTAACCTCACAATAAAAGAATTGTGAAATTTTTAAAATTGTGACAGAAACAAATTTAAATATAAAACTAATGACAATTTTTGATATCTGTTCTACTTGAGGACAACTCAACTAGACAAAAGATGCTTTTTTGTAATACAAATGATTTACCGGAAGTTGCATTTTTGATTTATCTAAATGATGTCCTATATATGCATAAAGATGTCTTAAAGTTATTATCTAAAAGTAGTCTTTTTTAGCAAGTGGTTAAACTGACGTCAAAAATTTTATTTGCCAAATTTCCAATCCGACATTTGCATTTTAGAGTACAAAGTACTGACACCGTTTAGCTGTATTAAAAACGATGAAAATGGGACTTCTTAGAAATTCATATTGGATATGCTTTTTTGGGAATGCAAATAAATGAACATTAGAAAGACATTCTTTTAGGTATCATTTCGTATAATGTTCTACTTGGGAAATGATATTTAGTAGTTTTATTTGTAATTTTATAGTAATAGTTTATTTAACGAATATCCTAGGTTTCTAACGACAACTGTATATAGTTCACAATGTGTTCATATCAAAAATTCATAGCGCCATCCAAAAACATTAAACTGTCAACAGCTGCAATTGCCATGTCCACGTCACGTTTTTGTATTGTTTTCTTCTTTGATTGAGCCGTATAGAAATAGGATTCACGTGCCAAAGACTCAATGAACAGCTCCGTAGCGCGTGTTACCCCAAAGACGGCTTCGTTTGAGGCTATATGTAAATCAGGATCCAGCTTCATCAAGTTGCGCACGCGAGTTAGTGGCAATTGAAATAATTTCGATTGTTGTGCATTTTTTGTATTGGCACTAAGTTCAACTAAAATAAGAATATATACTGTTGCATTTTGCTATATTAAAATTGATTTAATCAATACCATTTGCATGTTCAGTGTCTTCCGCTTCATTTGCTTTTCGCCTGCTGACTGTCTCCGAATTGTGTTCTGCATCATTTTCTATTTCAGTCGTATTATGTGTATCTTCAACAATCTCCTCTGCGATTTCTTCTTCTTCGTCGGCATCATCTGCAGCATATTCCCGATCTATATCATTAATTATATCCTCGCTAAAGTCTTCCTCAAAAATATCTTCACTTTCCATCGTTTTGTTTACAATCCAGCTGCTATTTAATAATTGGCGCAAATCATAGTTGCCACTTTTTTCCCGCATGAGGTAAATTTGTCTTAGGAATTAAAAATTAATTAATTGAAAAGTAATTAAAAATTAACAGAATAAGCAATCGATACCACACAAAATAATGTAATTAATATTTCATATGTGTTATCTATTTATCACAATAATTCGACTGTAGTTCAAAATCGCAATTAAAAATACCACAGATGGACAATTTTCCACAGATCTGGCACGATTGTTTCAAATGTTAGTTACAGGAATGCAATAATAGTACTTTTGTCTTGTACATTTTATTTAAGCGGTGTTATTAAAAAAGTTTGCAATTTTCAAAATATTTTTCTACGAAATCGGCAAAAATTCTGAAAACTTAAATTGTAAAAGAATATAAAAAAAAATTACAACTAATTATTCTTAAATGCTCAATTTTTGATTTTGAGCTTAAAAAAGTATATTTGTAAAGCTACCCATTTGAAAAACATTTGTTCTACCACTTTGCTCATATGTGACATAATCAGGGCAATCATGAAGCCCGTCGTAGCAAAAATCCGAATCTTCGTTACGAATACGAATTTTTAACTATCATGAGTTCCGTGCGTTGCCAATACAAAAATGTAACTTCGAAAGTTCGAAATTAGCTGTTTATGTCAAATCAGTGCAAATTTACCAACGAAAATTAAAATCATTTTTGCAACAATTTGTTAAAAATATAATATTTTGAAGTAAATTGTTTAATTTGCCTGCAAATGTTGATGTAGGCGATTAATTCAATTGAATTGATAGGTCTATGGAGAAGTATCGTATCTTTGGCCAACTTCCAGATTGTCGTTTAATCAGAACTCTGAATAGTCAATTAAAACACTTCCTTTTCTTTTTTTAATTATTTTAAAAATAAATGTTCACTTCATTTATGTCGACAAAATTTTCCAATGTTGTTGAACAAAATGGTGTTATTTTTAATTAATTCTGATTAATTAGATTAATCGGGGTTTTTAATTAATTCTGATTAATTAGATTAATCGGGGTTTTTGATTAATCGATTAATAAATTAATTACAATTCTGATTAATCAATATTTTGATTAATCGTACAGCCCTAGTTATTATTTATCTTTTAGTCAAGAATGCTCCCAAAAACCAAAATTCAAAGATTTAATTTTATTAATCACAGGAATGTATTGCTTTTTTATATGCACGCACGAACTCAGATTTTCGAGCATGACAGAAAAACAAGCACGGCACCCGCCCATCTCTAATTCCAACGATAAACAAGAAAAAGATCATGTTTAATCAATTAATTAGAATTCTAATTAAATTTGTTTTATGATGGAGATTTTGATTTGTCAAAAATTATTTAAAAAATAAAACTCTTAATTTTTAAATTGTGTTAATTTTTATTCGCGTAGATATTTTTGATTTATACATAAGCTTTTCTGTATTTGGAATATATGTTAGCTATTTTTTTTTTGCCAAAAATTTAAATTTTTATACCACTTTTTCTTATTTATAATTATTTTCATTTTAGATGCATTTATATAACACTTTTAATGAAAGTAATTTATTAGAAAAATTATTAAAAAAAAAACAATAAATACACTACATTTGGACTTAGTTAAGAAAATGTTTTAAAATGACGAAAAAAGCCATTTTAAAGATCCATTAAAATGAATCATATTCCGCAATTCATTAGAAATTTTATGCATTCGCATCTTTGTTTTTCTTCTTCTTGCGCTTGATTTTCTTTTTTCTCCTCCGCTCCTATTTCTTGCTTTTGGCGCTGTCATCCTTGCTTTTGTCGGATTTCTCCTCCTTCTTGTCCTTGTCCTTGGTATCCTTATTGTCCTTCTCCTTTTTATCCTTGTTGTCCTTGTCTTTGTCGCTTTCCGACTTCTTGCCCTCTTCCGCATCGCGATTTGTGAGCTTGTTATTGATCAGGTTGTGTAATGCAATAATCGAGCGCACCATGGACGCCAGATAGACGACGAGCATCTGGTCGTTGGTCTTCACATACATGGTCTCTGTAAACTGATCGTTTGTAATGTCGGGCAACAAATTGAATATATCCTGCAGCTGGTAGACAATCTGATGATTAATTGGCATCTTGCCATCTCCAACGCGTTGCAGATAATTTTTAATATCCTTCAGCTGTGCGTTGAGACCCTTTAGACCCATCAGTTGATTTGTGATTTTCTGTGAGAGACTGCCCACGGTGGTATCTTTAATGTCACGCAACAGATGCTCGACGCCCACTTCTTCCGCCTCTTCGGCGCCAATTTCACTTGGTACATGCTCAAAGGTCTTGCTAGTTGGCGAACCGTCATCATGCACCTCCTCCACAGCAATGTACGCCTCAGTGGGAAGCCCCAAATCTTTTGGTTTCGCATCGATGATGACCAAGACTGAGTTGGGACAGTAACGACGAATGAGCTCGTTTATGGCAATGTCGTTCTGATGCAGCTTTGGTCCTGTGTGATACCAACCAACAACTCTTTCGCGGGCATTAACTTTCTTGAACATGCCGTACATATTCTCCAAGTAGTCGTGATCCAAGAACCAGACGGATTTATCTTTGTCATCCTCGTCAAAAGGCACTAGAAAGATAACGAATTATTAGATTGTTTGGATCAACTCATGGCATAACGTATAAACCAAATATAACAATGTTCGATGTTTGTGTTTTTGAAATGCCAAATATCATGACATTGCCATTTTTTCAAACACCTAACCATCAACCCAACTACTTACCCGCAAAACTGTTGGACACATCAAGTACGCCCTTGGAGCGCCAGCACCCCAGCAGTACGCCAACCACTCGCTTCTGGTTGCCGATTTTGCCCATGCGATTAAAATGATCCACGACGGACAGCAGCACCAATGGATGCACAATCACTTTGTTAACACTGACTTCGGCAGACGGCATATTTGTTGATTAAATTAGAATTCGCACTGAAACAAAACTTCTGGCGATTGTTGTAAAGTGTGAATCGTATGTTTATTTTTAATTTAACAAGCAGAAATATACCTAGCGAATTTTTAAAATTTGCAGATAAATGCAATGTCTGAAAAATGACAAGCAACAATTTCAGAAAATGTTGAGAAATTCGCCACTTCACGGTCAGTTGGCAGCGCTGTATTTGACGAAATTCAGCTGGTTATTTGACGAAGAAATGTTGCAGGGTTACCTCTCTCCTTTATTAAATACGACATCCCAATGAATAGTTTTCATGTCGCCAGAACAAAAATACCATAAGAATTTTAATTTTGCTATTTACTCTTAAAATATTATTTATATAAATAATTAAAATCTTTTCGAATTTATTTATCTATATAGGTATACCTTCAGAAATGTAATGTTATTTTCAACAATATTCTAACCAAAGACTTTAAATCTATTAAAATTGAAACTTTGTAATTATGGCGCCAGTTAAGAATATCCAAAAATTGACCATTGCTTTAACTTTTGGGGGCGCCTGATACAATGATTTTGAATTTCCTATCTTTAATTCAATTGAAAATTCTATTTGAATATGATATATATCATTTTAAAATAACATATTGTTTAAACAAATTATTGATTTTTTATTGATTGATTTATTGATTTAGTAAAATATGTTTAATTACATGAAAATTCCATAATTTAATTATTTATTGTTTTGAAATAAATCAAAAACATTTGTAAATCGAAGTTTGTAAAGGTCGTTTGGGCTTAAGCTATCCTTGCTACTCCTTTGTCAAGAATGAGTAAAGTACAAGATATAGAAAAATTGAAAATGTATATATTTAAAGTCTTTGGCGCATAATCAAAGTAAAATACCACAAGTGTCGTATTTGAGAGTAGCCCTGATGCATGGTTTTGGAGTCGTATTTTGTGATATGAAAAAAATTGTGAATTTGAAGACAAAAAGTGCACATAAAATGATAAATTCTTTTTTTTCTTTTGAAATCGAGGAATATATATAATATCAAAAAATCCTAACTTTATAAGAATGCATTTATTTGACGAAATATTTTAACAAGCAGAAAAGTGGTGCCCACAGTTCAATAGCCGCACTGTCGTATTCGTAAAATGTCGTACCAATATCATGAAACTGTGAATACGCTAATTGTCAAAAAGCTGATTTTATATTTAAAGTTGACTTTAGATTTGATTATTCGCCTTTGGATTTGTAGTCTTTGCTCTAACCCATTGGACCAGAAGATAAAATGTTAATTTATTTTTTTCTTTTTTAAATCGAGGAGGCATATTTATGATAATTTAATAAAATCTAAAATCCTAGAATCCCAGAATTAGCTATTTTTCACGGCTAAATTATTTGTTTTCAAACACTTCCTAACTAAATAAACACTTCTCCACTGAACATAAAACAGCTGTTAGTCAAATAGCATGCAATTTTTCGTAAAGCGCACATCTTGAAGTCTACCAGAAAATAGTAAAAAATAAAAAATGCCTTTTATGAAAGGACGTGCTCCAGTGCGCCGCACACTGAAGTACCTAGAAGCATGCAAACTCGTAATGAAAGATAAGGTTCGCATATTTAGTGTCAACTACAATACATACGGTGATCACCACAATGGAGCGCGGTATGTGAATACGTAACTCTTGGCTAATGAAATATAAGCTTAAATTTGGTTTAATTTCAGCGAGTTTGTTTTCTGGAACATACCACAAATACAGTATAAGAACCCACAAGTCCAGGTGGTCACATTTAAGAATATGACACCCTCGCCCTTTGTGCGATGCTACTATGAGGATGGTCGTGAGATGTTGATCGACATCGACAGCAGAAACCGCGACCAAATAATGGAACATTTAGTGAATGTTATCGGGAAGACAAAGTATGTTTATTATTCTACAAAAATGAAATGCGCTTTCTGTATTCAATATATTTGTTTTTAGAGCACAATTAGATGCGGAAGCACGTCTTGTAGAGAGTAAGGATAACCCTGCTAATTTTGGCTATGGTTGCGACAGACATTGTATTTGTGAGATCCCAGGACAGGTTCCGTGTCCTGGTACAGTGCCACTTCCAATGCACATGCGTGGCAAATATAAGTTTGCACCAAAATAGATTGTTAATTTAAATAGTTAATATTAAAGAGATGTTTAAAAAGACGGAATTGATTTATTCTTGCGAGTTTATAAACGGTATTTATTTTGTGATGTTTCAATTAATAGGGTCTGAAATCGATGAAATTATTGCTTGCATTATTTCTAAAATGTCAAAACTGGAATCCCACACAATACTCGAATTGGTCGGTACTTTCTCGTGAATTTCAATTTAACTAAAAAAAAAAATATAAAAAATCATTTTGTCAATAAGTAACAAAATTGTTTCGTTGATTTCATTTACAAAATTTGGTTCAGTGCAAAAATATTTCGCTCAATGTAATTTAAATTTTTCTACAGTTTTATGACGTTGACGGCAATATTTTCTGAATCTCGCCATTGGAGCCGATGTAAATATTATTTCAATCCCAAATTTTTGGTTTTAAATCTTTCAAGTATTTTATTATTTATTAAAATTTCTCGCACATATGGGCAGGGGCTTCAAAATCTTCTTTGGAGTTCCTGGATCGAATCCAACAACGTGCAATATATTTAATAGGGGATGAAAATATTTCATCCTCTATTGGTTCTCTTGAGCATCGAAGGACCGTAGGGTGTGTAAGCCTGTTTTATAGGTATTACAATGGTAAGTGTTCGAGGGAAATACATGGCCTGATTCCACCAGGTCGTGTATTCTCTCGTTCTACTCGGGCATCGAACCAAGCCCGCCCTTCGTAGTCCACTCAGTTCTCAAAAGAACTACGCATTACAGAGATAATTCGTTCTTCAGCCGCACGATACGTTTGTGGAACAATCTCCCTGCGTCTGTTTTTCGCGACATTTTTAATATTGGGAAATTTAAAGCAAATATCCACCGACACTACTCCATCTTTCCTCCTCCCCTTAACCTATAATCCTTTCTTACGATCAACACTGTGCATTGCATGAATAGGGGGCATCCCCTGAGCGTTGGTTAATTTGTAAAAAAAAAAAATGTTCTCGCTCATCGGGAAGTTACTTTAAATCAATTACAAAAGTTACTTTACAATATCGAACAGACAGACAAGAAAGCGAGCTAATAAAATAAGAACCGTAAATAAGCAGAACCGTCCTAGTATGATCATATAGCCAGATTGTCTAAAATTACAAAAACACATGTAAAAGCAAAAATGTGTACAAAATTTTAAGTTAATCCTTTGTCTCATTTTTAAATGGAGTGTCTCAAAGTGAAGCAAAATTTAGAAACGTGAAAAATAAATCAAAATTTGTCGCACAGATCTAATGTTCAAGTCGTTATTTGAGTATTTTATATCAGATGTTTTTTGCAAAAATTATGGATTTGAATATCAATGGTAAGAACTATCTTACAGAATACAAGTTTTTAAAATAAATTAATTTGATATTTTTGTACTGCATGAATTTCAAAAAAAAATATAACGAGGTTGGTTTCAAATTGGACTTTTGTTTATGTGCCCAACCCAAACAAGTTCAGATTCTCAAAAAATCGTAAAATATGTATTATTTTAAAGTTGTTGTAAAAAAAGCTAGTTGCGCATTTTGAAATATAGATATTTTTTTGACATGAAATGTTATTTATTTCTCAACAGATTTCGTTACGAATTCTAGACATTTTCGTTAGCTTGGCAGTAGATACGTTGCGAAATTTAAATGAAAAAATGTAGAGAATTCCTTGTCCCATGACACAGTTTTTATATATATCGATTTTCAATTTTTTTTAAAGTTTGAATAGAATTGTTCGAGTTTCAATACAGTTTTCTACAAAGATTTCCATTCTTAGCCAAGAACCGATTCAATTCCACGTATCGATACATAGTCGTTACGTATAAATCTACAGATCCAGACTAAGTTTTGAAATGTGTTACTTGGGTTTTAATTTAACTTTTTTTTTATAGTATTTGAAGACTAAAATTAAAACAAACGTGATCTTTTTATAATGGAAGGCTGTGCGGGGACTACATAGAATGCAAAGTTTTCATTTATTGAACAAATAATAGAGACATCATAAACTGACAATTACTAAGTTCGGTTCCTCTTAAGGTAGACCGAAACAAGAAACAATCAGTTTTCAAGCGATACATTAAACTACCAATATCACCTTATAATCCGGTAACCCAAGAAAGGCACTCACAGTATAAAGGGTAATAAAGACTCTTATAGTTTTGAATGTTTGTGTGTTTTAACATTATTCATTTAATTTAAATGTGTTTTACATCTTAATTGTTAATATTGGTATGTAAATGCATGGAAATTGTCAAATTCTTTCTCAATAATGCATTAAATATTAGAAATGAATTCTATTTATCGGCCACAACACTAAAAATTACCGTGTCGTGAAAATCTGAGTTCGCGCGTGCAAATCTCCGTGCGTGCTAGTTGCTGTCGTGCCTCCAAAATCAGGCACGCGGCCATTAAAGTTTTTTTTTTAAATAGTTTCTACCCCTATTTAACAAAAAAAAAACCCAGCCTTAGAAAATAAAAACTTCGTGGTATTTTAACCTTTTCTTAAAAATCTCTTGTTTTAATTTTACTTATGGATGTAAGAGAATTAAACAGTATCAAACTTAATTTTTGAATTATTTATTACAGGGACTAAAACCATTTGGAATTCCGATCCAACAAAAAAATTAAATGGGATTCGATTCCGGTTACATTTTTTTTAATAACGGTTGCGATTCCCATTCATTGCGTTCCCTGACAGGGATTTCAACCAGTAAAAAATATATTGGTTCCGATTCCAGTTCCACACATTTTTAATAACGATTCCGGTTGCAAAAATCTAAACGATTCCGGTATTATTTTTCATGTTTTTCTGTGCTATTTTCGTGTTTCTTCGTCTTTTTAAATCCCGTGCTTTATTGTGTTTCTCGTGCGTGCCTGTAAATTTAGTCGTCGGGAATGTGCTCTTGCGTGTCATCTATCGACGTGCCATCAATAACAGGCACGCGCCCCTCTCTACTACAAGCCCATTCATACCCCATGAACCACCACAAATGAAAATTTGTGGTTGCATCCACGCATTCATGTAGAAAGGCCAGTCATACACCCTCCTTTTTTTAATAATTTTGACATCCTTTTTTCATTAGAAAATATTGTTTTATAAATAGTGAGTTTTTTATTATTAAAACATTTCTAAATTAAATAATTATCTCCTAAAAGAGTACATTTCTTTAATTTTACCTGTTATTAAACATATTTATAAAAACAATTCTAATACTTAAAATTTAAAATAAAACACAATTTTTTTGGTGTTTCTTTTATTTTATTTAAGTAGTAATGAACTAAAAAAAATATATTTGTTGATATATATTATATAATGTCATTTTGTTATGCCATTGGATTATAAGTAATATTTTAACATAAAGTTGTTTATATAAATCATACACAAGTATTTGTATTTATCTTTTGTTTATGTTACTCTGAAATGATCTTATAATTTCGTCTTATAAAGTCGTACTTTTTTTTTTTAGTTTATTTAATATGTAATGTAATTTATAAAATTGATAAATTAATTATAATTTTAATTTATAATGAAATAGTTTATATAGAATTATAATTTATGCATTTATTTGTATCTCTTTAGAACAGCATAAGCATTCGGAGTTGATTGAGTTTCGCGTACTCTTTTAAAATTAGTCGCATACATTGTAGGTGGAGGACGTTTATGTGTTGTTATATTTTGACGCGCTAAAATGTTATTTTAAAATGTTATCGTTTAGACATGTTATAATTTGTAATATTGTTAAATATTTTGTCTATTTGTTGTTATTTTTCAAGTTTATAGATTTAGTTTTAAATAAAAAAAATATATGGTTTTAACTTACTTTTATATTCATATACAGGTTTACGTTTAACCATATATACATTTGGATCGAAACCTTCTACTTCCTCAGAGTCTCTGAATGATTTAAATAAAATTAAGTTTATATTAAATAAATATATACAATTTAAGTACACTTTACCACTTTACTGTATGCAGTGTGTTTTGTAAAGTATGTATGTTTTATATTACTTACTCATATTCCTGCTCTTCCATCTGTTGTTTATATGCCATCTCCTTCATTAAATTGAGATACTTGGGCGCTCCATTGCTGTTGGGCATCTTTCTATCCAGTACAGACCTGTAAAGCAAAATTATTAACCCACATACACGACAAAGTGCTAACAATTTAAGTACTTGTATAGTTTAGGTTGAGCACCAGGTATCTTTTTGGACGATTCCGGATTTATTTCAATCATTTCACGCAGTTGTTCCTGCGAAACTTCGTCGTTTTTGTCCGGAATAATATATTTACGGACCTCGGCTAATGCGTAAGCAACGCGAGCATATGATTCGGCGGGTGTGGCCAGTGTACTTATCTCTAAGAATAGATCTTTATTTAAATGTGCAAATTTCGGATCGCCGCTGTTGCGCAATTCTTCTTCCTTGTCGTTGTCCCGTATCGAATTACGTCCCTTGATTGCTATTCTACATTGCGTATCATCTTGCAAACGACGCAAAGAGTTACCCTTTGGCCCAAGAATTTTTCCCGTAAAGTTGAACTAAATAATGTTAATGCAAAAACACAAATTATAATGTTATAAAGAGTGCAATGTATGTGATGTACCTTAGGATATTGTTTGACAGGCAGAAATACACGCTGTGTAACCTTGAGTGGTTTCTGCTTAAAGACATCAGCATAGAACTCCTTGCCAGGAATACGTCCAGTAGAATAAATACGTTCCATTGCTATATAAATAATGATTTTACATAAATTCTACATTATAGTGATCATTTTACGCACCGCTTATAGTGCAACAAATACGATTTTATATAACTTAAGTAATAATAGTTTGCCGCTTTTAGTCCTGTAAACTTAAACTTTAATTCCGAATCCGAACGACGGGGGTTAAAGCTTTTCAATGTGCTGTATTTACTCTCGGAGGTTTGTCATTGTCTACCGAGAAGTAACGCGGTAAAAAAATGTCTTCTATGAAAAGATGTTGTCACAGCTCAGATTTGAACATGAAAACTTTCGTGCAGTAAAAGTTGGCGCTGATTCCGAAAATGGGATCAGTATACTCATATTGGCACTAGTTTTTGAGATATAGCATCATTAAATTGATTCCAACAACAGAAAATAGTGAAATTATTTTTTAGAGGTTAGACGAAGAAAATCTAGCGATTCAATACAAACATTTCCATTTTATTCGTAAAAAATTTATTTTTAAGATATAGAAAAAATTCAAAATCTTTCGAAAAATTTAAATTTAATGAATAAAAATATTGCTTAGTGGAATAAAAATGTAAAATTGATTGTCGTAGCGGCATACATCATATTTTAGACAATAAATTACATATGTTGATTAAAAACATATCAATATTGTATTCAAAAAGAAAACATTTTTTACTTATTATATTTAATTTTACGATTTTTGAAAATTCAAATTTAACAATTAAAAAATGCAAAAAGAATAAAATAATGAGAAATCGACAAATGTGGAATATTTCAAAAACTAGAGCCAGTTTGACAAAACTGAATCAGCGCTATGTCAATTTGATGCACCAAAATGAGCGTAGTGCACCGGTGTAATTAAATGGTCCTTTTTCCAATAAGATATTACAAAAAGCTAATTAAATTAATTATAATTAATCGAAAAAAGTAAAAAATAAATTGAAGCAATTACAAATTACGAAAAAACAATGAAAATTGAAGGTATAAAAAATCAATTTCATTTGGGTATAGCCGGCGGCGTCCATTTTGTCTTGAAATTGCGTATATAGTATACACACAAATATGTAAAATGTGATGCGAGGACTAATAGATAATTTTATTCAATTGAATAATATCATTGAATAGCATATTAGTTTGGTATATTCTGATAATACATATAAATATCAAGTACCTTCTTCAATTAACAATCCACAAAGTGGAAATTCTTCGCCCAGGCGTTCTTTTTCCTCCAATAAGTCCGTAATAAACTTCTGAGATATTTCGTTGGCGCGTGGTTGATAGAATTCTATATCCTTTGGTGTATCTCCTTGATTGTGTTCCATTGTTAATCAATCTTTTTTTATGCAATTAATTATTTATTTTAATTTCGACTGTTAACGCTGACTTTACAAGACTTTCTTCACAAGACTGCAAGAATTATTTTTCCAAATTACGCCTTTTCGTGTGTATACCAAACAGTGTTGTATTTTCATTAAATACAAATTTTCAATAAAAAGGTATGATAAATAAAGGTATTGTATCAAAAAGGTATTGTATCATATTTCCGTCGAATGAAAACTCCTGACATAGACGGACAATTTTACAAAATGTCCTAAATTTGCACACCCCAACCAGATGTCCAAAACATAACTTGTTGCTAACTTTTAAATGTTAGCGATATCCGAATATCGACTAAAAAGTTATCAAAAAGGTTTTTAAATGTCCGCCTTATTATTACTTTTAGGTCTCGAAAAAATAACAAATGTTTTATGTTGTTATGACACTGACTTTAAAAAACGTACGCGAATTGACTAGTATTGTGTGAATGAAACTACGATTGAAGGAAATGGATAAACATTTTTACTTTCGAGCATAATATATTTGTCTCCTTTTATTCCAACTTGCTAAATACTTTTTAAGCATGAAGAATTGCCATCATCTTTGGAAAGTTGCCCTCTAGACAGCCGATCAAATAGTTAAATACAGCTTTTAGACAAACGTATTAACTACCAATACACGTGTAAAAAATGAAAATGACAATAAAAATAGACAACAACAACAACGAAGTAGGCTTAAAAAATTAGTGACTGAATCTATTGTCGTTTTATGTTCGCGCATCGTCTTTGAAGTTTGAAAAGAACAACAATTTTACATTTTCTCAAGTTAAACCTGTCACAAATATAATTGTGTTTATACATTCTTTGTAGTTCTGAATTCAAATATGTTAACGATCAATTTCTGTGACGTATAGTAAAAAAATCGTAAAGTCTGCAAATAATTAAATTTTTACTCATTACATTATATTGTTTATGATTTATTGGCGTACGCGCATTGCAACTGAAGGTAAAAAAATAACTTTAAAAAATAATTTTATGTTTAGGGTAATAAAAATGTATTTTGTATCAGAATAGGTTCCAAAAATTAGAGTTTAAATCTATTGATGTCCTCCAAAAATTTAAGAAATTGGGAAGCCAAAAAAAAAAAAATACGAATTTGTTTTTACACACGACTTTATTTCGATCCAATTTGTATGTAACTTTTAGGCCGTATTACAATTTAATATTAAAATATAAGTTTAATTTCGATCCGCACTATTAAACATATAGTTTTGTGAAAAATACTAGCAGCGGTATCCTTACATGAAATCAAACATTTGTCATTAAGTCTATTGAATAATAATTAAAATATGCTAACGACTGCAAATTTAAAATTTAATATTTTCTACACTTTTTTTTGATTGGCAATCCCGGGATTTCATTTCGGGATTTTCGGTACAAATGTTCTCTGGGATCCCGGGATCCCGACCATATAAAAGTATGAATTTACTATTAAGTGCACATATTTTTCTGTGTACATTTATTTTTTACACATTCAATAGAATTCACTACATTTATAAAATAAACCGGTTTCATACATTTAATATAGTAAATTTTTCTTAGAGTGTAGCAAATATATTGTCGTTTAGTACTTATATAAAAAATAGTATAGTATATCTGATAACAAGAATAATAGAAACAAAGATTGCGCAGAACGTTGCTCAAAACATGAATCTTCTGCGCATGTACGTAGAAGTTTTTTGACAATTGTTATTTTTTTATTGTGTCAGAATGTTGTTGCAAAGAAAACAACAAATGTGTTATTATTTTATAAATAATTGTGTTAAATGTGGAAAAACTGGAGGTAATCGGCCACCACAAAGAATAAGAAATCAAAAAAATAAGAAATCTACTTCGAAATACGCTAAAAACATAATAAAATAACAGTTTTTGAGTCGTTCCGACCCCTCAGGATAACGAAAATGTATTTTCGTGCCGAAATGTTTTGATGAACGATAGTTGATGCAACCACTTAGGAAACTACCGCAGGCCTGCTTCCATCCATGTTTTTGTGCTGCCCATCAATGTTTTGCGAGACGTTAGCCAACTAGTCGAATGTTGTGTTAGTGCATTTAAAGACAGCGCATCTCATTATTAAACATTTGATGAAAATTTTCAACACAAAAACAACAATCAAAACAACAGTAAAATTATTTTTTTGTAATTTTTGAAATGTCTAAATTTCAAATTTGAATTTCCGTTACCTGACATTCGGAACTTTTTGACGTCAGCATTATAGGGTGTACATGCGCAATGCGTAATCTTATTATTCTATTATTCTTGATCTGATAACTTTTCATGTGTAACAGCCCTGTTTTTGGTTTTTACGATATTTTACGACATTTAAAGAAATGTTGCATTTAAAGAAATGAAAATGTAAATAAAAAAACATACTTTTGTAGGAACATTTTCGTTTTAAAATTTAGAAAAGTAGTGCTTTATGCCCGATTTACATTGTATCACCTGTGAGTCTCACTGTATCTCCTAGGATTGCATTTTTTTAAATTTTCATATAAAAATAGTATTTTTTTGAAAAAATGCACCCCTAGGAGATACAGTGAGACTCACAGAAGATACAATGTAAATCGGGCATTATTATAATATAGGAAAACGAACGCAACGTAAACAGGTAGATGGGCAATATAGAAACAAGAAATATGAAGCGTGTACGGACAGTTCGAAAGGAGCACAACTCCTATTTTTCTAAAATTTATCTGTTAAAATCATTGAGATTTAAAACGAAGTTTAATCTACCAAAATATGGCGTTTTGACTTATTTTAAACGAGGAATTTAAACTAGATTTGGAGATTAAGTAATGGTTAACCCACAACATGAGTTAAACTACCATTGGCTGCATTCAGCAACCTCAGCAGTTGTGGTGCTGTTGGGCAATTTGAGCTTGAATGGAATGCTACCCTCAACTTGTTTAGTGAGCGGTCGCCATTTTTTCCCGCATCAAATTTTTGCGCTACATTTGCGCTGCCTTTGTTGTCGATGACATTTTAACTAAAATATTTATAAACAAAAATGGAATTTAGATTGGAAAATATGTTATCAATCAATTAAAGAGTTGTATGTAACTTTAATAAAATATTAATAATAAAATCTTTTGTAAATTGATATATGAGGTAGCGGTGCATTCAATAAAAGTGAGCGATTAGTTAGTGAGCTGAGGTCGCTGAATGCAGCCATTGTAAACTGTCCCATGTATTTTGTACTTTCACAGTAATAATGTACTCCAAATCGTACGAAACACTGTGATTAGTTACTGAGCAGTTTCGCAACTGCTGATGTCGCTGAATGTAGCCATTGTAAACTGTCTCATGTATTTTGCACTTTCACAGTAATAATGTATCCCAAATCGTACGAAACACTGCAACACTGGTCCTTACGGGAATTTAGTCTATTTTTTTTGTGTTTGTAAACAAAAACAAAAAACGAAAATATTTGCGAAAAATTAAATGTGCCAAACTATAAATAACAAATTATAAATTAAAACTACATGGTAATTATGCCAATAAACAATTGAAGAATACGCTCATACAAATGAAGCAAACAATAACTTAAAACATAGAATAGACTGATTAAGAAAAGTAAATACGTGTCAAATTAACCAGATGTTTATCTTTTAGATAAAACGTTGCTGAGGATTGATGAATTCTTCAGATATTTAGTCAATTTATGGGAGCCAGACTACATTGTAAGCAGCAATATAAACGCTTCTAGCAGACGTCAGAAGCGTTTATATGATTTTTGATTTCACGTTTTTATTTAATTATATTGCGATTTTTTAGAATTTGATGTACTTTACTATAAAAAGATATAAAGTTGTGGTTTTATAAAAAAAATTCATTCAGTTCCGGTAACGAAAGTGGCAGTTCCGTTTCCGCATAGATATATATATTTTCAGCTTTATATCTATTATTTACCCTCAAAAATAAATTGTTATTATTATTTTTAATCATTTAAACAAATCTTAATATTACAAAACCATTAATAATATATATATGGTTTTTGTTTTGTTTTACAAAAATTCGAAAAATAGTCGAATTCAACATATTTCAATCGTATACAATCAGTTGTATATCTCTAAATCGAATTCAATTCAATTTTCTTTTTCAAATATGATTATTTAGATCAAAAGTGAATTTTATAACTTCAAAATATAATTCTATATTGTTTTTAATTCCCAGCTACTATTTATAACCTATAAAATAATTCCCAGTGATTAAAAATGGCTCGCAAGCGATTTTGTTTTTTTTTTAAATATTTTTCTTGTTTAACCCAAGCTAATGCACTTTAATTTAATTATAGAAACTATTGAATCAACCAAACAGGCACAAAGAAAACAAAAACACAAGTAGGTGCTCATAGAAACCGACAATCGATGGAAAAGCAACAAAATGTTCAAAGCATTTCATAATCGAATAAACTGCGTACTGTATTTGCGAAGAAAAAAATAACGGGCACTGAATAGGGAGCCGCATTGTTATGGAGATCTCAACAAAATTCGACACCTCGAAAAACTAGTCAATAAATAATCAAACAATTAATTTAACAAACAAACAGAACGAAAACACAACCAACTAAAAAAAAAAGCATTTATAATCAAATTTATATTTTAAACATACTTCGCAATGTCATGTTAGTTGTGCTGCTGTATGCTGCCTCTGCAGTCTTGCGATGGCATCCGTGCGTTTTGTCAATCGGTAAGCAATTGTACTCTAATTATGTCCCAAATATATTTAAAAAGATCTATTTCTTTCCAGACTTGTTTGGCGGGCGCTCATAACGATTACCTTGATTTTAATCTTCTTCAACGAAACACTTATATATTATATAAATCAAGTGACATGGCAGCAAATTGATTGCAAGTCTGGTAACTATAAATTGTTTATTTAAAAAATTTTATTTTATAAGTAATACATTTTTTTTTTCAAAAACAAAATTGTTAAAAAAATTTAAAATTATAAAAAAACACTACCGACTATTATTCGACTGATATTTTATCCCAGAGATAATTCTTTCCCAAGACAGTTCTTACTACAGACTATTTCAATGCCTCTGAGGAAAAAGTACACGTTTTAATTTGAATTTATTATTATTTAAATGATTGGATTATATAAGAGGGTTGTAAAATATATTGCCAAGGTATATCAATAGCAAAAACTACAAAATAATTAAGTTCTTGGTCACTAAATAAGGCAAAAAGTCAAAGAGCAGTAATTAAATATACATTTTTCTGTAATTTTGTGATTGTAAACCAACTAGTGAAATTTTTTATATATTGTTATTGATTTTTACTTCTATGATGAAGACATAAAGTATTTAATTGTTGTATTATATATTTTAGCAAACTGCACGCGCATACTTTTCATTGCGGACCCCCAACTATTGGGCAGAACATACGATACCTCATTCATTAGCCCCTTTGCGCGATATGACTCCGATAGGTAAAATTTGCATTTTTCTACTATTTGTATAAAGAAATATTTTCTGTTAGATATTTGCAAAAGACTTTTCAGCGTTCGCTAACCTTTACGCAGCCGCACATTATATGCTTTCTGGGTGATTTGCTGGACGAGGGCAATGTTGCATCGCCCTATGATTTTCAAAATTATGTTGAACGCTTTCAACGCATCTACAAGACTGCGGATACTATAAGGGTTTGTATTACTTTTAAAATTATATATTAAAATTATATTTATTACTCTATCCATTCGACAGACGATACATGTGCCCGGTGACAATGACATTGGCGGTGAGAATGGCGAATACATATCAAATTCAAACGTACGACGATTTGAGATTGAATTCATGCACGAGGATCTCTTCGATTATGAAAATCAATTGCGTTTCTTCAAGATAAATCGCATGCTTTTGGATTTTACTAATCCCGATCGTGCCAATAATGCCGATCGTGTGCGCATTGGGGTCAGTCATGCACCTATTCTTATTGCGGGTGGTCCACTGTTACGTTCCATCATCACCGATATCGATCCCCACATTATATTTTCGGGTCATTGGCATGAGTCGCGTATATTTTTCTATCCATCGACGAAAGTGTTGAATTTCTATGCGAACGAAGTGCGTCAATTCGATTTGCAGACGTTGAAGCGAGATCATACATATATAGAAATAATGGTTCCAACGGCCTCCTATCGCATGGGCAAGACTAACATTGGCATGGGTTATGCGGTATTCGGTAAGTCATATTGATCGATTTTTCAAATAAGAATTATAGCTTTCGTTTATCGTGTCATATACCATTTTCTATTTAAGTTTTAATGACCGGTTACATTCTCGGTTTCGATTTTGGCATTTGTATAATTATTTTATAATGGTTTTTTGTATTAAAAATGGATAATAAACATAAAATTTAGTTAGTTACATAAATTAATTGATAAGCATATTAAATTTTAACACATAAAAAAGAATCTACTTGATGAGTTTTTTTATATTTTTAGACGATTACAAGCTACGCTATACCGTGCTCTGGAGTCCCAATCGTTTTGTATTTTTATTTCTCTATGTATTTTGGTTTATTTTTGCAATGTGTGCATTAATTGTTTTCAAAATGATGACACGTTGTCCATTCCGCGTTGCCAAACGACAACAATTGCCGTATAGCAGAATCTCCTCCATACCTCAATTTTAGCAATTAGCATTAGTGGTTACATTCAATATACATATGCAATTTATATACATATGTACATTAAACTAAATGACGTTACAAACGAATCTTAAAAATATATCAATCTTAACGAATTTCTTGATGTTAAATTTTAAAATTATACAAACTATATTATATTGAAATTGTAGATAAAACGTATTCAACTCTTAAATACGTTGATCATATTTGAAAATAAATTTAACTTATACAACAACTATATTAAAATAAAAGTGTTTTAATGTTTTTTACAGGATTTTGAAAGACTTATTTAGAGATTTGTTACTCACATTAAATTTTTAGTGAAAAATATAGATTTCAGAGAATGTGCAATTTATTAATATATAAAATTTAAATTTTGTTATAACAATTAAAACTATAAACTATAGTTTTAGTTATTAGTTTAGTTTTTAGTGTACTAAAAATGTTAATAAAACTTATCAGTTTTTGAACTTTGTTAATTACGAATGTTTTTAATAAAATAAAATTTAGGAAAATATTTAAAAAGTGACTAGGAACAAAATTTTATATGAAAATTACTATAGTAATATATGAATAATATATTATGTGAAAACATAAATAACAACGGATTTTATGTAATTAATTTAATATTTGAGACTGTATCACCCTGTGTGAATTTTGGTAAATACAAATCACGTCATATGGCAACACTGCAATCTAATCCCGTGTAAATTATTATTTTTATACCTAAGTTTTATTGTTCCGAACTTACTTAGAATAGAAAGAGACGCTTTGTTTATCATTTTAAGACTCAATAAAAGTTTCTTTACATTTATTATTTAACCTAAGTTTCTAAAAAACATAATATTGACATAATATTAACTTTCTAAATTTACAATTTTGACTAAAAAAAATCACTAATTAAATTCGAATAGCATACATACAAATTATGAGTGTGTTGCTGCAACTAAAATACTACTCGCTTTAACAATTCCAATATGCAGGAAATATTAATAAATTTGCGGCAAAAGATTAAATAATTTGTAAACATCACATATTTTGTATTATTTGTGAGATGTTTCTTATAAACATCACGAAAAATGTCATATTTGTGGCAGATTTACTGCAACATCTAGATAAATAGGTAGCATTGCTGCAAATATTCACATATTCCACAGATATTAATGCTTTTGTAGCAAAACTATTAAGGCTCTAATACTTTTCAACCATTTTTCGTTTTCTTACTGTAGGAATATTAGAAATAAACTGATATAAACAGTTTCGGTTTTCTTTGTTCTTCACTACGTCTTTTATATACAAAAATCGAAATCAAAACTGAAACTGTAACATGGAATCGGTATACCGAAACTCTTTCGGTAAAAAAACTTACAAAAAAAAGGGGGAAGAACACCGAAACAGCTATTGTTTAGGTTTCAATTCTTGGTGGGAACCCAATAATCCAAAAAATTGGATATCACAGCCCTAAATATAAGTAAACATCGAATAACTATGGACTATTATATTAAAATCTCTTCCCTTCGAAAGCGCTGAAATAACATTTATTATCCGACTTAATAATGACTTGAAAACCAAACTGAATATATTAATAAAAATTTTAATTTTATTGTACCTTAAACTGATTGCTTATTGGGAAATGATAATCATGCTGTTTATGGAATCCGGCGTATTTGTTGCGGCAGAAATATATAAACATTTTCTGATATTTTAATTATTCAAAACGCCGGTAGCAAAGTGAAAGGATTCGGAATAAAATATGTTATTATTGAAAACGCAAAGAATCCGATTTTCATATAAATTTTATCACTTTGATTCCGCATTGAAATTCAGGGAAATTCGAAATGAAATTAATTATATTCGTATTTATTTATTACTGATTTATAATGGTGTAGTGTTCAATAGTTTATCATAGCACATCCTACATAACTCCTTTCGTCCCTTCGCGTAGGTGAATACTGTTAACTGAGCAAACTGCTGAAGATCGGGAATTAACCAGGTGGTATCATCGGGTAAAACGAAACAGGGATTTTGGACCTTCAAAAAGGGGGTTTTGCTAAGACAGACACCAACCCGAAAACAGGATGACAACCCACGCAAACGTATAATAGACCATGATTTACGGATATACGTCTTAAACATCAGAACCATTTATAGGGATTTTTGATGTCCATGAAAAAGATGACTGACATCACCGCAATCTAGGAAATGCGATGTTTAAAACCTGTCCCGTTCCTGTGACATCTATTACAGGTGTCATACGGAGAGGTACGAATTTGGTTGGTCATTTGTAGTTGCACTGCACCATCTTGTTTGCAGGTTCACACCGTGAACATTGCAACAATCCGTATCAATTCATAATCATTCTTCATTAGACTAATTTGTGTGCACACCCATAAAAACTCATGGTAAATTGATAGTATTTGAATAGAAAAACAATAATTTATACCATTAAAATTGGTCAATAGGATGCGTTCCATTAGTTCAGTAATATTAAAACTGTTAATAAAATGTGTCGATGTACCATAAATTTTATAATGTGATATTTTAATTACAATAAGAAAGACGTATACAAATTTAATGATACGTATTATTAATTTTATGGTATAATCGAATTACACACTAAAAAAACAAAGATGGTTACCAGAAATATCACAGCCCTGAATATCAAGTTATTTACAAATTATTTAGATCGGCTTTGAGACAAACATCTGACAAATACGATAAATATTGTTGGCAACCATCTTTCAAATTTACAACAATTTATAGCAACCATCAATTAAACATCTTACAAATAGGAAAATAGTTGTGGAATATTTGGAAAAGGTACTCCATTAGAATTCGCGGAGTAATTTTTATTGAATTAAAATAAAATGAATCAAATGTATTTTTTTTTATTCTAAAACAGTATCCTGGTTATACATCGCCATCGTGTTTATAAATCCTTTGAAGGTAAAATTGTACGTCTTTTTTTTACGTCATTACGTTGTACGTCAATACGTCTTTTTTTTACGTTTAAATTTATTTTCACTTTTACCTTTAAAATGTAATATTTAAGTTGACACTTTTTTACACTATTGGATTTACTTAATTGTTGTGGACAAATCGAACGTAATGAAAAAGTACGCCATTTTCCTTTTTTATGGTAGTCAAAATAACTCAAGTTTTTTATTGCAAATGTCCAAGAAATCAGGATGTTTGCTATCAGTCAACTGTAAATATCTCAATTTTCATTGCTGTTGTGGCAAAATTTTAATCAATTAATTAATTGATTGACAAATAAATTGTGGAAATTCAATTGCAATTAAAATTAATTGTGAGCCTACAATTGATAATTTAATTTTATAAATAATAAATTGCAATTAAATTTAATCGTAATTTACAATTAACTTCAATTGTAAATTACAGTTAACTTCAATTTTAAATAAAATTGAATTTCCAATTTTTTAGTTAAAAACTAAATTTGGACAACTAAGTTTTTTCATCCAATTTAAAATGTGGTATTTTATACATTTTTATAAATCTGTTCTAATGGGATTACAGAAACACCCAAGTTCGTCATTGGACTTTTTTGGGTGAATCTGTTCCAGTGAGATTACAGAAGCACCCAAGTGCGTCATTGGATCTTTTTTGGGTGAATCTGTTCCATTGGATCTTTTGACCCAATTGTGTGCTTCTGTAATCCCACTGGAACAGATTCACCCGAAAATTTTCCAATGACGCACTTGGGTGCTTCTGTAATCCCACTGGAACAGATTCACCCAAAAAAGTTCCAATGACGCACTTGGATGCTTCTGAAATCCACTTGGAACAGATTCATCCAAAAAATTTCCAATGACGCACTTGGGTGCTTCTGTAATCCCACTGGAACAGATTCACCCAAAAGTCTTTGATATATAGTCTTTGATCAGCATGAATAAATTTCTCTAATTTTACCGACAGAAAGACAATTAGTAATGTGTTTATACGACATGATTAATATTTGCGATATGTTGGTTATGGACGAAATTATATCTAGTTTTAACTACGAACATTTTTAAATTGTGACTGAAAAACTGGTGCTGAGTGTAATAAAAAAAATATTTTTAAAATAGTTTTATTTTTTGGGAACAGTTCTTTTTAAGTCGCTTAAGCGTCATAATCAATGCTTATACAATGAATTATAATTATGAAGAATACTTTTTAGATTTAAAAAAACACTAATAAAAATACCCTATATCATACGTAAATGCCCTCTTTTACAGCGAGCTTTGCCCATATTTATTTAAATGCTACACTGGTGACACCCTGAAAGATGGCGTACGTACTTTGACGAATTTGACAAAAAAAACCACACACACACTTACAAGTGTTAAAACACGAAAAACTTCTGAGGCAGCAAAAATTGTGATGCGTTTGCGGAGGCATTTCGCAGCATTTGCCACGAAAATAGTCAAATAATAAAGTACACGGCGGAAAATTCACAACCAAAAGCAAGTGAAAAATGCAAAATATTGTTGGATAAGTGAAAATTGTGTGATTATACTTGTGATTAAAAAAATTTGTGCATCGCATGAAAAGCAAAGTGGTGCCAGAGTGTGTGTGTGTTTGTGAAAATTCAACAACTACAAATTGCAGAGAATCAGCAGCAACAACATAAGGCAGGACAGCACATAATTCTTTATTTTTTATTTGTAGTAGGTGCTGAAGAAGCGCGCGATCCTATTTGCCGGTGGTTATTACAATAATTTAAGTGCCAGAATTTCACGTATTAAAAATTGTTTCAGAAATGCGTAGCAGCGAATTCATTGAGCCACCCATGGGTAGTCGCGCATTTTTTTTTATCAGAAATTCCAAAACATCGCCGTCAGCAGCCACTGCTGCCAGATGCGGGAATATTTTTCATATGGCTTATCACAATTAATCCAACAAACATCCACCGACCTTATCAACTTGTAATATTAAAGCAAATATAAACTGAAATTATCATAAAAGGGTAACTTATTTTTACTATACTACTACTGGCCTAAAGTTTATATTGGTAGTGATATGTAACGTCGAAGTTGTTAACGATGAAGTATATTTTTTCTAATATTATTCACTTTCATAAATATAAATATTGATGTGTGCGCAGGTGGATTTTTAGTTTTATTTTTATAAGATTATTGAATAAGATTCAATATACAGCTGTACTGGGTGCCAGGGCACAGGGACATCGAAGGATATAAGAAGGCCGACGAACTAGGTAGGAAGGGAACAACATTTCACATTCAGCCTGAGATGAGCACATTGGGTATATCTTTATTAACTTGCAAAATCATACAGGAGCAAGACACAATAAAAAAAATACAAATAATAAATGGACAGGTGGCGGTACAATTTGTTCCACCACCAAACGTATGGCCAAGAATAGACAAAGAGATCTAAGCAACTTATAATGATAAACAGTCAAGATATGAATACAATGGCCCGTAACTGTAGTCAAAATGAACCTGGACTTTTAGTTTTTGTATGAAAATAAATATCAAAAAATGGTACATTAAAATAAACTTAAGTTTAAAATTGTCTATAGTTACGCGTGGGTAGCCCGTCTGGTTAGTGCGTTGAACTACGAGCGAAAAGTCGTTGCTGCGTTCGACTACGAGCGGAAAGGTCCGCGCGGTTTGATCCCCAACGACTGCCAACATCTTTTTCATAGAAAACATTTTTCTATGCGACGCTACCTCTCGGCAGTAAATGGCAAACATACGAGAGTAAAACATTGCCTATAAAAAGCTCTCACCCGTCGTTCAGATTCGGCAATAAACTGTAGGTCACACCAATTTGAGTACGGCCGAAGTTCTACAGGACTGTAGCGCCAAACTATTATTATTTTAGTTACGCTCTAAAGTTTGGAATTATTACTGGCCATTGTATAATAGGCAAACACGCAAATAGATTAGTTGTACGATTTCCTGACCTTTGTTGAAACTGTATGGACATGGAAAAATATAAAACCATTGTGATTCTCTTCTGTACATCTCCAGCCAATTCGCACAAAAGGAACAAAATTTTCGGTTATCACTTCGCAGCCAAATGGCCAAATTATTATAAACGATATAGCAAATGATAGCAAATATTCGATAATGAATACAATAACCGTGAACGGGAATCTTAAATGAATCAAAAAAATAACAGTTTCGTTCTTCGTAACGAGGTATCATAAACGAACTAAAAACAGTCATAAAAACATTTATGAATTTTTTATTCTTTATGATTATTAATTCTTTTTTGTTCGTAAACAAATTCGTTTTTAATATTTTTTACGATTCAATGTAAATTAATTTTTAACTCTTTTACAAGCTTTTTCATACTTTTTTAACATACAACAAAAATGCATAAATGAATTTTATTTTTTTATGAAGCACTCAAATGCATTTACTTCTTAATTGTAGCAAATGATTTAAAATTTTAACCAATACAAAATTCATTAAATCCTATTAAAAATATTGAACATTTCTTGCATATATTAATTGAACTTTTGATTAGAAAAACAATAATAAATTTTGATTATCTTACAAAATACATGATAACACTTAAGTGCATACTACTTGATCGACTCATGTAATTGAAAGAGAGTATAGTTGAGTAAACTCAAAACAAATAACGAATACTGCACTGTACTCGTTTGCTTCAAAACAAAACATGTGCACTCCTTGATGTTGTGTAAAAGTTAAACATAAACAGTCAAACTCCATAGAGGAAGTAAATATTAGCTCAACACTTGTAATAAACCGCGTGCGATGATTTGTTAGTTAAATTAAATAAAATTTGTTTCATTACAATTTTGAAACTATGCTTTGTAAACTAGTAGGGCTTGGTGCACTCGCTGTAGTGAAGTTTGTGAGTACACTGCAGAAATGTTTTGGTTCTCTTTTGTTTAAATTTATTTAACTGCTAGTACAAGCCAGTAAGTATTCGAATAACAAGTGAATAGCTTGAAACGCACAAGTTTCATGTACATTCATGCAAATTTCCTAACCTATTTCTGTTTATTTACGATTTGGTTTGTATGGGCTTGTATGCCAGTAAAAGACTTATACTTCAGTATTATCAACCGACGTTCCCTTCGCTTTTTTCCAACTTCTGCAGGGATATTTTATTGGATTTTTTTACTACATTGATTACACAATAATTTTGCACTTTTACAAACAATTACATATCAAATTTATAATTAAAAAGCAACGTATTACATTAAAATAAAAATCAACAATTCAAAAGTTGTTGACACTAAAGAATTTTAAATGCTATTATTATGTTACTGAATTTCAATTTTATTGCATTTTATTAAAGAAAAAATCAATAATTCATCACAGATTATTTTTATATAAAATTATCAGGTAGTTGCTTAAAACATCGTCATGTCGGATATGGTTTATCCAGCGGGCTGTCGCCCCTTAACCGAAGACCTGGGTACAGATGAACTTATACGTCGTCTTAAGGTAAGCTTATAACACACACGCAATAAGTATGAGAAACGTTTTAATGCAACAACTTGTTTTGCAGACACTTGCGCACACATTGCAAGCCATGGGCCAGGATGATGGTATCTATCAGCAGTATATACCGTTGGCCCTGCATCTGGTCGATGAATTCTTTTTGCAGCATACATCGCGTGATGTACAATTGCTGGTTGCCTGTTGCATAGCCGATGTGTTGCGTGTCTATGCGCCAGAGGCGCCCTACAAAGATCAGGAACAAATTAAAACCATCTTTTTATTTTTCATTAAACAATTGTATGGCCTCAAGGATCCCAAGGATCCGTCGTTTAAGCGTTACTTTTATCTGCTGGAGAATCTGGCGTACGTTAAGTCTTTTAATATGTGCTTTGAAATTGAAGATTGTCCGGAGATATTCTGTCAGCTGTTTGGCATGATGTTTAAAATAATTAAGTAAGTCTATTTTTATTTAAGATTTTATTTCTAATGTATTTTATTTATAATATTATATTTTTAGCGAGGAGCATAGCAGCAAAGTTAAAAATTTCATGATTGACATTTTAAGTCCTTTAATTACGGAAGCCGACAACTTCACTACCGAGCTGCTCGATCTCATATTGATCAACATTGTGGAGCCCAACAAATCGCAAAACAAAAACGCCTATCATCTGGCGGAGCAACTGATTATAAAGACTAGTGACTCGCTGGAGTCTATGATTAAAATGGTAAATTAATCGTAAATTTGTAAAAATTAAATATTTTTATTCTTCTTTTTGTGTATCATAGTTTTTTAATCAAGTGCTGATCATGGACAAGATCGACAAAAACCATGCGATTTCCTTTAAAATCTATGATCTGATATATGAGCTCAACGTAATCAATCCCAACATATTGTGCTCTATACTGCCGCAGCTGGAATGCAAACTGAAGTCTACAAATGAAGCTGAGCGTTTTAGTAAGTCTTGAATATCAAAAAATTGTTTTAATATTCATTATTTCTATTTTTCTACAGAGGCCGTCGCACTATTGGCGCGCATGTTCTCCGAACAGGATTCGCAACTGTCCAAAAAGCATCCCAATCTGTTGCGCATGTTTTTCGGTAGATTCTGTGACATTGCCGTGTCGATACGTGTCAAATGCGTGCAGTCTTCAATGCATTTTCTGCTCAATCATGCGCATCTACGCAAGGATATTGTTGACTGTTTGCGCGCACGACAACATGACTCCGACGAAAATGTACGCTACGAAGTGGTTATGGCCATAGTGGAAACGGCTAAACGTGAATTTGAAATTGTCTGCGAATCTGAGGACCTGCTCGATTTTGTGCGCGAACGTACTTTGGATAAAAAATTCAAAATACGCAAAGAAGCTATGAACGGCCTTGCGTTTATCTATAAACAAGCGCTCTGCGAAACCAACAGCCTGAGCGATGAGGTAAAGAAATCTGTTGATTGGATTAAAAACAAAATTTTGCATGGCTATTATATGCCCGGCATGGAGGATCGTCTGCTCGTCGAACGTTTGCTCATCACCTGCCTAGTGCCGTATAAGTTGACATCGGAGGAGCGAATGAAAAAGTTGTATCATCTGTTGGGCACCATGGATGAGAATGCGACAAAGGCATTCATTGAGTTGCAAAAGAATCAGATGAAGACACGCAAAACAGTCAGCGATTGGGTGAAGCTGCATCACACCAAAGAGCTAACACCGAAGCTGCAAAATCAATTAAATATTAAACAAAATATTATAAGCAAGTGAGTGTGATTATTGAATTATAAAATAAATTTTTTGTTTTAATATTGTGTGTCACCATTTAATAGACTTCTGCCGGATCCTTTGAAATGTATGGAATATTTGACCAGATTTAGCGTCAACATGCGCAAGGATCCGAATTTGCTGCGTTGTATGGAAATCATTTTGAAGCGCGATGTGTCCTGCAAGGAGTGCGCCGATACCATGTCAATGTTGTTGAAGAAATTAGGCACACCCGTTATGACGAATCTGTACTATCACACGGTGAAAATGTTGGTTGAACGTATTGCCTCAGTCATGGTGGACAAAGAGTCCGTTGGCATTTTAATTGGGTAATTATTAAAGTGGTCATACACATTTTTAGGAAAACATCAACTGCTCAAATACTAGGTAGTGATTTTACTGCCGACGATATACAAAAGTTTCTATAGTTTGTGTTTACTTATTCTGAATTTTAAATACACACAAAGAAATTGTGTTAAAACACACAAGAGGATCACTGAAAATAATTCATGTATACTTCTGAAAATACTAGTTAAGAACCGGTACAGAGAATTCTGCAAAAATGTGAAATGTTGTAGGATCTGACATCTTTCACCTTCAAGCATTTTTATTAAACGGTCAAGCGGTTAAGTCAAACATAAAAGTTAAAATATGTTGTACATTTGAAGTCAAAATACTTCGATATCACCATAGAACCATATTGATATTAAAGTATAACACCTATATTTGATGCAAATTAGTAGGTGGTAGGTTTTATCAAGAAAAATCGGAATATTTATAGAAGATATTTTGCTGAGAAAGAAAGGATAACACACGTCCAAGTGATCTAAATCAAACAGAGTAAAACGAGTAAGGAAAAGATTGAAGTAATGAAATTGTGATAGTTGGTGTGATGAAGAATTGTGAAAGTTGTATTCAGTCTAAGCCGGCATTAAATACCCTACACATATGTGATAATGTGTGCGGTAACCATTTAAAGTGGTACAGAGGTCACCAGCAGTGTTCACACTTTTCGTTTATGCAAATGGAGTGATTTGAAAAATTTGGGTAGTAGAAGAAATGAGTAAAAAGAAGTAGAATTGAAAATATTGCAAAATGAAGTAGATTTTTAAAAAATTAAACAGGATTAAAAAATTAAACAAAGGGAGTAGACTAATTAATAGATATGTCAATTTTTATAGTTTGTATTCATTCCTGATTTTATGGATTTTTTATAATTCTGATGTATACGGTGGTTTAAAATTTTACTTTAAAAAAGTTGATGCAAACGTATATTTAATTATAACTTCTACAATTTAAATACCAGGGCAAAAGATTACATTTATTTTACAGATATCCGATCATAGTTATTAGGAAAATTATAATATTGACTTTTTATTCGGTACGCTAAGAATTTTTCTCTTCAAATCAAAAAAAAATCTAATCAATTTTTGCAATCGGAGTAAATTTCAGTAAAAGGGAGTAGCAAATTATGATAAAGGAGTAGAAAATACTAATACCGAGTAGAGGAGTGAGTAGATTTGAAAATTACAAATGGAGTAGATCTACTCCGATCGGAGTAGAATGAGAACACTGATCACCAGGGTTTACGAATCCGGCAAATAACTACAAACTTGAAATTTATCAAGAATTAACATTCATTTCATTACCCTAAATGCCCGTAACTTCTACTGGTGCCTAGTTATCTATCGTGTAAGCAAAATTTCGTAATTTTAACGCATAGTTAAGGAGCAAAAACAGCGGATAGGTAAGAGATATCTGTACGAACACCACAAGATATCAACTAGTTGAAGTTACGGGCATAAATCATCAATATTACCCTTATATCATATTCAAAATATCGCTATAATTGGCCAATTTTATATGAGAAACTAATAAATGTTAGTATAGCGCGTGTACGTTTTTGATGGCACGGACACGCACGGTACGCCGATATGTGACACGTACGAACACAAGCCCGACGACTATATATAAAGACATACACGATAAAGAACGGAATATAAAAAGTCACGAAAAAGCGCGGAAAATTACAAAAATCACGAAAAAAAACACGGAAAAACTTGAAAAGCGGCGAAACGTAAAAAATAATATAATAAAAAATTCAAAAATTTAGTTGTACTGTTTTATTCTCTGAAACCCAGAACTAAAAAAACAGACAAGGTTCAAATACCACAACATTTTTATTTTCTGAAATAAAGAGTTTTTCATATTGGAGTAGAAACCATATTTGTATCATGGTAGAAACTAATAAAATCTTTAATGGACGCGTGTCAGATTTTGGAGACACGCACGGGCACGCCAACAACTAGAACGCACGGAGATTTGCAGAAACTCAGATTTCCGGGCGTAACACGAAAAAACACGGCACGCGATCATCTCTAGTTTCTATTATATTAAGTACTGAATGTATATTTTTTCAAATTCTCATAAGTATAAAAACTAAAATGAATTGAATTTCAAATAAAATTTCTGAATTTCGATTGATGTCTTTTGAATTTCAAATGGAATTTCTGAATTTCAAGTGATGTCTTTTGAATTTCAAATAGAGTTCTGAATTTTAAGTGATGTCTTTTGAATTTCAAATGGAATTTCTGAATTTCGATTGGTGTCTTTTGAATTTCAAATGGATTTTCTGAATTTTAACTGATGTCTTTTGAATTTCAAATGGAATTTCTGAATTTCAAGTGATGTCTTTTGAATTTCAAATAGAGTTCTGAATTTTAAGTGATGTCTTTTGAATTTCAAATGGATTTTCTGAATTTCGATTGGTGTCTTTTGAATTTCAAATGGATTTTCTGAATTTTAATTGATGTCTTTTGAATTTCAAATGGAATTTCTGAATTTCAATTGATGTCTTTTGAATTTCAAATGGAATTTCTGAATTACGATTGGATTCTTTTGAAGTTCAAATGGAATTTCTGAATTTCAAGTGATGTCTTTTGAATTTCAAATGGAATTTCTTAATTTCAATTGATGTCTTTTGAATTTCAAAAGGAATTTCTAAATTTCAATTGATGCCTTTTGTGATGCCTTTGGTGTCTTTTAAATTTCAAATGGAATTTCTTAATTTCAATTGATGTGTTTTGAATTTCAAATGGAATTTCTGAATTTCAATTGATGTCTTTTGAATTTCAAATGGAATTTCTGAATTTCAATTGATGTGTTTTAAATTTCAAATGGAATTTCTGAATTTCAATTGATGTCTTTTGAATTTCAAATGGAACTTCTGAATTTCAATTGATGTCTTTTGAATTTCAAATGGAATTTTTGTATTTCAATTGATGTCTTTTGAATTTCAAATGGAATTTCTAAATTTGAATTGATGTCTTTTGAATTTCAAATAGAATTTCTGAATTTCAAGTGATGTCTTTTGAATTTGAATTGGAATTTCTGAATTTCAAGTGATGTGTTTTGAATTTCAAATGGAATTTCTGAATTTCAATTGATGTCTTTTGAATTTCAAATGGAACTTCTGAATTTCAATTAATGTCTTTTGAATTTCAAATGGAATTTCTGAATTTCAATTGATTTTTTTTTTAATTTCAAATGAAATTTTTGAATTGCAATTAATGTCTTTTGAATTTCAAATGGAATTTCTTAATTTCAATTGATGTCTTTTGAATTTCAAATGGAATTTCTGAATTTCGATTGGTGTCTTTTGAATTTCAAATGGAATTTCTGAATTTCAATTGATGTCTTTTGAATTTCAAATGAAATTCTGAATTTCAATAGACGTCTTTTCTGAATTGCATTTGTAAATGTATTTTCTGTACAAAATTAGTCTTTTCTTTAATTTTCTTAATGAAATCAAAATTTTGAATTACAGTTTAATCGAAGAATGTATGCAAGAGCGTCCAATGGTCGAGGAGGTTGGCATTGACATAAAGGAGGCGGGTGAACGTGGACTGAAGCTATTGACTGTAAGTACTAAACATTTGAAATGCATGTTTTCGCGAATTAATTTATTATTAGTTTCTTTATTTTTATATTTATTAAATTTATTTAACATTTTTATAGTTTTTTTTATTCATTTGATAATATATTTTTTATTATTTTATCAAATTTTTCATTAATAAAATTAATTAATTCATTAATATTTTCATCATTCATAAATTTTTATTATTTTATTAATTTCTATATTATACAATCGCAATTTATGTATTTTTGTTTTGTTCAATTATTTGTTTATTAATTTCATAATTAATTCTAAAATAAAACTACGCAGGTGCTCTCATATGTCTTCTCCGCGCATTTTTTCACCGACACCACCCTACGTCATATGATTGCCTTACTGAGCTATGATGTTGCCTACTCGGCACCACTCATACTCAAGTCGCTGACACATCTGGGTCGCTACAAGACGCTCTCCGAGGCTAATCCCGCGATTATGGCCGAACTGGCTCCCATCTGTAAGGAATTCGCACTCTCAGGTACCATCAAACAGGCCAAACACGCTGTGCGTTGTATATTTGTAAATAGTCAACCGGCAGCGGCGGCCAACGGCGCAGGTTGCGGCGCAACCGATGGCTCTGCTGCTCCGCCCACAGTTCATGCTATATTCAGTGAAATTATTGAGGCATTACGTACAACATTGACGCCAAATTGTGCACATCAGCGAACAAAAATCGTAGCACTCGGACATATTGCCTACAATATGTCGGCGCAATTTCTGACGCCTATCAAGAGTATGATTGCGCGTCGTATTGTCAAGGATTTGCTGATACAGGGGGTACCAGAGAAACGTGGTCAGACGTTACCCGAGGGTGAATGGTGCCCCGAGGGAGATCTACCAACAGATACACTATGTAAGCTGGATGCTCTCAAGACGATGGCGCGTTGGCTGTTGGGCTTGCGCAGCGATGAGCACGCAGCACAGAAAACCTTTCGCATGCTGAGCGCCTTCATCAATCAACGTGGCGATTTGCTGGAGCAGAATCGTTTGTGTCCGGCGGAGAAATCATGGCTGCGGCTGGGCGCTGCCTGTGCGATGCTGAAGGTGTGTGAACAGAAGGGTGTCGGTGATCAATATAGTGCAGAGCAGTATTTCAATTTGTCGCAGTTGATGGTGAGTTTTATCTTTCCAAGTTATTTTTATGAATACAAATTTGTATTAAAGTAATTAATTGTATTTCAAATTTAAACTAAAGTTATAAAAATTAATATACGCTATAAAAATGCATTACAATCAGCAGAATTTTGTGAGATATCAAAATATGATACGCGGTTGACATTTCCTGCAAAACGATATAAAATATTTTCTTGTACACTTCCCATACATCATTTCTTTATAATTTAAGTGTACTGATTTGGCACCATCCTTAATTTTATCCTATCAGAGAACATTTTCATCAAAATTGCAATCGTTAGTAGTTTTCCAAACACTTCAAATGTCAATGGAATTTTTTGTTTAAAAGAAAAGCCAATATAAAATGCATGTACAAAATTTATAATCTGTCACATTTATAGTCTGATCCTGTGTTGGAGGTGCGCGAAATGTTTGCGCGAAAACTACACAAAGGCCTGGGCAAAGGTTTGCCTAATAAATGTTTGCCGCTGGATTTCATGGGCTACTATGCTATGGCCGGTTATGAGACGGATAAAAAGTAATTTGAATTTTATGCACAAAAATATGCAGAAGTTTTAATTTATTCCACTTCTTCCTTCGGCGAACAGATTAACAGACACCGTTCGTCATTTCGTAGATGCCGATGTAAATAGAAGACGCGAATATCTTAAAACAATTGCAGCTTCTAGTAAGTTTTTGTTTAATATTTTATATAATGGATTTTTTTAAGAAAATTAGATTTTTTCAATAATTTTGAATTATTTTGTGAAGATTTTATCTTAAAGAAATAACTAATAATTTTCAGCTGCTGACAGTCCCACAGCTGAGTCTCAGTCCCTTCACATACTACCTGATTTTATGTTGGCCTTTGCGATACCAGTGCTCGTACACGATCCGGCCTTTACAAACTACGAGGATCACATTCAGCTAAAGAAGTTGGAGAAATGTCTACGTTTTGTGCTCGAACCGTTGATGGCCAAAAAGGATGCATTCTCATATAGTTTCTATAAGAATCTAATTGAAATGATGAAGAATCATCAGTTGAACACAACAAATGCTGATGATAATGCGCTGAATTTCGTAAGTTTTTCAATGGTTTCAATTATACAAATTTGTGATGTAGGTTAGGTCATACGAAAGATTTTGAAATCTCCTGTGAAAAGTGAATGAATCACAGGTCTTCGATGACTGTTCATACATATTCTCTATCCTAAAAAGTGTAGGAATACAGCAACACTCACTCGGGCCTAGGTGGTCCATTATGTTCTGCAGGTTTATAAGGCCCGGACAATTTTTCTACTGGGGTATTCAACAGAAAAATCTCTTTTTTTAGTTTATGTTAAAAATGTTGTTTATATTTATTTCCAAGTTACTAAATTAAAAATTCATTATTTTAATAGAAAATGTGGGCTGCTTGTGATCTCGCCATGTACATTATAAATACGAAAATGGGTATTTGTGATACAAATAATAATTTCTCCGTTAAAATACAATTACCGGCCATGTATTATAAGCCCGTTGGGGATGATTTTCAAAATACAAATTTCTACATACCACTCGATACGTATTCGATTTTGACCACAACCACAGCATTGAAGAAGACAAATCCGAGCGCGTTGCCAACAACAAGTGCAACGATACGCATGGCAGAAAAACGTGCCGCAGATCCAATGACGACGCTAAACGAAAATTCACCAACAAATGCGCAACAGGTATGAAATTACTTTAAATAATAATAAAAAAAAACACTTCTCGACTTCGTTTTTCATTTTTATATGATTCAAGGCTGATGATAAGTTTGAGCTTTATCGTATTTTTCTATAAAAATTTAATTCAAATGGTTGGTCTTTTTCTCCAAAATTTTCAAAAGTAGTTTTCCAAATATTTTGTAACTCAATTTTTCATTACCAATCTACTAAACTACATCATTTCCAACTGAAATTGAGATTGGGAATTTCATTTGAAATTTTTGCAATTTAAAATGGAAAATCTTAATTTCAATTGTAATATTCTCAAATTCAAATAGAAAATCTCAATTTCACTTGGAATTTTCTCACTTTCATATGAAAAAAAACTCAATTTCATTTGGAATTTTCTCAATATCATATGGAAAATCTCAACTTCGTATGAAATTTTCTCAATTTCAAATGTAATACCTCAACTTCATTTGGAATTTCAAATGGAAAATCTCAATTTCATTTGGATTTTTCTCGATTTCTATTGAAAAATCTCAATTTCATTATGAATTTTCTCAATATCTATGTAAAAATCTCAATTTCATATGGAATTTTCTCAATTTCTATTGAAAAATCTCAATTTCAATTGGAATTTTCTCAATATCAAATGGAAAATCTCAATTTCATATGGAATTTTCGCAATTTCAAATGTAATATCTCAATTTCATTCGGAATTTTCCCAATTTCAAATACAAAATCTCACTTTCATTTGGAATTTTCCCAATTTAAAATGGAAAATCTGAATTTCAATTGAAATATTCTAATTTTAAATGGAAAATCTCAATTTCATTTGTAATTTTCTCGATTTCTAATGAAAAAGCTCAATTTCATTTGGAATTTTCTCGATATCAAATGGAAAATCTCAACTTCGTATGAAATTTTCTCAATTTCAAATGTAATATCTCAACTTCATTTGGAATTTCAAATGGAAAATCTCAATTTCATTTGGATTTTTCTCGATTTCTATTGAAAAATCTCAATTTCATTATGAATTTTCTCAATATCTATGTAAAAATCTCAATTTCATATGGAATTTTCTCAATTTCTATTGAAAAATCTCAATTTCAATTGAAAATTCTCAATATCAAATGGAAAATCTCAATTTCATATGGAATTTTCTCAATTTGTGTTAAAAAATCATAATTTCATTTGTAATTTTTACAATTTCAAATTTAAAATCTCAATTTCAATTGAAATATTCTAAATTTCAAATGGAAAATCTCAATTTCATTTGGAATTTTCTCAATTTCAATTAAAAATGGTGTAGCCTACAATTCAAATAGTCATTAAAATACTATATAAACTGTAGATGTACAAACTTAACACCAGACAAATATTTTTCTAAATCCATTGGTTTATGTGAAAACAATCAAGAATACAAATATTTGAAAGCGCAAAATGTCCATTTATGTTTTCAGCAAAATGCCGTTTCATTTGATGACATCAAATCCGATACAGTTTCCTCCGAGCCTGCAGCAAAACGAACGCGTTCTGGTATTGGGCGAGCTGGCAAACCATAAAATCGGCTTTACCGGCATCAAGCTACTACCTGTGTAACATCTGTACATTGAACACTTGTCGTTGTCGTCACCACATTCAAACTGAAAAGAAAATCTTTAAACTTTTTTTTTTGTTAATCTATTAAAGTGGGAAGCCAATTTCTTTTGTAATATTGCAAAAATTATATTAAAAAAAACACACAAATTTTATTAAATTAAATTAAACATTGATTGTTATGAAGATATAACTAATGTACGTTTGAGTTTTTAAATATTTAAATATATAAAAATTAGTCTGTAAGTATTTTAGAAGTGTGACCATTTAAGAATAATTATTTTCTCATCAACAAGGATTTCGTTTTGTATAACAAGTGAATAAATCAAAGATAAATTTATAATAATAATAATTACATATATTTGTATTACAAACAAAAAATAATAATTTAATGAAATACCACAAGTTTATTTACTAAACTACACAATACAACAAAAAAAATGTGAAAAATAAAAATTTAGTTGTTATAGAAATTGTACCGTGCGTTTTTATTTTATGTGGATTTTGTAGCGTCGGTGGTTCGATTGGTAAGTGCGTTGGTCTAAGAGCCTAAAGATAGCTGGTTCGAATCATCGCGAATATCAATTTTAGTAAGTAAGGTTAGTAATATTTTCTTTAAAGTTCAGGTAAGAGTGGGACAGTAAAATCTATTTCCGTATCAATGACTTTATTAAAAAATCCAATATGTGGCAGATAATACGAAGTAGAGCAATTTGTAATTTTTGTGAACCAACATTTTTTTTTCATTAAACATTTATCACTAGTTTTATTTTAAAACAAGGTGTATTTAACAAGGTGAGGAAAGTATAAAAACTTCTCTCTTTGTTTATTGTCATTTTTTATTTATTTTTTTGTCATTAGTTTTTTTATTTTCCTTGTTTTCAGTTTATAAATATCGTGTTAAAATTTAAATTATCAAAACTGTTCACAAAACGCAAGTTGCGGATAAACTAATGACGAGACATTCGTCGCCTGTCTGTGTCCAGTTGCGGTAAACGAAAATTTCACGGTCCCGAAGCGAAAAATATGGAGTGCGCACTATCCACGCGAATTTTCGATTTTATTGAAACTCCGGGAAAAAACGAAAGAGTCTGGAGTGTCTGGTCCTCATTGTCGCGCGTGTCTACATGTTAAATCTACCACAACATTAAAGCTTCTTCTCAACAATGACTACATGTTCCGGGACTCCCATTTATGCCCCTTTCTATACCTTCAACTGCCACGGCATGTTTCACCTTTTAAAGTAGCTGTAAAGACGTGTCCATGCCTTAAAACCTCCCATACAACCAACATTTTTAAATTTGCTAACTCCTGACTTATAAAATTAGTTAAAAATATCGATGAAAACGATCATACGCCTCACTTTACGTGGCGATTAAAATGCAC
Source organism: Dryomyza anilis (assembly GCA_951804985.1). Classification (NCBI taxonomy): domain Eukaryota; kingdom Metazoa; phylum Arthropoda; class Insecta; order Diptera; family Dryomyzidae; genus Dryomyza; species Dryomyza anilis. Next base: position 70,760,618 of record OX638133.1, read on the forward strand.
ACTTGGACGAGGACAATGTGTATTAATCAATTGCGAGGATGCGTTATTGAAACGCTGCACAACTGATCCAACACATTTGTACATATCAAGGACGCACATCCTCGCTCAAATGTGCGACAGATTTGATTCTCCTTTATTATCCTCGATATCTATATTAAAGAATATAGTCAAACTAATCTTTGTTAACAAACTTTATGTCATATAAATTATTTAATAAAAGCAAAAAAATCAATACAAATATAAACAAAAACAAATAAATTGACTTTAATATACAGAAAACTTAAATAAAAACAAATATCGCACTGACTTTTGTATACAGAAAAATATTTCAAATTTGAAATATGTGTACAGAATTACGCTCAAATTTGTAGCCTCTCCAAATGTTCCTAACCTTCCTTAATACACCTTGTTTTAAAACAATCTCATAAAGTGACAATTAAAATGAAAACAATATTTTAATTTATTTGATTTTATTACTTTTATTTGTTTTTATTTATTACTTTTTCACGATAATATAAATTATCAATTCATGAAATCTCAGATAAAAAATGGCGATTAAATCGATGATCTTCCCAGCCGTCCAAAATATCAAAAACGACATCGTAAATGATGACAAATATTCGTAAATAATGAATAAAACAATCGTATACGAGAATCGTAAATGATTCGAAAACGCATACAGTTTCGTTCTTAATTTGTCCATCGTAACGAGGTATCATAAACGAACTAAAAACACTCATATATGATAAATTTTCGATTGTTTATGATCGTAAAATACGATTATATACTCGTTATAAACGATGTTTTTTGTTCGTAAACGAACTCGTTTTTAATATTTTTTACGATTAAATTTTAATCGTAAATAATAATAATTTTTAATTCTTTTACGAGCTTTTTCCTACTTTTTTAACGATACAAAAAAAAATGAAGTAAATGCATTTAAATTTTATATTAAGCTCCCTAATGCATTTACTTACTTCTTAATTACAGCAAATGATTTAAAGTTTTCAGCAAAACAATTTATTTAATCTTGTTAAAAATATTGAACATATTATGCATTTTATTAAATGAACTTTTGATTAGAAAAACAATAATAAATTTTGACAATCTTTTTTTACGATTTAAACACTCGAAAAATACGAGCCATCGTTATTTACGAGCAAAATATGATTGTTTTTTTCATTGACATTTATCATCGTTTTTTACGTGCAAAATAATCGAAAGTGATATTGAAGTTTAGTTTCTTTGCATTAATTAGACGGTGAAATGAATGTTCATCCTCTTGGATCTCGATTACATTGAAAATGATTTTGACGATGTCAATCTACTCTGACTTCTATTAAGAAGATAGGTGATGAACGCCATGAATTTTTTCAATCGACGCTGAATTCTATGACGAAGACAGGTGATGAATATGATGATCTCGTTGATGATATCGATATATAAATTTTGAAATTATAATGATGTTGGCGAATTCAATCTACTCTGTCTTCTATTAAGAAGACAGGTGATGAACGCAATGATTTCATTCAAACGACGCTGAATTCTATGACGAAGACAGGTGATGAATATGATGATCTCATTGATGATATCGACGTTTTAATATCGAAATTATTATAATTATGATGATCTGATGTTGGCGATTTAAATCTAATCTGCAATGAATTGTTTCAATCTACGCTGAATTATATTACGAAGGCTGGAGATGAATCTTGTTGGAGTTGATGTCGATAGTCAAATCTCGACATTATTATAACGATTTGTGTTGTTTATGATTTCAATATACAATGCCTTCTTTTATGAAGGCAGGTGATCTACTCAATGAATTCCAAAACATTAAACTTATTGTTTTAGAAATCAGCATTTAAATTTTGAAATGATTTTGCATATTTCAATGTACTTTAACATCAATAACGATGGCTATATGATGCATTTATATGACAAAAATATGCGTTTACTTATTATATCGTAAACTTGTTTATATCGCTTGTTCATGATTATTAAAATCAAAGCTCATTATGTCGTTTTTATGTTGAATTTTTAATAATTATAGACAGAGTTCTGAATTATAATTTCAAGATGATAACCACAACTTGTTAATGGTGATTTATTTTAAGTCTGTGTTTTTCTGATGTAAAAAATTAGCATGATGAAAATTAATTCTAAATTGAATTCAAACCTGAAGAGATGTGTCCCGCTCTCTGAGTTGTATGATGTATGTATACAACAACTTTTGATTGCTAAGTTAATTAGAATAAATGATATCATTTGATATTGATGAACTTGTTTATTATATTTTTGTCGAAATCAATGAGTGTTTAACGAAATTATACTGATGGATTTATTTAACGATCAAGTAGATGTCAACGTTGATATCATCAAGATTTATGATAAGCTCTAAATTAAAATATATATATTATAGCTGGACCCGTGCCAGACTCGTGCCAAGATTTTGTGTATTCAAAGATATGGAGCGATATTATTAATATAAAAAACTTTATAAATGTAGTAACCAAATAATAATTCTCCGCCTTAACAACTTTTCTCAAAGACAATTCTTTCTCAGACTGCGCTTCCCCTTAGAATTCTTCCCCGTAGAACATTTCGCCGTAGAATTCTTCCCAGTAGAAATATTCTCCGCAAAATTCTTCCCCATAGAACGCTTACCCGTAGAATTCCTCCCGGTAGAATTCTTCCCGTAGAATTCATCCTGGTAGAATTGTTCCCTGTAGAATTATTTCCCGTAGAATTTTTCCCCGTAAGGTTTTTCACAGTAGATGTTTTAGTGTGGTGAATTTTATTGTGGTGAGTTTTATTGTCGTGAGTTTTAGTGTGGTGAATTTTTGTGTGGTGAATTTTATTGTGGTGAGTTTTAATTTGGTGAGTTTTTGTATGGTGAATTTAAAGAATTTTGCGTGGTTGTTAACCTGGTGTGAAATATCTTGATATCACTATAATAACTGTTGACATACACGTAATGTAAAATGTATCTTCTATGGGGAGTGCCACGTCTAATGGTCCAATCACTCACACATTCGGCGAAACCGTTTATAATGGTTAAAAATAACGCTGACCAAAATTTAATTAAATTTGCTATCCCAATTGCTGATATGCGTTATATGGGAGGTGCCCAGCCCACCAATCTTACCGAGGCATAGCATATACTCTGCCCACGCCCAACATACATATTGTGACAAAATTTTATTCAATTCGGTTCAGCAGTTTTGACGTCTATTCGAAATTTAAAAATATATATATTCGACAAAAACAACAATGTTCGAAAAATTTCGAAAAAAAAATTGTTAAAAAAATTTTTGGACGACAATAAGAACGCAATGACATTTTACAAAAAAAAAAATATTATACAAAAACAACAATGTTCAAAAAATTTCGAAAAAAAAATTTATAAAAAAATTATTGGTCGACAAAAACAATGCAATGTAAAAATCACCATTTTCAAAAAAAAAAAAAAACATTGTCGACAAAAAATTGCTTTTGCTCTTGTTTTTTTTTATCTTCATTTTTTGTTTTTCCTTTAGGTTGGATTTTTGTTTTATGTTATTGCTTTTGTTTTTTTTTGTATTTGAGTTTTTTGTTCGTAGATGGTGAAAGTGCGGAAAGTATGGAAAGTTTAGGTTGTATGGGAGGTGCCACGCCCCTTTGTCCAATCCCGCCCATATATAGCCTATCATTAGCCGCAATATGCTCATTTGTATTTCGACAAACATAATTTTTGTTTTTGTTTATTATTGTATTTTTGATGTTTCCTTTAACTTTCTGACATTAATTTCTCATTGGAGACATTTTTTGGGGTTTTACACTTGTTTAAGTAAACATCCGATAAAATTTAGATAAGTTATGATCAAAATTTTAAACATGTTTAGAATATAAGCAGAAGTTAGTAAATCACTGTTTAAGAAAGTTTAACTTTTGAGATGAGATAACGGGCCTTAGGGTATATGTTTTTTTTTATCAGTATTTAAAAATGATAATTCTCCACATCGATTTCTCATCCTAAAGAGCATTTTTAGGAAAAATTAAAAAAAGCATTGTCAGTCTAATGTTCACTGCTCCTTAAGGAAACAAATGTTTGTAACAAAGCAGTCGAACTTTATTTTATTTAAATAATATTCCATCATGATACGCACGATCAAAATCTTTTTCAATATCTAGACATAGCAATTGTACTTTTACTGCATCTCATGTTAGAAACAACATCGTTACGAAATTTAAGAATATTTGTGCATGGATAGTTTTTTTTTTAATCAATTGTTCAAACATCTAAGACTTCGTTTCTTTTGTTTCGACTCATTCGACCGCAAGACCAATTAGACCTGAGAATGCTGCACTGACTTGTGTAATGACCAATGAATGATATCAGCAACGCCGGCGTACACGAGTATAGTAGTGAGAAAAATAAAAAAATCTTAGTAATGAAAACAACAACTATTGCTGCAACACAGGCACATATTTATTAAAAATAAAAAGATTTAAAAAAAAATCATATATAATAGAGACGACTTTATAGTTTTTTAAACTATAGGGGCGGCAGCAGTTTAAATCTTCTTTACAATTTGCACAACATCTTCATCATTCAGCACATGCTCAATGCCGACCTTTTGAGGCTGATGCTTAACCGAAGAGCCCCACACCAGAGCGCTGCAAAGCAACAAAAGTTTTAAAGTTAATTTTGAAAACTAAATTTAGTACTTACTATTTAAATTCCTTAGCAATTGTGCGATGTAATTTATTGCAAAAGTCCTCAATGGTAGTGTGTTCATTGTTCAGCACAATTGGTGAATTGTAATCTGGCAGTTGACCCTTTGGTTTAGTGTAGCTATGGATGAAAAATCATTTTATAATCAAAATGGTTCCTTAAAGTTATTTATTTGAAGAGTAATAAAGAGTTTTCACCTTTTTTTTATTATTAATAAATTAACTAAGCAATACTCACATGCGCACCAGACACAAATACTCCCACATCAACTCCAATAGATCGTCGAAATTCCAACGATGATGCGCCGATATCGGCACACAATGCGGTATCTTATAGATGACATCGAGTTCCTCAATTGAAATCTGATCGATTTTATTAAGCAAATAAATGCAAGGTATATAAATGCGATTGCCTTCAATGACATCGATCAGATCATCACTGGTCGCATCGTAGCGCAACGTAATATCAGCATTGTGTATTTTATATTCGGACAGAATGGTCTTGACCAGATCACCATCCAATTCGGATTGTGGCACCATGCTGTTGAAATTGACGCCACCCTTATCCTTGCGTTTGTAGTAAATATTTGGTGGTTTCTTGTTCAAACGTATACCGAAACCTTCCAACTCGTGTTCCAAGAGTTTTTTGTGCCCCAGCGGCTTGAGTGAATCAAGCACCATGAAGATTAAATTACATGTGCGTGCCACAGCGATAACCTGGCGACCACGACCTTTACCATCCTTGGCACCTTCAATAATACCAGGTAAATCGAGCAGCTAAATGGGAAGAATATATAAGAAATTTAATTTTTTCATTTATATTTTCCCATTCTATTGTTTTATCAATACTATATAATTCGCGGGTGCTAATTTTAAATGTATACTCAGTTTATTTCCTACAACGAAACGTTCATCAATAAATTGCTCTTGAAATAGTAGGCGATTTTAGTCACTTATTGAAGTAGTTTTCCAAAAAAACTTTAAATGCAATTTTTTAACCCGAATTCTCCTGACCTATATTTTTCGATTTTTGTGATACAACTTCTTTGACTTACTAATTAGGACGCTAAGATCCCGGTTATGTCATTTAATTTTGTATTGGGGGTACGGATATATCAGGACGTGGTGTCCAAGTGCGGTAAAATTGAAATCCGAATAAAATTGAATATAATAGAGGTCGCAAGCTATCATATGCAGTACAGTAGATTATTTTCCGATGACCAGACATTAAAATGATCTTCACTTTATAAATTGTTGCTTTTTTCACGTTTTTAAATTTTGATTCACTTTTACCCACTTAGCTCGGTATGACCAAGCTCATACCTGTATTTTAGCTCCTTTATACTTAATACAGCCGGGCACTGTAGTCAACGTTGTGAACTCGTACGCAGCCACCTCGGAGTAGACGCCCGCTAAGTTTGACAACAACGTTGACTTGCCCACCGATGGAAAGCCGACAAAGCCAACTCGTGCATCACCAGTCTTGGCCACCTCAAAGCCTACAAATGGACAGTAAAATCTTTAACGATTGTTCTAGAAATACAAATGCATTTGTAAGACGTACCTTGTTCGCCGACACCACCGCCGCCACCTTTGGGAGAGATCAACTCTCGACGCAGCTTCGCCAATTTCGCCTTCAACAGACCCAAATGGGCAGAGGTGGCCTTATTCTTTTGCGTGCGTGCCATCTACATCGGTGTCCATTACAAATAACAGCAGCAGCAGAAACGAGCAGCAGCAGAAACGAGCAGCAGCCGAAGAATCAGAAAGGTTAGATTTTTACGTTCAAGTATTTTGTTAATTGCATGGTTTGAAAATTACCTCAGACTCGATGGCCGAAATTTTATCGAGAATTGTACTCATCGTTGCTAATGTTTGTTAACAATTTAATATAAATGAAGTTAATAATTAATTTGAAAAATTCGTCGCAAATAGGCGAATTTAATCGCGTGGACATCCAAGAGATTCCACAGAAAGAGAAAAAGAGATGAGAAATTAGTGTTGGCTTTTTTTTGGGTACCCAATATTTTGTATTATATATTTGTTCATGTATCGATATCGAATTCTTTTGCTGAGAAAGAAAGTTGGTCTCTGTATTTTTTAGAAATTTTAAAATATTCGGATTTTTTTTTTAATGCATGAGATATTTTTTTTACAATTGAAAAATCTATCAGCATAAAAAATATCTCATGCATTAAAAAAAAACAATTCCGAGAATTTTGAAATTCCTAAAAGATCTTACTAAAATAATATTTATATCATATAATGTCATGTATTAATATAATCTCACAAACCAAAAAATTTGAAATGTATAAAAACGCAAAAAAAATTAAACGTGATTTCCTTATTCAAAATTATTTAATAAAAAAATATTAAATTTCGTCATAAATTCAGTGTTTGATAATATTTACATTATTCATGAATGAAAACTTCTTATTATATAATAAATGAAGACAATAAATTATTTTTTGTAATATTCATTTAATTTATATTTTATACGTTTTAAGTACATTAATGGTTCGCAATTTTCACAAGGTAATTTTAACTAAATATAATAAATCCATCATAATTATGAAATATATATATATATATTAAATTTGTTCACTTCTTTTTTTTACCACCCGCCTTACTGCCAACACCCGCACTGCCGGACGTACCACTACCACCAGTCTTTTGCATACGCGTCACTTGCATGTCCTTTAACTTTGTTTGCAGTTTCTTTTTAGCTTGTGCCAATTCTTCTTCCTGTCGTATTGTTTTTAAAGGTTTTGGATGCAGAAACTTTTTGCGTTCATCCTTCTTGACTGCCTCTCCACAACCATGTACCTCGGGCAGACCATGTTTGAAACAGAAACGCTTGCGACACAGCTCACAGTCCTGACCCATAAGACTGGTTTTTGTTTTACAACGCGGATAATCGCATAGATTGTCAACAGTTTTAACAGCGGTCAGTACATCGTCCAATTTCAATTCGACTACTTGACTGGGAATCTTTTCGAGCAGTTCCAATGTGTTGTTGGTACCATAATCTGGTCTTTTGCCGTTGGCCGTCGTCGGAAAGAGAGGCGCATCCTCTTTGCATGTTGTTGGGCTGGTTGGTATTGGTGGCTCGTCACCAGCACCCGTTGATTCGTTAGCAGATTTAGAAGTTGTTTTCGTTTTTTTATCTGAAACCGTTCATTCAAAATATATGTATTAATTATTGCATTTCTTTTATTATAATAATAATAAATTACCTGACATATTTTTTGTTTATTTCTGTGTCAGCTGTTCTTAACATCTCTGTTCTCCTCAGTCCGCTGAATGTAAAAACCTGCTGGATTCTTAATACCATAGTTGCCAGGTCCATGGGAAATTGCTCATTTGAGGTAATTTTTGAGTACTATGGGAAAAAAAGTCCCATGGAAATTCTAATTTTTTACCACATTTTTTTATTTGTTGTATATAACTACAAAAGTGGTTTTTATTTCCATGGGACTTTTATGGTAATTTTTAATTCATTATAGAATGTTTGTGGTATTTGTGTGTTATTGTAGTTATTTTATAATTGGTGTAGGAACTAAATAAAACAAAAAAATCAGGTGGGAATTTTAAATATGTCGTATGGTAAAAGGGTATTTTTCGTAAGAATTTTCGTTGCCATAAGCCTTGATTATGTTGTATAAATCAGTCCTACCGAAGTTGCTTTAGCTCCTGTAACTCTGTAAGCCCCGTTTATACGATGTAATTCAGTTATAAGACTATTGCTTTAAATCGCGGCAGACAACAGAAAATCCACAGCGTGATAAACGCGTCGGTTGTAAAAAAGTAGTAAAATCCGCTTGTTAAAACAGAATTGAGACGTGGACGGAAATAGGTTATCATTTTTTAATTTATGAGATAATTGTAGTTTTTCGATTTTTATGCTTCAAAATTGTTTTAATTGTTATAAAGTATCAGCGCAAAGACGAATTAATTAGCAGATCATATTGTTTTCAAGAAAATGCAACCCTGTACCCCGCAGTTCAACGGGTAAAATAGAAATATTTAGATCTAATTCGAAATAGATCTGAATCGTCACTGTTGCAGTTCTATGCAATCTCGTAAGGTTATGTGCGTTTTAATTTTAAAGCGGATTTTTTGGTCAAGTTTTTCGGTCGCCCGCCCCAGTTCTGGTTAGAGCATAAGTTGGGTGGGCAAATGCGGAACTTTTTTGCGTTGCGTTTACATGGTACAACCAGCTCGACAGAATTCATTATATAGAAGGTGTGCAGGTAGAACACGACGAGTCATGTATTGGTACAATTTACTAAAAAATCTCCATGTTTGTGATTTCTTTACCGGCGATGTCAACGCATTTGCGGTGGTTGCGATACAGTTGTACGGATGCACGCACCTTACCCAGCAAGAACATAGTCGTTTATTTTATTAGGGGTAGCAATAATCAAACCTTTGATCATTTCTACCCCTAAAATGATCATTAAAATTGCTGGTTATCGCTTATGCGTTCGACTCCTTACGTTTCTGGTTCGTGGAATCCCAGGACATTCATACCAGTGTTACCATATTAGGGGATTTCTTTAATAAAGGGAGAAATCTGGGAAGAAATATCCAGGCGGTTTTTAGGGTTTTTAAAATTGTGTGTTTTTTTATTAAATAAATACTTTATTTTTAATCATGAAAATACGACACATATATTTTTGTTTTCGAACGCATCCCTTATGTGATGAAAATGTTGAATATCTATTTGTTCTACATGAAGTAAAATTGTATGACATGAATTTATCAAATTTGAGCTGATGAATTTAAAATGTGTATATAAGGCATTTTCCAAATGAAACATAAGAAATGATAAGTCAAAAAATAAAAAAAAATTGATTGTATTCTTCGCGTTTGATACAATTAACATTTGGTTTTCACTTATTCTGAACAAATAGGCGAAATCTTACACATGATTACATTTGAGCAAATATAAAAGTTGACAACAATGAAGTAGAAGTTAAACTCGACGATTGTCATGTTAGTAAAATATGTAGGGAATTTGTTTGTAAAAAGACTCATTCCTAGGGGGATTTCACCGATTTCTAGAATTCTTCAAGTCTGGCAACACTCTACCAGCCTCAAAAGAAAAACGAAGTGAAGTGTTAACAAAATATTAGGCGACATGATGCCATGTCATTTTTTCGATAATAAACCAAAAAAAGAATTGAAATATATAGTGAATTAATACGAAATCATATTAAAATTACATCTTAAACATTGCAACCGCTAAATTGCAAAAGAAAAACGTAATTTATGAAACAAATAACACGAAAAATATAAGTTGGCATCAACCCTCCTCAGCCACACGAATTAGAACGGCGCAAGAAGAACAAACAAAATAGAACACAAAAGGCAGACAGACAGAGCAAAATAGTATTGTCCAAATATATTATTAAATAGTAAGGAGGAAAGGAACGAAGGAAGAAAGAAGCCTTGCAAATTCGATTACAGCAAAAATTAACAACAAAACAACTGAGAATCGTGTAAAAAAGATGCCATCGAAAAAGAAAAAATACAATGCACGTTTTCCAGCGGTATGTACTCGATATTAAATTTACCTATAACAGAGAAATAGAAGATAAAAAAATTAATAAGAAAAAAACAAATACTCAGTGGAGCGCTAGCGCTTATCATATCGCACTTTTGCGCATACGCCGTGGATAGGGTTACACAGAATCACGTAAATCAGTGGTATATAATCACGTAATTATTTCGAATAGAAATCGAATTCAAAATCGATCAAACTTACCTGAAATAAAAAAAACAAAAGGTCATTTAGTGGTAAAACGTTGGTATAAGTTTATTGAGTAGTATTAAATGTGTTTTCCAACATTAAGTAAAAAGTTTATTTATTTTTAAGATCTTAAATATTTAAAAAATAAAAAAGTCTTAAATATTTTTAAACTAGGATACATGAAATCTATGCTATTTCAAATTCAAGTTTTCCTAAAAATTGGGAAAATTTTTTATAATTAACAACAATATAAATTACATACAAAATAAATGGTTTTTGAGAATTTAACACGTCCATACCAACAACTTCTAATACTTTATTTCTCTAAATCTTTATTATTTATTCAGTAAATTGCGGAAGTCTGGTATTGAAATCCACCACTGCTAATGAAACGAATCAAATATTGTTTTATGGAGTTTCATACATCTGCTTTTAAATCGTTCGAAACGTTCTAGTTACTATATTTATTGATAACGCTTAATCAGTTCATTCAATCTTTAGCGCAATCGTTGCTTCATGTCAAAGGCGACGATAGCACAGCAACTGCTGCTACTGCTCTTTAACATCAACTACAACAACAGCCAACATTATTTATGGTTTTCGTTGTATCATTAAAAATTTCCCATTAATATGATTATATTAAATTTAATGCATTTAAAATTACTGTTATCTATTGTAGGGGAATGGTCCGTAGCTTGGACTTAGTCGAAATGAGTTTTATACAACTTTATTATAAACGACTTTTCAATTGCATACGACGCCAATAGGGCAGAAGTTTACTTTAGAGCGTCGATAGAACGATAGATATATCAAGATAAAATAAAAGAAAAACTGTCACGCAATGTGGAAAATATGCCTAAAAAGTAGAGAATGAGCAAAGGTGACCTCATGGTTACGTAGTGCCGCCTTTGCATACAAAAAGACAAAGCCACGTCGATGTGGAAAGGCGCACAGTCACAGTGTACAGGGCTGTTTTATCCACTTAAAAAAATCCATGATTTTTGGACGTTTTTGGATTTTATTGATTTTTGTACATTTTTCGAATTATAACTTGGGAAATATATTTCTGGTTTTCAGAGTACGATTTATTTTTTGAAAATTTAAAAATTGGATAGACATATCTAAGCCACAAAATCGAAAAAAAAATATTTGGACCACTGCTGGATGAAATCTCTGGAATAGTTGATAATCAAATGATTCATATATTATATTATCCTTCATAGGCCTTTATGTAGATCCAAATAATTTAATGATATAAATAGCTGGTTGTAGTATCTGAAACTATGGATTTAATTCAAGCCAATTCTAAGCCTTTTTTTATTGCAGTAGACATTAAAGAGTTGTCCTGTTTAAAAGAAGACATTTAAAATAAATTTGTACTTAGGCTGTTTCATTTTTCCGCCCATATGGCTAATTCATTATATGCAAGAAAACTGCTTCCAGATCAAAGACGGTGAATTTTTTCACAAAGTATGTTTTAACCAAACTTTATACAGCTGTTGTAGCGTCCGTAGCTCAAGGTTGGTTGAACTGTGAGTCGAAAGGTCCCAGGTTCAAGCCTGGACTGGGGCTAAACATCTTTTCATAGAAATCATTTTTCTATACTGCGCTACTTATCTATAGTAAATGGCAAACTACGAGAGTAAAACATTGCCTATGAAAACTCTCACCCGTCGTTGGGATTCGGCATTAAACTGTAGGTCCCACCAACTACAGCGTCGGACAAAACATATTGAACTGAAAGCATACCTTCACTTCTTCTTACATATCATTCTGAATTATAATTTATTGACATGATTTAATACTTTTAAACTAATAATACAGACATTATTTAAAAAGAAAAATATGTATGACATCAATTGTTAAGTATTTCTAACTATTTTTACGCTCAATAACTCAAGTTGTCAAAAATTCATGCGACAAACATTTTGGTCTTTGCACGACGTAATCAAAACAAAGCTGAAAATTTGCCGTTATTTTTAAATAACATCGAAATATATTATAAATTACTTAATATGCAAGTAATTTATAATATATGGTTAGTTTCTCAAATATCTTCAAGTAATCGGTGGTTATGATATGTTTAGTGTTTTTTATAAATAGTTCTTAAATTTTAGTCCAAAATGGCTTGAAACAAATACAACACGCAGTTCAAAAAGCTAATCATTCATAATTTTCAAGACGGCCTATCACAAAAAGACATATGCAAAAAATGTTCGTTGCCAAAATCTACGGTAAGCTTCATTTTAAAAAAATATAGAATCTCGGGAAGAGTTGAAACAGTCCACTGCGGTGGCCGTCCAAGGTGTACCACTTCTAAAGATGATGTAAGAATAGTTAAAGAGTTAAAAAAATATACAGATAAGTCAGCTCCTAGTGTTATTGATACTCTAAACTTAAATGTGAGTAGTCGAACAGTACGGAGAAGAGCATGCGATGTTGGACTTAAAAGTTATCGAGCTGCAAAGAAGCCTAATCGCTGGACCTCAACCCAGAATCTCTGGGAAATTGCTAACAGAAAGATCAATAGAGATGGTGTAAATGGCGATAGGAACAAACTATTTCGTGCTGTAAAAGAAGCTTGGTCATCTGTACAAAAAACGACTATCGACAACCTCATTGCTTCCATGCCAAGAAGATGCACAGCCGTCATTAAAAATAAAGGTTACGCTACAAAATACTGATATCAAAGTATTAGTTCAATATGTTTTGTCGGGTGAATTTTCGACACATTTTGTTATTTTTGTAAGAGAGAATTAAAAGTTTGAATTCATTTAATATATTTATGTTTTTTTATTAAAATAAAAGTCTGTATTTTTAATTCAAATGCATTAATAGTGTCAACAATTCATTTGTTCATTTATCTGAAATATAATGAAAGAGTGCATTCAATTCAATATGTTTTGTCCGACACTGTATATAATAATAAAAAATGCGAAAATATAGCAAAAATTAATAAATATTGTATGCAAATTCGAGATATAACGTGTTTGATTAAGAAATTTTATTTTTTTACACCTACAATTTGTAAAAATTACGAAATTACAAAACAAAACCTATATTCTAAATTTCAGCCGCCAAAAGTTATGCTCAGTGACAAAAACAATTAAAAGTCATTGGTCCAACATATGCTCAGATTCAATCCACAGACGTTTCTTCTAATATTATAATTAATAATACATTTTCGCACTTTCAGGGACGCATCAAGAAGATCATGCAAAGCGATGAAGAGATTGGGAAAGTTGCTCAAGCGGTGCCTGTTATAATCTATATCCTTTTTAAAACACATACATTCGTAGTTTTATTATTCAATATTTTGCATTTTGATATTTTTAATTATTTTTTATTATTTTAAATAATGGCGCATACTCATACTAGGAAAATGCAGTGTTTTGAAAAAAAAGAGACTTCAACATAATCAGATTAAACTAGTTATTGGGACAAAGTCGGACAAGTTTTGATCATTTGTATATTGTTTAACATTTTTTTGAAGGGTCTATTCTATATATTGGTTGATGATCTAACTTTTTGTATTAAAAGAATACAATTTATTTGATTGAATTTATTGCGATTGATTTATTTCCATTGTCCTAAATTAACAATTTTATTAAAAATATCTAAATGCCCAAAACCTATTTTATTACCATAAACTTATATAAACCTTTTGTGCCATTATTTATTGTTGTTCCTTAACTTTTATATATTTCCCTTAATTTTTCTTGCCGTCCATACCTAGAACATTAGAACTGTTTGTAGAATCGCTCCTAAACAAAACGCTGAAAATAACCAACTCTCGAAATGCGAAAACCCTCTCCACGTCGCACATGAAACAGTGCATTATGTCCGAGCAACGTTTTGATTTTCTGCGTGAACTGGTGAAAAACATACCGGACATTAGTGTCGCTGAGGAGGCTGCCGCTAGCTACAATGAACAATACAACAGCGGCTACAATGAGGAGGAGCTACAGCAGCAAAGTTCGCCGGAGGACATTTATCCAGATTCGGATACGCCGTATGACTTGAGCATGCCATCGACATCAACGCAAGCAACACATCGCGCAGCGGCGGCCTCAGCAACAAACGGCGACTATACGCGACAGCATACAACAACACCTGCCACCCATAAATACGCAGACAACGGAGGCGCTGCCAATTTGTCGATACCACGCGCTTTTATCGATGAGCAAAGTCGCGCACATTTGAAACGCGATACAGAAATAAAACAGCGATTAAGGCAACGCATAACATCATCAGCAGCGGCGGCAGCTGCTGCAGCAGCAGCGATAATAGCCAAGCCTAGCTCTGTTATAATGCACACAACATCATTGGTTAATGCACAAACGGAAGATTGCCTGCCGCCTAAATTGCTGCGCACAGATTCAGCGCCAGCAACAGCCGCTATTAATTGGCATCAACATCAGTCGCACCATCAGTCACCGCAACAAAGTCATTTGCAACGTCAGCAACGTTTGAAACATCAGTCGCACTCAGTACCAAACGCTAGCAACAGCTGCCCGCCGACACGTACACCTACAAATCAACAGCAGATGCAAGAACAACAACAACACACACTCCCACCTATTCCTGCGCCCATTGTTAGCATTGATTTTTGCAATAAACCCGTTGTAAAAATCGATTATAGCAATTTGTCGTTGCCAGCAACATTGCCACTGGCGCCACATAGTGCTCCAGTAACCAACAAGAGCAATGCAAGCGGCAGCGGTTTTAATTTTAATGCTGAGCCCATCATTAATATTGATCTTTCAAATATCGTTGGTACTTCTTCTGCAGCAGGAGCAACAGCCGGCGCAGCAATAGCAGTTGGTGCAGCATCCGCCGCATCAATACATAAACATCCAGCTGCCGTCGCAACAATTAGCATCGGCAATATTGCTGCTGCAAAAACTTTAGTGGCAGTGCCAACTAATGCAACAATCAACAACAACAGTAGCAGCAGTAGCGATAAAGCTGCACCAAACACATCTGCGCCTAAGAAAGACTCATTTTTCGAATTAGACGAGGATTATGACAATATTTGAATTATTATTTTTTAATTTGTTTTATTTTTATACCTACTTACTATGTAAACCAACGTCAAAGTGATTCAATAAAAACCCGTTTTAAATTTGACTTGACCATGCCATCGACATTTTTATTTCAACATTTATTTAAAACATGAATGAAGTAATTTGCAATATAAGGAATAATTAGTTCTTCCGTTATATTTGATTTTTTTCCAACAAACTTTGATTAAAAAAATAAACAGATTTGTATACGACTCGAGAGTTAGTAAAGTCGAATGATATAATTCCAATACTGACCTGGAATTACACTTAGAAATTCTCACATTTTGCAATTTAATGCCACAACTAGGGTTAAAGTTTTTCCAAAATTAGCTTGATATGATAATTTACGCTTTATAATAGGGCTATGCGATTAATCATAACATCGATTAATCAGTGTATAATTAATTATTTAATGAGTCGTACTGGCCAATCAATAGCCGCACGCACATTATGCATTGGAAAAGTGACCACAACTCGAATCAAAGTTGTCTTCACAAAATCAATGGCTGGTTTTGAAATAGTGAAATAGTAGGAAAACAGTTTCATACACCGGTTGACAAATGTGCGACTAATCCCAAACGGGAGGAGTTTTGCAAATGCCGCATTTTTTGTTTCACTCTTAAAATGCGCTATAATAGTAATACGACTATCATATCTTGTTTGTGAAGAAATTATAAATGTGATTCTATTCGTGGCAAATACTTATATTACTTATGTTCGTTGATATACTCTCAAGAAAATTTTTAAATGACATATTTTAAATCACAAAAGTAAACACAATAGGGGTCCACAATTTAACCTGCGTAATGTTGATTTCCATGGCAAGTTTTTAGTTGCCCCAAAAACATAGAACTTACATTTTATTCCAAAAAATTGTGTTTGTGTGCGTGAAAAACTGATTTCAAAACGAGTGTAAAAATTAACCAGTTGGGATGGTTAGATCACATGGGAAATTTTAAAGTAGGTGTAATTATGATAGTTAGGATTATCAAAATTATAGTCGGTCTAAGCCGACTATAAATACCCTACACATATGTGTGGTTACCATTCAAAGTTATATATAGGTCACCAGGGTATACGAATCCTGAAAATAACTACAAACATTCAATCGCAGAAGAATTTCCATTCATTTGATACCCATATTTACAAATGGGTATGTGTACCGAATTTTTTTTTTGTGAACCACAAGTCTTTTCGCCGGAAAACATTATTATCATGTATTTGAGCATGATATCAATATATATTTGACCAAAAAAGTTTACCTAAGCACGTATAGATAAAAATAAATCTTTATATGTACATTTTAAATGAAGCATTTGAACATAAGTGGTCGGATCATAGGACACAATGGACCGATCTCGCCAATTTCGCACATACAGCGTAGGTATATTAGTAATCTAAGTTATAAGTTTCATTTATCTAGCTCTTCAATTTTAAAAGTAGTAGGGATTTCAACAGACAGACATACAGACGGACAGACAGACGGACATCGCTAAATCAACTCAGGAGGTCATGCTGATCAAGAATATATATACACCCAAAGAACGAATCAATTGGGGCAACCGTCTTTTTTTGCCAACCGATTTATTTAGTTCTGTCAACATTCGACTGATTCAGTTGTTGCAGCACCGCGTATCAGTTCACACAACTAATGAATACAATTGACACAACCAATTTGTTTAGTTGTGGTAGCCAATTTAATTATAAGAAATTGGCCATTTTACCTAGCGCTCCAACGTGTTACAAACACGAAGTCAGCGTCACAACAGCGTTCCGGAGATCGAACATTGCCGACGATTCGTTGTGCTGCTGACTTCGTGTTTGCAACACGTTGGAGCGCTAGGGCTGCAAATATAAATACAACATATAGAAACACAATAGGAAGTACTCTGTAGAATAGTATGTCTCTAGTGGAAGACAGTATATTTGAGCATGAAAAAACCGAACAGTAAAATCGAACAAGCCTTAAAACAATTCCAAATTTTGTTTAAGACGTGGCACGCACTGTCCGCAGCACAAAACAAAAAAATAGTGAAAAAATCTGAAATCGCCTTAAAACAATTCCAAATATTGTTTAAGACTAAGTCGTGGCACGCGCTGTCCGCAAAACAAAACGAGTGAAAAATGTAAAGCTTGCGCGACTGGTGTTGTCCTGCTTTGGCATCGCTATTATGCAAGACAACTGATTTCACAGTTGAATCAAATAAATATTGGTTGCTACAACTTAATGTTATATAGCTATCTATTAAGTCAACTAAATATTGGTTAGGTCTCATTTTTAATTTAGTTGCCGTGGCAATGGAAACAAAAAAATTGAAAATGGATAAAAAGTTTGTTTCCCCAATCAATGTTGCAGTTGCTTCAACTAATAGTTGGTTACGCTTCATACTATTGTTTACCACAAATGAATTTCAGTTGAAACTGACTAAATTTGGTAGATGCAAATGAATATTCGTTGAAACAACTGCACGTCAAGCAATTATTTTTTAGTGTGTACTTTTCCATACCGGAGATGCTTCCTTCTGGGTGTTGCAAACGGCGTACCAAACTGAATATACCCTTTCACTCTTAGTGTAGGGTATAAAAACTCAGAGCGACAACTATTCTAGCAGTTTGAAAATTTTCAGTGCATCAACTGTTAGAATAGGGATACAACTGAAGTGCCATGGAAATCGACATTGGTCTAGTGTAGCTTTTATTTCTACTTATAAATCAAAAAAATAAATTTAGCAAGTAAACAAATCCCAATAAAGGACTGATACGGACTGAAACTTAAAAACAGTTGCGAGAAAGGGTGTATCCGTTATTGCGTTGACATTACGGCACAATATTACATGTTAAATACGGGTCTAGCCGTAAATACGGTAGTAGATACGGATATAGATTCCTACGTTCAAAAACCGACACCGTTCTGGCCATGTAATTACGGTACCAAAACGGCTGTTATCGTAAATTCGATTGTTAATACAAAAAACCATTTTCACGTTCAAAATGCGGCAACGTTACGTGCACGTAATTACGTCTCGGAAACGAATGTTACGAGATGTTCGCCACAACAGCAATGAAAATTGAGATATTAACAGTTGACTGATATCAAACATCCTGAGTTCTTAGACATTTGCAGCAAAATTTTGAGGTATTTTGACATTTAACTACCATAAAAAAAGGAAAATGGCGTTCATTACGTTCGATTTATCCACAACAATTAAGTAAATTCAATAGTGTAAAAAAGTGCCCACTCAAATATTACATTTTAATGATGAAAGTGAAAATAAAATATCCTGTGATTTAAATAATCAACACGTGATGGAAAATATTTCTTTTCAGAGTTTACTTTGATGATAGCGTCGCCGGTCGGACTTGGTTCTTCTGAGAAGAAATCTCAAGTCGGTGTACAATTTTGCCTTCGAAGGATTTAAAAAAACGATGGTAATGTATACCAGGATGTACCATGTACCAGGATACTGTTTTAATTCCAGAATATATAAAAATACATTTGATTCATTTTCTTTCAATTCAATAAAAATTACTACGTGAATTATAATGGAGTACCTTTTCCAAATATTCCTCAACTATCTTTCTATTTGTAAGATGTTTAATGGATGGTTGCTAGCAATATTTATCGTATTCGACGTATTTTTGAGAGATGGTTGTCTCAAATACGATTTAAATAACTTGATATTTAGGGCTGTGATATTTCTGGCAATCATCTTTGTTTTCTTAGTGTACACTAAGAAAACGAAAGATGGTTGAAAAGTATTAGAGCCTTAAACATCATTGCAGTTGCAAATTATTCAAGTCAAATATTTGACACTTTTAGTGATATTTAAACAATATTAATAATTTTGCTACAAAAGCATTAATATCTGTGGAATATGTGAATATTTGCAGCAATGCTACTTATTTCTCTAGTAGTTGCAGTGAATCCACCACAAATATGGCATTTTTCGTGGTGTTTATAAGAAACATCTCACAAATAATACAAAATTTATTAATATTTTCTGCATATTGGAATTGTTAAAGTGAGTAGTATTTTAGTTGCAGCAACACTCTCATAAACTTTATGTTTTCTTAGTGTGTGGTTAAAAATACGCACAACCCATTTTACGTGTTGAAAAACGGTAACTTTACGGCTTTACTTAATTTAAAGAAATACAAATGCAAAAATACAAAAACAAAAGCAATAACATAAAACTAAAAGCCAAACTAAAGGAAAAACAAAAAAGGAAAGAAAAACAAATCAAACAAAAAACAAAATTTTCTTTCTTTTTTTTAAATTGTGATTTCGACCATTGCATTCATTGTTTTTGTCGTCCAAAAAAATTTGTTAAACACATTTTTTTTTCATAATTTTTCGAACATTGTTGTTTGTGTTGATCAATTTTTTTTTTCAAATGGTGGACTGGGCGTGGCACCTCCCATATAACCCAAAAATTAAAAACACATGATGTCAGCGATTAGCATAGCAAATTTAATGAAATTTTGGTCAGCGTTATATTTAACCATTCTAAACGGTCTCGCCGAATGTCGGCGGGATTGTACCACTGGGCGTGGCACCCCCCATAGAAGGTACATTTTCAAGATGGCGTATGTCAACAGTTATTATAGTGATATCAAGATATTTCACACCAGGGTAACAACCACCCTAAATTATTTAAAGTCACCACACCAAAATTCACCACAATAAAACTCACCACAATAAAACTTCACCACACTAAAATTAACCACACTAAAAATCATCACGCTACAACTCCCCACAATAAAATTCACGAAAGCGTTCTATGGGAAACAATTTTATGGGAAAAAATTCTAATTGAAAACATTCTACGGGGTAGAATTCTACGGGGAGGCACAGTCTGAGGAAAAATTGTCTTTGCGAAAAGTTGTTTTCGCGGAGTATTATTTTTGTTTTGGTTACCACATTTATAAACCCTATAATAAAAAAACGTCCACAGCGAAGCACGGGTCCCTGATATAAATAATAAAATATTTTTTATATTAATATCCTTGCATTCAGCACAAGTCGCGCACGGGTCCAGCTAGTATAGAATATAATTGATATATGAAACTTTTTACTTCAACATGTTAATGAACGGCAAAAGGTGCCAACTAATTGAATATTGAAAATGTAAATACGTTATATTTAAACACGTTTTATTGCCGTACCTACGGGCCATTTACTGAATTTTTTTGACTGGGCTATATCTCAAAAATTAGAGCCAATTTGACAAAATTGAAGCCATTTTCGGAATCAGTGCCACAAATATATCCAATAGTTGCTGCACCAAAATAAGTGTAGGACAGTGTTATTGGGCGAATCTATCAAAGATACACTCTAAGAAAATTTAAAGACAAAAGATTTCATTTTTTCTTTTACGATAGACTAAAACAAATACTGAACAAATAAAACACAATGTTTAAATTTATTTTTTAAAAATATATATTTTTTAGAAGTTTTTGTGTTGTTTCAATGTTTTAAGAAAATAAATATTATTTTAAAAGTTTCAAAAGTTTTTTTGTTTTTGTTTAAAACATTAGCCAATTTTAAATTAGGCAAATTATTTTCATTTTTCAATTAGATAAAATTAATTATGTTGTTGAATGTGATTTTTTAATACAAATGTTTAACAAAATATTTTTCATAAAGGTTTTTTTTATTATTTCTTGTATGTTTGTTAGAGTGTTAAAAAAGGAATAACAAAAAGTATTTCCTTGCTTGCGACACGGTTCGGTTGTGGGTTTTGTACTTTTTTTTTAGATTATTTTCTTTTTATTTTTTGTATTTTATGTTTTTTTTGAACAGTTTGCTACTAGAGGTCCATTAATAGAAATTGCTTTGTTTTTGGGGAGTATATTGATGTGGGCTGGACTGTGTGTTTAATCTTCGGGTACTTTCCACTGCAATTGTTTGCCGCGATCGTAGAGATTTTTCAGTGCGTTGGTGAATTTTTTCTCGACCTGCAGTTTTAAGTAATGTTTGTATAATTGCAATGTGGTGCGTGCGTCCTCGACAGAGTCGTGCGTTTCAGATTGTATTTTAGTGCCTGTGGAAATTGAAAAAATTTCAAATTTAGATTACGTTTTTTATTTTTTAAATGTAGGATAAGTATGAATTATGGCTATTAAAAGTTCGACACCCAAAAAACAACCCTTCTTATTTCATATTGAAAGCTAAAGAATCAATGTTGTGTCTACAGAATTTATATTATATTTGATTATAATTCAACGTCGTCTTCTCTAAGAGCTCAGAACTATTACAAAAATTTATTATTTAATTTTAATAAATTTTAAAATATTGGAAAAACCTAAAATTCATTTTAAATCAAGAACAAATATTGTCATTTTCTTCGGAAAATGTGATATAAAAATAGTAAAAGAACCTGGAAAATGTTTATTTTATACATCACAACCCTATTTATCGTGCGTACGATCGTGTTTGGTGATAGCATTCTATAATTTTTAATTTGATATTCGAATATAAAACTATTTGTACTCATTTGTTTATTCTTTGATCCTTACTCTTCTTTTTAACATTTACCACACTTTTCTGTATAATTAGTCTGCAATTTAAAATATGCAACGTCGTGATAAATAACATACCTAGAAAATGCCAGGCCAAGAATCGCAACGACACCATGCGATGATGCGGCAAATGAAACAGATGCACAGTATCAATGATTTGCTGCGACGGCACATATATATTGATGACTCTTAAAAATTATAAAAAATAAATAAAAAAAGAAACAAATACAAAAATATAAACAAACCTGAAGTCATTTTTGAGACCATGACCAACGAAAATGACGCCAATATCAACCAAATATTTTAATTTTTGATAAGAGTTCTTCAAAGCGGTTAGTCGTTTATTACTGAAATTTGCATCTAAATCGCCTGGTTTAATACCGGAAAACTGCGTCAGATAGTCGACCACTTTCTCCTGCGTCGATATGTAGTCATCCATGAAGGGTACGCCCTCATCTTTGCCTTGACTAAGCAATACATAGTATTAGTATGAAATAGATTTAAATAAAATACAATAAAAATATAAAATCATTTCAAAGACAAATTAATTTTTCAACTTTTGCTAAATTTTCAAGTTGAAAAATTAACTTTTATGCGCCGTTTCTTTTTATTTGTTGTTGTGGTGCATGAGTACTATATGCCACATACCCGCGTATACATGAAATGCGCGCCACACTCATGTGACATGGTTTTATGGTTGCTGTCTTGCCATCGGGACGTATTTCATTCTCTTCCGGATTCAATGTGACAAATTCAGCATCCATAGCTACCAAATCACCTGCCTGTGGCATTTCATTTGTTTGCAGTGACTTAAAGAGCGCCTCATTCGGTGCGCTCGGATGCACGGGTGTTAGAATGTCCTATAGTTTCAATTAAATATTAAAATATATTAGTATTTTTTGCACTTTTTGTTCTGTATTGTTTTAAAAAGTCCACAAATATTCACCTGTATAAACGGATTAAACAAGTGCGTATCTGTTCTTTCAGCTGTTTCAGATTCCATATTCGATTTGTCCCCATGGTCATCCTCAATGGATTGTACGCTGCTGTAGAAAAGCACACAGGGCACCTTCCAATCGAGCGTGAACCAGACGGACTCTTGTGTCGAAACCGGCGAAATGCTGTGCACGCATATTATAATTATTAATGCATTGATTTTAAAAAATAACTTAAATTCTTACCTAAAATCATTGAAAATATACCACTGTTGTTGCTCGTCCGCATTGGGTATATTTGCCAATTTTAGATTGTGATACTGTTTGCTGACATTTATAAGGGAAACCAAATTCTTTTGGGTGCCGTCGTCGATCTGACAAACCACAGCTTGTAGCACATACTCGCGATATGAATCTCCAATGGCTTTAAATAATAAGTTAAATATTTAAAATAATCGAATTTATTTTTACAAAATATAAAAAAACCTACAATTTCTTGTGCTTTTTCTATCCGACATATTGCTGGTGGTTGTTCCCGGCTCATGCAGTTGATTCTCTTTATTCTCTGATGAATTCTGCTAAATAGCAACAAGAATGAAATAAATATATTTTTGAATTATATTGTATTAGGTACTTCGTCCGCTTTTGTATTGCTGCTGTCGGTTTGTACGCTGAGCTCATTTTGTTCGTTGATCGCCATAGAAAAACTCAAGGGGAACCAGGAGTTTTGACGTCCATTTGGCGATGAGTTGCTGGCGTTGGTTTGTATGCCATTAGCAGGTGATTTTCTTTAAATAGAATATATTATTATTTCGTGATAGCTAAATATATATGTTTATATAAATATATCATACATAAAATATATCAAATTAAAATCAGTAGGGAATATCGCTTCAGAAAACTCTTACCGATCGGGATGCACAAAATGACAATCGCTACGCGAACAATTTATACCATATCGACAAGGTTTGTTCGTATTTAATGTGGCTGGACTTTCGGAGGGCGTATGTTGATTGCGATTCAATTGACGACGCAAGAACATCAAATCCTTCTCATTGCTTAGACCGCAGTTGACGGCAAGAATTTGCGGAAGAGATGAAACCTATAAATTTAAATAAAGAATATATTTTTTTTTAGAATTTAATATAATTTATATATAAAAAATTAAAAAATATATTAATAACTAGCTGGACGAGTGCACGACTCGTGCAAAGATTTTGTGAATTCAAGGATATGGAGTGATTTTATTAATAAAAAGAACATTTTTATTATTTATTTATTTTCGATAGTCTAATTGATTTTGTTTTTTGGGTTCTACTATATATTCCTAATTTTAAGTAAATTTCGTGAAGAGGTTTTTTGTTTTTGTTTTTTTTTTACATTTTTTTTTGTTTTGCTTTTATGTTTTTGCTTTTGTGTATTTGGACCCATGCACGACTCGTGCAAAGATTTTGTGTTTTTCTTTTATATTTTTGCTTTTCTGTTTTTGCTGTTATTTTTAATTTTGTGTTTTGCTTTTGACTTTGTCTTCGTGTTTTGCTTTAGTTTTTGTCAATTTGCTTTTCTATTGTTTTGTGTTATTTTTTGCTTTTGTGTTTTGCTATAGTGTTTTTGTTTTCTTTTTTTCTTTTGTTTTTACCTTTGTTTTTGTGTCTTTGCTTTTGTGTTTTTGCTTTTGTGTTTTTGCTTTGGTTTTTGTGTTTTTGCTTATGTAATTGTGTTTATGCTTTTGTTTTTTGTGTATTTGCCCTTTTTTTGTTTTTGCTTCTGTTTTTTAATTTTTGCTTTTGTGTTGCTCTTGTTTTTGTGTTTTTTGCTTTTGGATTTGTGTTTTGCTTTTGTGTTTTTGCTTTTGTTTTTGTGTCTTTGCTTTTTTGTTTTTGCTTTGTTTTTGTGTGTTTTACTTTTGTCTTTTGCTTTTGTGTTTTTTCTTTTGCTTTTGACTTTGTGTTTTTGTTTTGTTCTTGGTTTTGCTTTAATGTTTTTGCTTATATTTTTGTGGTTCTGCTTTTGTTTTTGTGGTTCTGTTTTTGTTATTTGTATTTGCTTTGTCTGACAGACTGGCAGACATACAGACGAACCAAGAGTTTTATATATATAGATTTCAATCGTTTAAAAAATAAAAATAAATAAATAAAATAATTTAATTGCAAATAAAATGATTCAAAACAATAAAATAAAAGAAATGAATAATTCGAAACCATTTTTTTTATTTACCTTAACGCTGTGTTTTGTGTGCGCAACCTTTTTGCAATTTTCACAAAACGCTTGAATATTCTTTTCCGTGCCAAGTGAGGCTTTCAGTATAGCGCCAAAATTAAAATGTTCAACATCTTTCAATAGCACAGGATACGATAGATTGCAGGCTAATAAAATATTTTGTTTCGTTTTCTGAGAAATTGAAAATTAATAAAAAAAAAACATTTACAAATCAAAATACAATTTATTAAAATTTTAAATTTAATAAACGTACCTCCTCATTGCATTTCAGACAACGATTTATGCAGATTTGTTTTGTGCCAAATAATTTGCTGATTTCGGTTTCTTCATTGATTTTGCTGCGTTCGCGTTCATCGTCCTTTTCTAAATCATCTAAAAATTTTATTTTTGTAGTTTTTTTATCGTTTTAATTTAAAATTAATATAAAACGCACCACTTTTGACTTCAATGCTTGATAATATTTCAGCAGGTTTGGTGGATTCAGTGGCGACGTTTATGGTAGTTTCTTCTGTAAACAATAAATTAAATTATTTTACATTTATTTTTTAATAAATCTTTATACCATTGTTTGCCGCTGATTGGTGCAAAGTATTTTTGTGTGTATCCAGAATGTCGTAGTGCATTTGATGCAAAATAAAACGATTCCAATTCTGTAATTGAAGTGATATATTAACAAAAAAAAAATACAAAAAGAAATAAAAAAAATAAATACATACTTGTATTAAACTGATTAAGTTAACATTAGACGAGCGGTCGGATAAAATCAGACTTAAGGCAGATGCCTCACGCACGGTGCGGAATGAACGTAGAAAATTACTGGCTTGACAGGGTGTAGCAGCTGAATATTTGAATAAAGTAATTATTACTAAATATATTACTAATTAAAAATATAAACAATTAAATTATTTCATTATCAAAATTAAAATATTTAAATAACTATTTTCATTCTCAAAAATCTCAAAACGTTAAAAGCGTTTAAACCATAAATAAAAATAATTATTAAAACTCACCCGAACTTTTGTCCAGCATATTGAATAAGAAGCCCAACTCGCACGATAGACAAAACTCCTTGTTGCACGAGTGTGAAATTAATCTCTGTCGCAAAGGTTGTATAAAATAAAGAATCTACAAGCAAAAAAATATTAATTCGATTATAAAACTAAAACCATACAAAGACCAAACAGTGTCCCACCTGCAACATGGAATTGCAATACGAGTTGGGCAACGTTGCCTCCAGACCGGCAAAACACGTCTGATTGTGCTGCTCAAAGTCAAAGTCCTGCGTGCCCAGCTTTGTATATTTCAGCTCAACTTTGCGATAACGTCGCGGTATAATCTTGACGCCACCACTCTCGTTGTTTTTGCTCGAATTTGTTTGACCGCCAGCATTGCTGTTGGTGCTGCCAGTGGCCTCCATAATGTAGGGTATCTGATTGCGACGCACCGAACGCGGATTGGGTGAGTAACCAATGGGTCCTTGCATTTTCATTGCATGCAAAATGTCCTGTTCAATAGGTTTCGGACGACGATACTGATAGCGCAACAGCTCCGCTGGCCAATCGGAAAACCAACGTGTGCCACTGACCAAATGTGGCAAAACAATCGATGACAATGGAAAACTGACATCGGTTATGGGCACAATGGGCAGCTGTGCAACGGCATCGGCAAATTCTGTGTCACGCGAAAATGTATTAAACTGTGGCTGCGGTGCGGCGCTGACAGCGGCAATAATGCCCACATGTCCCGACTGATCGCCAAAGGCCATCGCTTGTGACGAAGAACTTATGTCAAAGCTCAGACACTGACTGCCGCGCGTATTCACCTGATACATGCTGACACGTGGCTCACTCAGCTCCACCGTGTCGACCAGTTGCACCTGGCCAAAGCTAGAGACAACGGCAAGACGTGATGATTGTGATGGTAGAAATTTCAACAACTGCGGATCGATCATTACTTGTATGGGCGAAATAAGACGCAGCATGCGCAGGTCATAGACCATAAGAAAACGATCGGCTGCCAATGTGCCCTGGCGTCCACTATAGCCGCAAGTTATCAGATAATTGCCCTGCACATCGAAATCGGACAGGCTGCCCGTGTGCGTCTTGATTGTGTGCTCAATGTGCAGCGAGTTTAGATCGCGCAGTGTAACTGTGCCGAAGGGGTCGCCGGCAAAGAGATAACGTGAGTTCTTGCGCAGCACGGTGCAGCCCAAGGAGCCAACGTGCACCTGTGGATGAAGTTAATATGTCTTTTAAAAATAAACTTAAAAAGTATTAAAGTATTATTAAAATATGTTAAGGGTTTCTAAGGAATTTAAGGGCAAAATTTGGTGACAATTTTCTTAGAAATACATCATAGTAATAAAAACTACTCATACCAATTTTGTTTCCTTTAACGTGCGCATATCAAAATCAATCATTTCATCCTGCAGGCCCGCCATAATCAAGCGATGTGCTGAGACTTGTTGCATGCAGATCAAATCGGTCATGTGCTTGGATCTGTAAAATATATATATATAAAATGAATAAGTAAATAATATTTAAAAAATAATCGTCGTTGTAGAGCGAAAATTAAAAAATCTAATATTGTGGATTGTCAAAAATATCTTATCTCAGTTAATTTTATTTTTTTGTTCAGTGTAATGCTGATCTGAATTAAAAGCGAAACTAATTAATTATTAAGTTTTTTTAGATATACATTTAGAAAAACATGTATTTTTATTATTACAGCGAATTAAATAAGAAAATACTTAACTATTTTATAAGTAAATAATGCAATATAAATAGTGGAGCCAACCTGTGCGTAAATTTTGGTATTCCGCGTCGTATTTGATGCCGCAGCGACGTCTGGGTCAATGCCAATATGCCTGAATCAATTGTGGAAATTTGACGCACTATATCGCTGGCATGCACCTGAAATGAGGTGTACTTCTGCATGGTGCTGCTGTAGTAGGAGGTCACATGACCCTACAAGTAACAAGAAAACATAAATGATATAGTCTTGTGTTTAAAACACAATAGAAAAAAAGCATACGCCTTGATTGCCCATCCATAGCAGCTCCTCGTAGTCGTCAAATGTCACCGCAGAGACACCAAAGTTTTCGCCACCATCTGCTAGTATCGGCACTTGTTCCATGTAATCTGGCTCGCCAGACCCAATATTAAAGCCACCAAAGTTGGGTGAATAGTGACCCGTGCTGCGATTACCTCCACCATCGTAGACATCTTTCGTATAAAACAATTAAACACATAGATAATTTGATTCGATGATAAAGCCCACAACAACAACTACTAACTGCACTTACTTGTTATCGCAAGTATATCTTCCGTTGGCCCAATGGACTCGGCCCCAAGGTAAACATAATCCATAGTCCTACGCCCTCCACCTATAATCGGATTATTCTTTTTGTTGTGTGATTTAAAAAATAAACACTTTTTTTGTTTTTTCATAAACTGTTAAAATTTCCGTGGAAATTTTTGTAGAAAATTTGTATTGAAAATTTTCTGGCCTTTTGTTGCATTCGTAAATCGGTGAAACTTTCTCAACACACAACTCTTAACACTTTTTCCTTTTATTATTTTTCCATTTCTTCTTTTTTCGAGATTTCGTTGACGTCAAATCAAAACAAATACGTTTTGTTTTGGAACGACATTCGTGCGAAAGAGACAACACTAAGGTTCACGGGCATTGTTGCCAACACCCGTAAAATAATATTGGGCGTTTTCGTTTTTTTTTTGTTCTGAACTGAGCTCAAAGTGTCCAAATGTGATCAGAGTATTGAGCAGATTGCTCTGCACACACTCAACTCGCTCGACTAGTACCAAATTTAATACTAAATCAAAAACAAGTCGCCATACAAATTTTACAATCGTCACCTTAAAATTAGTTTGATCCATAAACATTGATTCGGTTTCGAGAAAAACAAGGAAGAAGGCTTATATTATTTGTTCTCAAAATATACACGGGCACTGTTTTTTATGTTCGCAATTAATCGCAGGTTATATTTTTACATAAAAATAAATTTGAATATTTTTTCATACATAGATCTTTATATTGATAGATTAGCTGTGTTAAAAAAGAATGGTTGCCAACGGCCTGGTCTCATAATTCATTGAAACCAGGACGAGAGTATTCGAGAGGGCTCCTTAGCAATAAAGAAATACGAATTTGACAACTCCAACCAAATAAAAGCCTGAAACACACATTTTTGACAGTTGCTCTGCTTAATTTGCTCTGAAGTAATAAAAAAAGTAATTTAAAAGAGAATTTACTCCAAGAAAAGTTTATAAACGGCAAACCAATTCTTATGTGATGATATATATTTTGGAGCGATTTTTTATTTTGTAAAAAATAAATATTACAATAAAAGGCATTGGCAAAATATAAAAATAGCATTTTCAAATAAATGGCAACACTTTTCCAAAGCGAATTGCAATTAGCGGCATCCACACGGTACTACATGTAGTACAAGTTGGTTGGTTGTATCAAAATCGTACCGTGTGGATGCTACGAACAACTCGTTTGACGACAGGTTGAATAAAGTCAAGAAGAGATTTTGAAGAGATTTTTTTTATGAATTGTACCAATGCATGAGCTATCGTGGTCGACCTGCACTGCTTGAATATTGCGATATAATGAAGTCTGTCAAGCAGGTTGTACCGTGTGGACGCAAAACAAAAAGTGCCATTATATTCCCATCCAACTTGATTGTACAACATGTAGTACCGTGTGGATGCCGCTATTAACTTAAAACAGCTGTTAACCATATACGCGATTTTATTTCGAGTTCTAGAAAAACCAATGGTTTGTATTGTGCTCGAATATAAAGTTATCATTGCCAAACAACTAAGTTTTATCTTTCTCAGAAGCAATGCCCTGTCTAGAAGAAACACACAAAGTTACATGTGTAACGACACCCACTTCTGCAGACGATGCCATATCTCGAACAGCTAATCAATTATTGGTGGAAAATGATGAACAAACAGTCAGAGAACTAACGCAGACCGATCGTATTAACAATCGTTTGTTGAAATCATTTCTGGATCGCATGAATACTGGCGGCGTCGTGGAACAATTGATGACGAATGGTGGAGATGAAAATGCCGAAGAGGATCGCAGTAATGAATTCGATGACTAATTAGAACGTGAAATCCATTTAAATTTTTACCAAAAAAAAATTAAAAAAAAAAAAAAATAATAATAAAACATACTTTTTCTAATTATATTATAAGCTGTTGAGTAATTTTAAATACTGATAAGCCATTAGAAAAATTAACATATTCTCATCGATCATATATCGCAGTTTTAACGTAAGTGATTGACACTGTAGTTGGTGAGTTTTACAAATGAAATGCATATTTTTTATATATTTATTTATAAGCTTTTTTATTGGGGAATTCAATTGTTTGCGTACCTAATTATATTACAGAATTAAATATATGCGACACACAATTGCATACTTTTTGGTAAAAAGTATATAAAACGATTTGGTTAACGCATTTTTTTTCTTAAAAATTAAACAAGTGTCCGACAAAGACACTTTTAACTTAATTACTAAAGCGTTAAATATTCACTGTAACATAACTTCAATTTTTATGGAAAACAACAAAAATATCGATTAAAATGCACTTAAACAAAAAATCGCTCATATTTCATTGATGTTGTTTTCCGTAAAGATCAACAATATGTCTGTGTTCAGCATTTGCTAAAGCAAAAAAGATAATTTATGTCAGTTGTACCAACTTTTGGAATAATAATAATAATAAATAAAAATATTTGAGACTATACAAAAGAATTATTGTTTCATAAACTTGCAATCTTTCTATTGAAACTTTGACAGTAATTAGCCAGAATTTTAGTCAATTCGTTCCGACTTAATAATTTTCCAATATACACTGTACTTAGTATTTGAAATTTGACTCAAATTCTACGCCGTTTATTACTTTGTATTGGTGGCGGTGTAGTTGACGGACTATTTGACTCGAGTGACATCGAACCACGTGTTCGTTTTGGTGTGCGTTTTGGCGTCTCAACGGCAAGTTTTGCCGTCAGCTTCTTTTCAAAGTCTTTGGTTTGCTGGGCAACCATCGTGCTTTTGGTAATATTTAGTTTATCACCTTGAAAATTAAATTAAAAGGTAACATTTTTATTATTATTGCTGCAAAACACTCACCCTTTGTTGTATTGTCAGTGACAACTGCAATAATAGATGCGGGTGCAGATACCATGCTATTAACATTGCTACCAACTTCTGGTATATTTTGTATTTTCTTCTCCTCACTCTCGGCGCGTTTCTTTGACAACAACGCACTAAACTCTGTGTCGGGTAGCGTGAAATCCTTTTGTTCATTGGGAAAGGGTAATGGTTCGATTTCATCCAAAACATCTAAATTGTAGAGTGTACGCAAATGCGCCCAGATAGCTTCCGCAGGCACATCGCGATTTAGACTGCGCGACAAACGCTCTGCAATGCAGGCCATATAAAAATGTTTATTTACACCGACTGGTTTTAGACCCTCCAAAGCAAAGAACAATTGTATTTCTTCTTCTGGAGACCATTCCATCATTTCGTCACCCGTCGTAATTGCAGATTTTTCTTTTGAAGACATCGTCATTGTATAAATATCCTTGTACTTTTTAATTAAATTATTTATTACTGTTTACTACTTTTATACAACTGCAACAATCTATATTTTTCTAAAGCATTTAATTGTGAAATGTAAATGCGTTGAAAAATGCAAATATTCCTTATTTTCCAGTTGCTTTTAAAGCAATTTCTGTCAATTCTAATTTTGTCGGCGTAATTTTCAGAACTTCTAAACAGGGTTGTCATGCAGAAAGCATTCTAGGGTTGCCGTCATTTACAAAAATATATTATTTTATTGTTGAATACGTTTTTTTCTTGTAATTTAATTTTAAAATAATTAAATTATGGTTTGACTTTGTTAATTTTGTTATTGAATGCTTATTGTGCATCAAATAGAATTTTATATATTAATACGTATGAACTTTAATTTATGCAATATAAAATGTAAATGAACGTGATGAAATGGAAAATTACCTTTGGACACACCACTAACGTAAAATAATAAGCACACGATGTGATATATTAATTTTCATGTTAAATATTATATCGAGGTCACGTATACCCTTCTGAAAATACGGAACTTCCACTCATTTTTATTTTAAGAATATATATCTCATGGTCATGGTTGAAGTATATACAGGTTAATTCAACTAGAAAGATTGTTGATATTCAGAGTACTGAGAAGTCGCAAACAAAAATTTCAAAATTTATTGTCATTTTAATGCATTGCCCTATTTCACACCATCAATTTATATATACACTGGTATTTTTTGGATCCATATATATCTTAAAAATTAACAAAATAAGTATATATTTATTTTAAAATTTATTTTAAATTTATTAAGAGAGAAAATATATATTTTTTTAATTTTTCTAAAATTGCCCTAAAATAAACAAACGCTGACAACACTTAAACACATTTGACATTTCAGTTTGACGTTTATGCGTGTGAAACATTCGAAAAGAAATAACGATGGCGTTTGGTGGACAGCACGTGTTGGGATTTTCGCCCGATGGAAAACTTTTTGCCCTTATAAACGAACAAGGAATCCTTCGAATATGGGATACGGAAACCAATGAGCTAAAGCAGGAGTACACACCAAATCTACATCTGTCCGGACCGTGTACGGCACTCACCTGGATAGCGGTAGGGCAGGAGAAAAAAGTATGAAAGACAATACAAGTTGGAACTGATTTCTTAACATTAATTTAAATAATATGAATCAAACCTTATTTATTTGTTTTAAAATTCCAGTCAAAAAAAGAGCGCAAATCACTTGGCGGTGCGACCAAGGATGCGCTTTATATTGCGTTGGGCACCAGCACTGGAAAGGTTTCGTTGTATGCCTACGCATTGGGAAAGGTGAGTGCTTTGATGACGATGATTTAAATTTTCTAATAATAACACCATTTTCATTTCCAACATAGATTGAACGCAATTTAAAGGGCGAAGGACATGCTGGCAAAATCACATCGATTGTGTATGACAATGCGGGCGGTCACTTGTACACATGCGGCGAAGATTGTCAGATAATCGTATGGGACATGGCACATGAGCAGCGGACAGCCGCCTGGTCCATTGGCAATGAGAAACCACATAGCATTGCGTACATGCCGCATTCCAAAAACATTGTTGTGGGTGCACGTCAAATAAAAGTCTACTCCGTGGAGACGCAAGAGCTTGTACAGTCCTTTACGGGTCACACATCCGAGGTGAATTTGATGGGTTCATTTGTGGTTAACGACATCGTTGAATATGCGGTGACTACATCACGTATGGAGCGTATTATATGCCTGTGGAAGATTGGCAAGAAGGGACGCAATAAGTCGGCCGCCTGCACGCTGCTCATGGAGGATATAGCGCACTGTCTGACGTGTCAAGTGGATAGCGATGGCAATTTGAAGGTCGCCAGTGTAACGCGTAGTGGAGTCATACATGTCTATGTGATTGCAGTCGATAGGTAATTATTATAGAAATTAATTACTACTATGGTATATTTGTATTAAAATTGTGCAAAAGTTAAATCTGATCATGATAAACATATGTTTGTTACACTTTTTCTTTTAAAATATGATTAACACATTGTTTTTTCGCTTTTTATTACTCTTTTCGCACTATAGCCTAAAAGCCGAGAAGCCCATCAAACCCAAGCTAACCATTGAGGTGGCAAGTGACAGCGCCATTGTCATAGAACCCATACCGGCGCTGGCCGCTTCGTTGTTGCACAGCAAACGCGACCAACAGATACTCTTCGGCTATGGAGACAAACATTTTATGGTCTTCGAACAGTTGTCCCTGAACTTTGAGGAGAAGAAACAAATACTCGTGCGTACCGATCCAAAGAAGTTGTACGCCAGCAAATCGGGCAAATCGAAACAACAAGACGCAGTGGGAGCAACACTAAAAACACTGACACCCCTGATCAATGCCCAGGATGTGGATTACAAATCATCGCTGACCGTCTCGAAGAAGACGCTCAAATCGGTGGAGATGCCGATGGAGTCTCGTTTGCAAAATCTGAATCTAAATGCACCCGCGGGCACAGTAACGCCACAGTCGCAGAGCAAAGTGCAGCTACTGGTGCAATCGCTGCACAGCAAGGATGAAGCGTAAGTCATCTCTAGGATGGTAGTTTATTCTTTGAAACTAAATATTTAAAATTTTATCTTTAAATAGTATGCTACGCTCTGTGCTCTGTACACAAGATATAAAATCCATACAGCTGACACTGCAAAAGCTGCCTGTTCAATATGTGGGCATCTTAGTCAATGAGCTGACGGTTTTAATGCAGCAAAAACGTGAAAAGTGAGTTTCTAACACATAATTTCTAGAACATAAATATTAATTAATGTTTGCCATTTTGCAGTGTTGGCTACTCTATGAATTGGTTGAAAGTCTTGGCGCAAACACATTCTAGCCAATTGATGGCACATGGCGCCGATGATTTGCTGAATAAGTTCGGACCCTGCATTGGCATCATCGAGCATCGCGCCAATTGTCTCAAGGAGTTGTCAAAGTGCGTTGCATTTGATGCTTTGCATTAATGTGGATTTAATTAACAACTACTCTTTTTCAGACTGAACGGTCGCCTGCAACTGCTAGTCAGTCAAATAAAACGCAATACAGAGGAGGACAATTTGAATAGCGAAAATGTCCTAGTCTACGATGATAATGGTACAAATTTTAATTTTTAGTATTTTAAAAAATACACATAATTTTTCAACTTAAAGATTCATCGAATTCGGAAGTCGACGAAACGGTTGATAAGCTTGCTTCCGACGGCGAATGGGAGGAGGGTGACGATGATGACGACGATATTGAGGAGGACGATAATATGGAATCCTAATGCGTTTTTTTTTTTATTATAAATAGTTTTTTATATAATTAGCTTAATTTAAGAGAGTGAAACAAAACAAACAGAAAGTATAAAAAATGTTAATTTAACGTAATAAATATATAAGTTTCATAAAATTCGCTTTTTTAAAACGTTTTCATTATGTTGCTTTCCTGTCTGTCTGCTCGGTACAAATTTTGTAATTGATTTAAAAATACCTTCGCGATGAGGTACATATTTGAGATTTAAAATATTGAGTCGAACTGAAGGACAATACAATATTATAGTTTTCTTGCCATCCGGTACATCATGGTTCCATATTAAAGACACTTTGAAACATAAAACTGCAATTAGACGAGTGATGGCTATGTGGTTCTGTAGTCGAGCACCTAGCGTGCTTGACTTCCAACTCCCGGCGTTTCTGACGACATGAGATGTTATCCAACGTCATCACACAAAAGATCACTGATGAGGATACTTGGCTGTATCCGAAACGGTCCGTATGATCATTTGCCTGTGTTATGTTCTTAATTTGTTGTTATTCTTTCTAATAAATCATGAATATTTTTTATTTTAATAATATTAGGACTTACCAAGGTGTACGTACACCTGGGGACTAACCAATTTTGTCAGATAAAAATCTAACTGATAGAAAGAACTAAGAAAATATAAAAAAAAAACGAAATAAAAAATATTTTTTTAATATAATACGATTAGGGCCAGTTTTTCAGTGCTAGTTGAACTTTGTGGTTTAAACTTCGTTTTAAATCAAAATTGATTTTTTCAGTGAACTTCAACCGTCGTTTAAACTTAGTTTAAACGACCGATGCGAAATAAAAAATATTTTTTTAATATAATACGATTAGGGCCAGTTTTTCAGTGCTAGTTGAACTTTGTGGTTTAAACTTCGTTTTAAATCAAAATTGATTTTTTCAGTGAACTTCAACCGACGTTTAAACTTAGTTTAAACGACCGATGCGAAATAAATTTTTTTTTTTTCAATATAATACGATTAGGGCCAGTTTTTCAGTCATAGTTGAACTTTGTGGTTTAAACTTCGTTTTAAATCAAAATTGATTTTTTCAGTGAACTTCAACCGACGTTTAAACTTAGTTTAAACGACCGATGCTGATGATTTAGGACCAGTTTTTCAGTGCTAATTGAACTTTGTATGTGGTTTAAACTTCGTCTAAATTCAAAATCGATTTTTTCAGTGAACTTCAACCATTGTTTAAACTTAGTTTAAACGACCGATGCTGATGGTTTAAACTACGTTTAAACTTTCAAAGTTTTTGACATGAATTTTTTTCACAACACTTTTCACTATTTTCTGTCGCTGCGCTGTTTCACCAATTATTATTAATTTTTGTATTTTTGCACACTACGCATTTAAACAAAGTCTCACGTGCACTTTAGTTGCTTTAAATTTAAAAATTCATTAATTTTATTTTTCTGAAACAATTTTTTTATTTATTTAATTTTGAATGACATTTATCAGAAGTCAAAATCGAGAGAATTATTTGTCATTTGCCTGTGGTGCCATATGTATTGTCTTGGTCTGTGTTCATTTTAAACTATCACTGAAAAACTGCTAACCAAATTAAACGACGTTTAATTTAAAGAGAAGATTAATTAAACGGAGTTTAAACTACGTTTAAACGAGCACTGAAAAACTGGCCCTTAAACTTCGAAAGTTTTTGATATGAATTTTTTTTCACAACACTTCACTATTTTCTGTCGCTGCGCTGTTTCACAAATTATTATTAATTTTTGTATTTTTGCACACTATGCATTAAAAAAATCTCACGTGCACTTTTGTTGCTCGATCTCTTGTTTAAATTTAAAAATATATTAATTTTATTTTTCTGAAACAATTTTTTTATTTATTTAATTTTGAATGACATTTATCAGAAGTCAAAATCGAGAGAATTTTTTGTCATTTGCCTGTGGTGCCATATGTATTGTTTAGGTATGTGTTCATTTTAAACTATCACTGAAAAACTGCTAACAAAATTAAACGACGTTTAATTTAAAGAGAAGATTAATTAAACGAAGTTTAAACTACGTTTAAACGAGCACTGAAAAATTGGCCCTTAAAGATGAATTTTTAGTATCATTTAAAATGAAACGTCGAGCGTAGACCGACAATGACTTTGTATGAAAAAAAATAATCGAGTTTGATTATGAAGTTCACCCCTTAGAAATGCTTTATTGAATGAGAAAATCTATGTGGAGAATTTTCAGTGAAATCCGAATATGGGAAATGGACCAGCCGGGACCTTAATGTAGGCGTTTTCGTACCTAAATCCAAATTGAATTGAAATGACGTCCCTCCTACGCAATAAATTAAAAATGTGGGCATGTAATCTGTTGGAAAATTATATTAGCTTTTCAGCAAACTATAAATTAAAAAAATTGGATACAAAATACAGAAGCAGTGATTATTTAAACATGCATCCTTCGTTTTTTATTTTCACCAGTGCCCTAAACGGTAGATAATATAATCTATTGGATCCTTAAAGTTTACATTAAAAACGTTTTATATTAAAAAATATTTTTTTATTTCATATTTTTAAATTCAGATTTTTTATAATAATAATAATTTGGCGCTACAGTCCTACAAGAACTTAGGCAGAGCTCTCCTCTCACCACTTGAGCTGTGCGTGTTATATTTGTACTCAAAGTAGTGAGTCCTACAGTGTATTGCCGAATCCGAACGGTGGAGTGAGAATGAGCGATGTTTACTCTCGGAGGTTTACCATTGTCTGCCGAGAGGTAGCGTCGGTAAGAAAATGTATGAACAGGTTAGCCCCAGTCCAGGTTTGAACATGGGACCTTACAGCTCGCAGTCCAACGCAATAAACTCTGAGCTACCGACACTATTCAGGTTTCTTGAGAAATTTTATTCGAAGAATTGCAACGTATAACGTTTGAAGATACCACAAATAATTGTCTTCTATATATTCATTAAAAAAAAATATGTTTACATCTTAACAAAAAGTTCTTTTATAGTTATTAAAGTGTATGCGAATTTGTCTAAATTTAAATACTAAACTTAATTTTTGGGTTTTGATTCGATCGCTATTCAATCACCGGAATTCGGTAAAATCGGTAATAGACATTTACTGACACTTTCTGTATTTCAAAACAAAAGACTATTAAAAGAAAGAAACGTAATTTTAAATAAAATTCAAAGTTTTAAAAGTCAAATAACATGAAATCAAAATTTGTGTGACGAGATTTTGACGACAAATTTTCGTTTCGTCGTTCGTTTCGAAATACAGTAAGTGGGTATTAGCCAAATAACAGATATTTAGTATGATTGCAGTCATCCAATTCAATTTAGCTTGCTTGAAAATTGACTAAATTAAGTAGTAAACACTGCATTACCAACACGTTTAAACAACCTTGCACACATTCTGGAATTGAAATAACGCTTCTTATTGACATTCGTTACATCAAATACATAAACTTTAAACAGATTTAAACTTTCTATTCAAAATACTGTAGTGGCATAAATATTAGGGACGATCATGTTTTTATTTTTTAAGAATATTTTCATTGAAGTCCCAAACTATCCCAAGTAACAGAACGGCACGTTAACGGTGCCGTATACGGAACAGCATTATAGAAAACGATTCGCTAAACGTTCCGTTTTCTGGATAACGGATAGATAACCAGTAAACGGATACAGAGGAACATCGAAACATATGTGAGTATGTTTTTATGGTACGTTTATGGACCGATATGTTTAATACAAAATGGAGTTAACGTTAACGGACTGACATTCTTGAAAAAATACGGTGTGGATTCGTCTATTTTACGATTCGATGGCCCGCTTATAGACCGTCATGTGTATAAAATGGAGTGATTTCCTAGAGAGTACGTTTCTGCGGAATGACATTTCAATGTGTACTTTTATCATATGGAATTTAGGGTGTGTGCGAATTCGCCTAAACTGCTGACAAAACTAAATTTTGACGGTAATGCAGTTTTAACTAATTCAATTTATCACGGAAATTATATTTTTGTTATTAGACGCAGAAAACATAGTGCTAAAAAACATAAATTTGATTTTATGCGTGAAAAATTTGTTTATGAGATATAAACAAATTAAATTCAAACTTTCAAAAATGTATTAATAAGAAACGTTAATACTTAATGGAAAAAAGCGTTAAAAGGACGTTTGCCATATGGTCGGTATTGTCCCGATATTTCGGGCTCTGTCCAGAGTGCCGATTTATTGCTCAGTGTTCCGATAAAATCAATGTTACAAAAAGCATGAAAGTTGGCCAAGTAAGGGATGTGAATCTGAAAAAAACATCGATGATTTGTTCGATGTAATGCATCGACTCGTTCCATCGATGCTATCCGAAGTTTCGAACAAAAATAACGAAGTTTTCGATGCATCGAATGAAAAATAATTAGGTAAATTATGTACAAATATGGTATTCGTACCATGTTGTATATGAGTCATTCCATATCAAATCAACCGAGTGATTGGCAGCATCATCTCAGAATTTAATGAAATTTGGAAGTATAGTTAAACAACATAAAACTAAGATATTGTCAAAATTTCAGCTTCCCAGATTGTGTGGTTTCAGAGATTTGGTGGTTTAAAATTTAAAAAAACTGTATAAAAATCAGAAAGGTGCTGCTAATCAATTGAACCTAACTTAAGCTGTAGTGAACCAAAATAAAACACAAGGGTCTCATTTTAAAGATAATAATTTGAATTTGAATAATTTAAAAGAAAAAATTGCCAAAAAGATATTTTACAATATCCATACCATGTTGCTTTAATAATGGTCAGTTTTTAAAAGTATATTTCAAAAGAACATATCTCAAAAAGCAACATTTTTAAATTTTATATATGTTGGTTGACTTTTTATCTATTATTTAAGATTTGAACTAGAGTGGTAAAATTACGGGTTCAGAAGTTATGTATAAAAATATTGAAGAGTGTTGAAAATTTTGTTTTTTTATATTTCAATATTTCGGAATATTCGAATTTTCTCGGTTGATTTGATATGGAATGACTCATATATACGATACAATAGCACAGAAACGTCAATTTGTTGTTGCATCCCTTGTAAATGTGAAATACCACAAGAGTTGTATTTAAGAGAAGCCATGTTTTTTGGTGTCGTAGTATCGATTTATGATAATTTAAAAAAATCCTAATTTTATAAGAATCAGCTGCATTTATTTGACGAAATATTTTAACAAGCAGAAATGTGGTGCTCACAGTTAAATTTCCATACTGTCGTGTTCGTACAATGTCGTACCAATACCTGTGAATACGCTAATAAATAAATTTTTTCTTGTCCCGACAAACCTTTGAAAGTCAAGATTTTTGTCATTTGTCCCGATATTGACCTAGTTAAAAGTGATTTTAATACATAGTCATGTACCGTCATCTTGGTTAAAAAGTTATAAATAAGTACTATATGGTAGAGAGATGGTAGAAGAAACCTTTTTTTTTACTTTGAAAATTCAGATTTAACCAGTAAAAAAATGTCTATATTTAATCTACTATTTAAAACTTTTTAAACAACAGTCATAATTT
Source organism: Dryomyza anilis (assembly GCA_951804985.1). Lineage (NCBI taxonomy): Eukaryota > Metazoa > Arthropoda > Insecta > Diptera > Dryomyzidae > Dryomyza > Dryomyza anilis. Next base: position 70,801,322 of record OX638133.1, read on the forward strand.
ATTTTCTTAAATGGGGTTTCAAAGAATATACATGGCGCTACATGGTAATGTATTAAACTTACTTTTTCTATTAAGTTATAACGATTTTATTCATACATTTTTTTTTTAAAATTTTGAATTTCATTTGCTCTTATATCTCAAAAACTGGAGCCAATTTGACAAAACTTGAATGAACGACTTAAATGTATCCAATTTTTGGAACAACTTTTACATTACCATGTCAAAATTTGTCAAAATTTTAATTTTGTCGGGCAGTGTTATTAATTGAATAATGCAAATTGGAAATTGATAAATTTTCTAAATTAAAAATTAAAGTACGAGAATGGTGTTCACCTCGAGAAAAATCCTGACATATGGGTGTTTTTAGTCACTCCTCGAAAACCAAGAAACTAATACCTTATGTGTGACCGTTTATGCATTTTAGTATCAAGAAATATCATTGACTTTTTCTCTAACGCCTCCCAAAAACATGGGTTCTATTTTCTTTCGCATTACTTTTAAACGTACTAATTTTTCATATTGCAAATTACCAACTTCAGTTTCGATATCAGAGACCCCGTATTACTCTAAGTTATCGCATCGAAAAATTTACTATTGCATTTAAGAATAATATATTTTTGATTCGCTTATAAATTTGCTGCAATAAAACCACTTTATATAGTATCTAACATACATCAAGTTTATTCAGCGTTTTATTTCTGTGTTCTGTATTACATGTTTTTATTTGTTTTTTCTTTTTTTCTTAGTACACCAAACATATCTGAATGTAATTTTTGCATTTATTTGAATATCAATAACAACGTTTTCATTAAAAATGTACTTAATAACCTTACAAAGCCAAATTATAAATAAATCACTACAAAATATAATTAAACGAGAAAGTTGCACAATTGAGATAATTTTGTTTAATAAACTTATAACAATTATAGTTTAAAATTAGAAGAAAAAAATGCCAATAATAGTAGAAAATAAATAAATAATAAAATAACTACAACTTTAAGTGAATTTTAGGTTTTTTGCTACTTTTAAGCTTAAGTTAAAGACATCCAATGACAAGTCAACAAGTTGCAGGTAACGTTTTAGCTCTTCTAGTGTTGTGTTGTTTTAAAGGTTTTTTGTTGTTGTAGAATTTGTACCTAGTGTTTTTACATAAATATGTATATAATATATAGAATGCTGTTTTGTAAATATGTAGTTAAATCATTACTTGTACGTATTATGAATTTCACATCTAATTGCACATTTATATTTTGTTTTTATCAAATTTTGGTTTTTATGTGGTGTCACTGCACGTTTATGCCAGGTTAATTACGTTAATTTATTGTTCTACTGTGGGTGGATTTAGGTGTTTTTTTTTTAGTTTTGAAAATAATATTATTAGTTTAAGTTTTCATGTTGTAAACAGTGAAAAGAGTTCGAGTTTCTCCTAGTAGTTTTTTTACCAATTAGCTTTGATAAAGTTAATCAAACCATTGGTAGATGCATCGTGCGATGTAACGGGATCGGCGTTGGCCAGCTCTGGCTCAATTGCCTTGGCTAGCTGTTTGCCCAGCTCGACGCCCCACTGATCGAATGAGTTGATGTCCCAGATGATTCCCTGTGTGAAGATCTTGTGCTCGTACATGGCTAAAGTGAAGAAAAAGGAAAAATCAATTATAAAATTCTTAAATACATTTGTAATGTTAGTAAATTTGTATGAACAATTAATATATTTGGTTAATTTTACTTCTACAACGCCGTATTTTTTACAAATTAACCAACGTATAGGAATGCCATCTGTGCATACAATGTACTCTATTTATCGTAGAAGAGGACTAAAGTTTAATGGGGGGAGGACAGATGAAGCAGTGTCATTGGATGTGCATTTTAAATTTGCCAATATCGAAAATGTTGGGGAAAAAAACACAAGGATATAGTACCACAGACGTATCGTGCGACTGAAGAACGAATTTTCTCTGTAATGAGTGGCTCTGTTGATAACCTTGTAAACTACGAAGGGGTGGACTTGGTTCGTTCCATCTGATTCTGTACTCGTTTTGAACGTGGGCCATATATATCTTTCTCTCTAAAGCTCATAAAGCTCGCACATCGCGAGAGAGAGCTCTACTCCTCAACTGTGTACTGAGCCCAAAGTAGCACCTCTTGACAAGAGTTATTGTTCGGCTAATCTCAAGACTGACATTTTTATTTTTGTTTAAGCTGGTACCTATTAAGACGAAGTCCTTCACCACTTCGAAGTTGTGAGTGTCCATAGTGACTGTCTAAGTCACCGGGTCTAAGACACCGGGACTCTTTGTTTGATGACAGCAGGTACTTCGTCTTGTTCTCGTTCACCGAAAGTCTCATTCGACGTGATTCCTTCTCTAAACTGGAGAATGCTGCACTGACTGCTCGTATGCTCCGTCCAATGATGTCGATATCATCAACATACCCGAGCAGCATGGTTCTTTTGTTGGAAAAAGTGCTATTGTGACGGAGTTCGGCAGCTCAAACAATCTTCTTCATTATTTGGTTGAAGAAATCACACGATAGGGACGTCTGAAACCTCGTTCGGTATTAAACGTATCGGAAAGTTTGTTTCTAATTCTCAATGTGCAACGTGTGTTGCTCATGGTCATCCTCCAAAGCCTTATACGTTTCGAAGGTATATGAGACATGGTGGCATATAGGCTACTTGGCGAGTATGTCTTACAAAACGAAGTACTTGGCCGCTTCTTTCGAACATTCAAATATATATTAACATCGCCCATTTTGAAGGGATGGAGGGGGAATCCATTCTTTTATGAGATAACCGATAACATTGAGTCTTGCTTGCATTCAAATCAACTATATTTGCAAGACCCCACTCGAAGATTGATTTAAGGTTATTGTTAAGTGTTTCATACATAATGTGTGTTTTACTGTCCATCTCCAAAGATTTTGGGCGCTTGTTAAAGGAAAATGAATTACAAATGTTACTGGCGTCTGAAAAGAAATGAATTTGGTTCTTGGTCAATGACAATTCGATATCCATTGACTAAAAGAATCACCGACACCATATGCAATTAGTTTTGATACGAGGGCTTCATGCCACACTCGATCAAAAGCCTTGGAAATATCCAGAGCAACAACCTTACTCTTCCCGAAAAGGTGAATACAATTATTCTACTTTTAGGAGAGGACCGCCATCAAGTTACCGGTGGATCTGGTCCTAAGGTAACCATATTGCCAGTCACTAAGTTTTGTTTTCCAGATAGTTGTGCTCCAGATAGTTCACAATTTGGAGGTTTATTATGCTTTCCATTACCTTGGAGAGCGCAGAGCATATTGCAATGGGTCGACAATTTGCAGGGTTCGTAGCCTCGTCCTTTTTCGGAACTGGCTGGTCATTGGCAACCTTCCAACAAGATGAAAAACTCCTGTCGTGTAAAAGATATTGAAAAGGTTACGCAACGGATGACGCTTACTTCTTTAACACGTGGCCCGGAGGCTTTGCTAATATTAAGGTTGTTTAGGATCTTTTTGGCTGATCGAATTCGAAAATGTATCTTCGACATAGAAAAAGAAACAAAATTAACGACAGGCAGTGGTTGATTGCCATCTGGGTGCGTTGAATAATTTGCAAATAATTCTGCCAAAAGATTACCGAGTCAGAAAAGGTCTGGCTATTCATTAGAGTTGAAGTAGATGTCTGATTCTTCACCATTTTTACAAGAAATGTTGACTATTTCTGTGGTAGAGTAGGACCTTTTTGCACGTGTTTTGTTCGTTTACAGCGATTTCTAGGCTTTAGGCGATCTTTCTGTGCAAGCATTCTTGTTAGAATGCCAATTCTGAAAGGTTTCTTCTTTCGACCTGACTGCAGTGCTGCAAGCCTCATTAAACCAAGAGTATTCCTTTGGTGAAATGCTATTTCTTTTAAAAGGTATTAAATACCGCATACCTAATAAAATAATATATTGAACCATTAAAGCCAGAGAAAAAATCATTTGATGCAATCCAATTAACTTTTTCATAAAACCCTTCAGTTCTCTTCGGTAATTTAATCAAAGAGTCGCATAAACTATACTACGGAAACGAAGATGAAACAGTATATTGATTGGAATTACCAAGAGGTGCAAGGGCTTTTACATCATATTTTTCATTATGGAAAAGGTCTAACCCAACTTATTAAAGGTAGAAATCCTATCTAATTTCGGACTTCAAGTATTGTTAAATTCGCTTTTCGACACACTATGTTGTTTATATGCCATTATTTGTGGCCTATTGGCGGACACATGACGGCTCTCAGCCATGAATGTTGCAAAAATCTATGCGAAAATGTTGCGTATTTTTTTCTACTGGGAGACTTTAAAATATACAAACATACTAATAGCGGGCGGCAGTTGAGACAAACTTCTTCCACTTACCAATCAAAGCACCCAATGTGAATGGCGTCAGCTTCTTCACCACAATCGAGTTGGTTGGTCGATTGCCGGTGAAAGTCTTGTGCGGCAGCAGCTGTTCCAACTTCTCGCCCGACATGCCAGCCTTCTCAAGTTCGGCGCGCGCCTGCGCAGCGCTCTTACCCGTCATCAAAGCCTCGGTCTGGGCTAGAAAATTGGCCAAGAGTATCTTGTGATGTACTCCCTCCGAGATGGTGTTGTGCGTCTGTGCTGGTGCAATAAAATCGCATGGAATTAGACGAGTTCCTTGATGTATCAGCTGATAGAATGCATGCTGACCATTGGTGCCTGGTTCACCCCAGACAATGGGGCCTGTATTGTAGTTGACCACCTGTGAACCAGTTTTGGTGACAAATTTTCCGTTGCTCTCCATGTCGCCCTGCTGGAAGTAGGCAGCAAAACGATGCAAATACTGATCGTATGGCAGCATAGCATGCGTCTCGGCTTTGTAGAAGTTGGAATACCAAACGCCCAGCAAAGCCAAAATTACAGGAGCCTAATATAAAATTGAGAAATACATTGCAAAATGTCTGTTTATCAAAGTAAAGTTGTTTATCAAAAATATTGCATACATTTTCCTCTAATGGCGCTGTCTTGAAATGATTGTCCATGAAATGTGCGCCCTCCAGCAGCTGCTCAAAATTCTCAAAACCAATGGACAGGCAGATGGAAAGACCAATGGCCGACCACAGCGAGTAACGTCCTCCAACCCAGTCCCAGAAGCCGAACATATTTTTGCTATCGATGCCGAAGGCGGTGACCTTTTCTTTGTTGGTGGATAAAGCAACGAAATGCTTGGCTACGGCAGCGGGCTGTAAAAGGATGAAATAAATGACAAATATTATTTTGTTGCTCAGTATATCTTAATGTTGTTGCACTTACATCCTTAGCATGTTCCAACAGCCATGACTTTGCCGAGGTGGCGTTTGTTATGGTCTCCTGTGTGGTGAATGTTTTCGACGCAATTATAAATAGTGTCGTCTCATAGTCGACCTTCTTCAGCACCTCCGCCATATGTGTACCATCGATATTGGACACAAAATGTGAGTGTAAACCCTTGCAGTATGGTTTAAGTGCTTCGGTGACCATGAGTGGACCCAAATCGGAGCCACCAATGCCAATGTTGACAACATCGGTGATTTGCTTGCCAGTGCAACCACGCCAAACGCCCGACAACAGCTGATTAGTGAATTCCTTCATATGCTGCAGCTCGGCACGTACATCGGGCATCACATCCTTGCCATCGACCAGAATCGACTGAGTACTACGATTACGCAATGCAATGTGGAGCACAGCACGATCTTCAGTGATGTTTATGTGCTGTCCAGACATCATAGCATCGCGTGCCTCTGTCACACGACGAGTTTTTGCCAAATTCAACAACATTTTCCACACATCTTCGGTGATACGATTCTTCGAATAGTCGAGTAGAATATCGCCATCGTTGGGGGTTTTTACGCGCAAGCTGTAAATTGTTAAATTAATAAAGGGATTAAATTCAAATTTCGAAGACTTAAAATCAACCAAAAGAAATATAAATTAATAAATTCAGTAAAGAAAGCCTAATATACGGAATTTAAAAATAAATTCGTATTTATTATTGTGAGACAATTCGTCACCTGAGAATTTGTTTCCTCCATACACCACGTTTGAATGGAGTTAGGAATTAGATTTATACCTTAATACTAATTCCATTATCCGTTGTTTGATTTCTTATATCAGAGATATCCACAATTTTAATCAACGAACTACCTCAAGTAAGCGAAAATTGGTTCGATGCATGTGAAATTTTCTGGAAATATATTCCTTTGAAATGTACATGAACAATTTTATATGTAGCACATATACATATTAGTACTATAAAACAAAAAAATGTTTAACTCTATAACTTTCGAAAGTAATATCATGTCTGTGATTTTTGGCCTTGACCGATCATTCTTTTTTTTTGTTAAATCTCAATCAATCTGCACATAAAATACTCTAAATCAGAAATTCCCAACCTTTTTGGTGTCTCGATACTCTTTTATACTAGATATGTCTCCTGCGACCCCTTTTGATTTTATAAAAGAGAGATAACTTGATTATTATTTGGGCAGTCATACTGATATTAGGTTATGTCTCATACTGAGTCTATAATTCAACATAACACGTGCCGAGAAATAATTTCATTGATTTCGAATCATTCGTCTTTTATTTCATCTTGAAATTACAGCAAGAAAACTCTAAAATGGGTTTCGTAATAGAGCAGTTTCATCTCTGAACTCTGGGAAACACCGTTTGATTTCATTTTCACCGGATTCTTGATGGTAATTTATCTTTTGCTTCATTACCGCACTCAGTTTATCACCACACTCATCGAAAACACTAAAGAGTTTTAGAAACATAGCAACGTTTTCTCAATTCGCTTTTCGTCGCCATCTTTTGTATAAAAATGCCCGTATAATATCTTTTTCTTTCTTTGAAGTTCCAAGTTTAGTTAATTCAACTGATAATTAACATATATATCTGCTAAGTAAAAAAATGGCTAATCCCAAGATACTTGAAAAAGCCGGTATAAAACCCTAACCGTAATATAATAATATCGGATTTTTATACAGGGTGGTTCCGTGCAAATATTTTAGGGACTGATTCCTTGGTTCATTTCCTGAAAAAGATTGTTCTAGAGTTAGGGTCTATTAGGAACACCCAATGATATACAGGGTGTTTTCAAAATTTACTTTACAAAAATTGATACAACCGTATACTTATTTATAACTTCTACAATTTATAGTCCAGAGCAAAAATATTACATTCATTTTAAAGATAATCGATCATAGATTCTAGTAAAATTTTAAAATTGGCATTTTATGTGGTGCGCTAGAATATTTTTCTCATCAAAGTAAAAAAATAAATATTTTATTTCAACTTTTTTTTTATAAAACTCCGTTTTTCTCGAAATTTTTATCTATTATTTTATTTATCTTTTTTTTATTATTTGGTGTAATAAACAATTTATTCATATGCAATTTTTATCTCGCACTTACCGTTTTCCTTGCGGATTACTTCTTGTGGAGCTCTCAATATTCTAGAATTTATAACGGTTGTATCCATTTTTGTAATGTAAATTTTAAAAACAACCTGTATCTTCCAAAATTACCCTAACTTTGAACAATTTTTTTCATAAAATTAACCAAGGAATCAGTCCCTAAAATATTTGCACCCCCAAATTGGACCACACTGTATAACGATTTTAATATATATCGATATAGGTTTTAATACATGTTATTAAAATTGAAAACAATATTACCATATTTTTTAATTAATTTTCTATTAGACATTCTATACACAAGAAACCTTCACGCCCACTACCAACTACCCACCAGCAGAAGTTTGCATTATACCCAACAATTACCCTTATGTTGTCATCATTTCTGTGCCTTCTCGCGCGCATTATCATCAATGGCAAAAGATAATTAACAACAAATAAAGAAATAAATAAATTAAATCGCACATAATACTCGAGCGAGCGCACATACGACTGCCGCTGTAAATGTAATTATCCTGCCACTGAGTGACGTTGTCAATATGGTAGATTTGTGTAGGTACCCTTTTGTTCAGAGACGTCGATGTCCTTGTTGTAGTCATCATCATGGTAGTAGTAGTAGTTGTTATTGTTTTCTGATATTTTCGTTGTTATAGCTGGCTGTTGTTATTGTTCGAACATATTAATTGACCTTTTGTGTATATGGTGACTATGTAGTGAAGTGCCGCATGGGTTACAATTCCAGCAACACTATATGATATACAGAATTATAGTCCAACCATGGCACCATCATAGACCCACTGACGCCAGGTAAAAGCATTACAAAATATAATTAATAAAATAAATATGCTGTGGCTGCAAACACAATTATCGAGTTTCTAATTGATTTTCGTTTCTTTTGTTCTTGAATTGAATACATTTTTATAAATAAAACATAGTTTGCAATATATTGCAACATTTAATGATTATGAAAATAAAATAATAATGTATTTGTAGTAGTAAAATTCAGAAAATATTTTGTATTAGAAATAAAACTAATCTAATGCATTTTATATCAAAAATTGTTTTATATTTTTTTGTTAAGTTAATTAATTTAACTATTTTTCATAAAGGACACATTTATTTAGAAATATATTATATTTCTATAGGAAATTATAGGTCATTTTGTATACTATTGTATGGTATGAAAACTGTGTTTTCAATTTATTCATTCCGTTTTTCATACAGACGTACGATACGTCAACGGACCGGCAAAACGCGATTTCAACGGACTCCATTCGTATATTGTCCAGAATGGCGGTCCGTTAACGGACCTGCGAAACATAATATCCACGTATTCAATCCGTATTTCATCCAGTATGACGGTCCGTTAACATACCGTCGAAAGGTATTCTCAACTGATTCGTAATCCGATTTGATGTTTCATTTTATTCGTTTACTGGACCGTTTACGTATCCAGAAAACGGAACGTTTTCGAATCGTAGTCCGTATTGTTGTTCCGTACACGGCACCGTTAACAGACCTTTTTGTGTCTTGGGTTGTATATAGTTTTAGTAATCATCGGAATATATATTAAATTTTAATGCTTGTGAATAGCTGTTAACAAGGGTTAATTATTTTAGTTGTTGACATCAACTTGGTTTATTTAAAAAAAGTTAAAATGCCATTTAAAAGTTTAAAATTTTGTCATCAATTGATGCATATATTGGCCTCATTAATTCGGTAAGATAAATCATCGTCATAGAAGTATAACAAACTAAAAAATGTTTAAGAATTAATAAGAATAATTCACAAATTTCAAAAGAGATTAGCTGCTGTTTGATTAACATGTTCCCATTTGATAACAGCGTCCGACAAAAAGTGAAAAATTTCGTTACAAGTGAACCTAGGGACCAAATGGAGTTAAACAGCATTTACAGTTTTTTATTTTGTAATGCCGTTTTCATTTAAAAGGTCTTCAAACATTCAAAGGATAATAATTTTCGAAAAATGTATTATAATACTTATACATATCCTACGTTGGCGTAGTTGATGTCAAATGAAATTGGAGAATCTTGGCAATTTAATGCATTAATTTATTTTACCCTGCCAGAACGAAGTAATGTAAAAAACAACAATATCCTTTGAAATTGCGAAAAAATGTTATCTCTTTAGCTTTATTAACGATTAAAAAAAAGATTTCTTTCACCAAAAACAATTTAATACATCGCCCATCACAAAAAAATGTGTTCGTTACACATTCAAAAATCGAAAACAATTGAATATACTAAATGCGAAAACTCAGCACCCGCGAATTATATAGGATTGATATATGGGATGTCCCATAGGAATAATTTGGTTCAGTATTGTCATAGTCACAGATTGTTTTTTTTTCTATTTTCGTTGCTAAAAGATATTTATATTAGTATTAAAATAACATATTTTATAATTAAACTTTGGAAATTCATCAGTATTTGTTTATAAATTAATCAATTAACGTTTTGTAGAATTTGTACTTTTTTAATTTTTATTATTGCGTCAATTACAGCAGATATTGTTGTATTCTAAAAATCTTTAAATATCCGAGCATTTCTAAGCAATGACGTATACATACCTATAAAATGATAACGTTTAAATATTATAAACGATGTAGCAGTAATACTCACTACATAAATTTAAATGTCCTTAAGTAATATTATAAAAACAAGTTTAAAGTTGGAAAGATTTACATGTTTTTATTAATTAATGTCAATATTGGTCTCATCTATTAGTCACCGTCGTATATAAAAATACATTTTTTTAAACATTTTAAATTACATTTGCTGATATCATTCGGGGACCCTCCCGAAATAATGTTGTCATATCTTGCTTCTCTACAAAAACATTTCGAATTAAATTTGTTGAAATCATTCGGGGACTAGCCCGAAATAAAATGATCAATCTAATCTTACTTTTTATTACTTGAGCACATTATTTTTTTTATATATTCATTAATACTATTTTTATTTATTTTTTAATTTATTAGAAAACTAGCTGGACCCGTACACGACTCGTGCAAAGATTTTGTGAATGCAAGGTTTTGGAGCAATTTTATTAATATAAATAACATTTACATTATTTATATCAGAGATCCGTGGACGTAATTTTTATTGGTTTTATAAATGTAGTAACCAAAACAAAAGTAATTCTCCGCTAAAACAACTTTTCTTATATACAATTCTTTCTCAGACTGTGCTTCCCCGTAGAATTCTTTCCCGTAGAATTCTTCCCCGTAGAGTTTTTCCCCTTAGAGTTTTTCCCAGTAGAAGTTTTAGTGTGGTTGTTTTAGTGTGGTGAGTTTTACTGTGGTGAGTTTTAGTGAATTTTAGTGTAGTGAGTTTAAGTGTAGTGAATTTTATTGTTGTGTTTTAGTGTGTTCAATTTAAGTGTATGGTGAGTTTTAGTGTGGTGAATTTTAGTGTGATGAGTTTTAGTGTGGTGAATTTTGGTGTGGTTGATTTTATTTTTGTTTTCTATCCTTTTTTATTTTTCTGTTGTTTTTGAGTTATTACTTAAGTTTTGTGCTTTTACTTTTGTTTTTGTGTTTTTGCTTTTGTTTTTTTTTTTATCTTCTTAGCTTGTGTATGTGCCGAGTTTTTTCGTTTTGAAAGTATAGGTTGTATAGGAGGTGCCACGCCCCTTTGTCCAATACCGCCCATATATAGCATATGACACCCTCCGGACTCCATAGTATCCTGGTGCAAAATTTCAGTAAAATCGGTTCAGCGGTTTAGCCGTGATGCTGGTACAAACAGACAGACAGACCGACAGACTGACAGACGGACCATGAAAAACACTACAACATTAACCTTGTAATGGCCACGGATCTCGATTTGAACAAAAGTGGTAAATACCGTGAGAATATTAAAAATGATGTCGGTTTTACCAAAAAAAAAATAGTAATTACACGTTATACACAAAAAAGAATGTAATTGTTGTTGTGAAGCTTCAATACCAAATTTGATCAATAAATTATTGAAATACGTACATATCTGATGAAATTCAATCATTTAAAAAATGTAAATTTTTAAAATTTTTATTTAACATAATTCATCAAATTTTGTTTTTATTTCATTCTAAATTACATTTTTTCATTTTATTTTATTATACTGACCCTTTTTTGAAAGTTATAAACATAGATGTATTTTAAAATGAGATTTCTAAAAGATATATCTGTGCGACAGTATTTTGCACACATGATAATATTGACATGTACGTGAAACTAGGAATGTGACACATTTGAATAAAACTTCTTGCATTTGGTAGCTAAGATCCCTCTAAGTATGAATCTAAAAACGGTTGTTCAATATCAATTCATTTAAAGGCTACTATGTATGAGAGATTTTAAAAATAAATTTAAATTTATTAAATTAAAATTTGACGAAACTTGCGCATTTAAAATGCAAATAAAAGCCATAACCGGAATTGATTACGGAAAACCGTTTTCACATTTATACTCAGAAATGTCACAGCTATGATGTACATCCAACCTTTTTTAAATGGTCGACAAAAAATTTATATATTTTAATAATATGAAAATATGATATGCACTTTCATTTCAAATGCAAATAAGAACCGTAAACGAATTGATAAAAAACTGTTTTCTTACAAAATCTCAGAATAATCAGTAGTTTCACGTACATGATGATTTTTTACAGTGTGCAACATTTTTTCGATTTTGTAGCACGGCGAATTATTTCATTATCAAGATTTTTCTAAACTATTAATTGCGACAGAGCAATTTATTCTAATAATTACATCTAAAGGCGTGAGTAGAGATTAGAGGGATAAATTATATTTCGTCGTTAAAATTATGCTTATGATACAATATTATATTTTTCTTAAAAAATATTTTAAATAAAATGTGCAGTTATCATTCAGGGACCCTCCCGAAATAATGCTGTCAATACTATGCTTCTTAGAATTAGATTTGTTGATATCATACATGGGGAGCATCCCGAAATAAAGTGGTCAAACAACTCATAGTTTTTATTGTTTTACTCACGTTAGTTTAAGTTCTGCAACGATGACATAGCTATTTGAATTGTTTTCAAAGTTATAAAAAAATTGTCATTCATGTAGAATTTGTAGTCAGTGACCTACATAATACTAAAAAAAATATATTTCAATAAATTCAATGATCGATGCAAAAACGTTGCTTCAAGGTTTCCACACTTTCATTTGCATGTCATATACTTTTCATCGGTCTGTATGTCGGTTTGACTGTTCGTCTGTCCCTTCATTGTTCACTCGATATGCTGTCGGTGATAATATTCAAAACGTCGTAGTTGCTTTTGCTAAAGTTTCTGTGTGCTGCTGCTGCTGCAGACAAAAAATTATGTTCTGTTCGATTGACAGAATAACTTATTATTATTTGGTGTATGTCACTCTGTCAGTGTATATTTGTGTACTACATGTACATAGAATGTGTTGGCATACATCCTTTACATAATATGTACCTACAGATTTTCGCTTGCTTGTGCAAAATATTTACATAAATTGAAACAGAAGCTCAGCAAAATACTGAGACAGAAACCAAGGATATTTTTGTTATTTTTAGACTTCTTTAAATAAATAATATAAATAACTAAAAATATAATGTTAGTTCAATACTAACATATCTGTAGTATTTAAAGGAGTTTGAATATTTTAGCATGGGGAATCTCTTAAATACTGAGAACGCATCGTTCATAGAAATTTAATAAAAAGACCAATTAAAGGGTTAAATGATTAAATCTTTTTCCGTTTAAAATTTGATTTCAAGTTTTTTACATTATTATTTTTAATTTTTTTAAAATAAAAAACTTTTACTATCATTTCACAAAATTTTAAATTTTAATCAAATTCTTTCACAGTATCAATCAATTAACTAAAGAATTTTAAAAAACTATGTGGTTTTCGTTTCGTATCTACAACGATTAACTTTGAGGTTTGTGGTCCTATGATAAAAAATTTATATTAATGTATTAAACCACAATTTAACAGTTAAAAATTAATTATTTGAATATAATCTAATAAGAACTAATTTTATGAATCTGAAATAGATTTTAAATTGAGTTATTAATCGATAAACATGTCACGAAAGTAATGTGCATTGGTAATTCGGTATTCTGTATAATATAATTCATCCATTCTATTTCTATGATTTAAAAAAAAAAAACATTAGTAAATTAATTTAAATCAAATTAGAAAGTCAAACTGTCAAGGATATCTAACATACAGCTAGCTAGCCTCCACATTCTATTAAATATAATTTCAAACGTATAATAGAAACCGATTAAAAATAAAATATCCTATTCTCATACACAATCCGTATCAGGTGGAAAATTATAATCAATATGTATCTAATATTACAGCAATTATATGATACATTTAAAAACCTCAAACGCAAGGTAATTACTTGATAAATAATTAATAAACAAAAGTCGCACGAATGTCATTGACAACGACAAAAATGACACAAGGCATTGGAAAACAACAGAAAAAAAAATCGAATTTAACGCAAGAAACACCACAATGTGTGTAGGTACTTCTGGAACGAAGTCTATTTTTAAAATCAGAAATTATAATCATGATAGAGGCAGCAACGTAACCAACAAACAAAGGTACAGACAACAAATGTTGTAGCATGATTATGGCGATGGGTAGGCGATAAAGAAAGCCTGCTGTCAGTTGTAGTGGGAGGGAGGCGGAAGGAAGGAAGTGTGTGGAATATAAAAAAAAACCAAGGCTCATCAAAGTTGCCAGGTACATTTCATACAATGAATAGAAAATAATTTCTGTTCAAAGATAGTTTTTTTAAATAAGAAAATATCGATGTTTAAATCTAATAAATATTAAAATTTAATTTATTTTTACATTCTGTGTATTTCATAATTTTATTGTACAACTTTTTATTATTACAAATAAATCAATAAATGGAATAAAAATCAGGGAAATCGTAATAGAAATATTCTTTAAAAATCGGTGGATATTTTAAAAAATAAAAATTAAAATATTGTAGATTAAACAGAAATTAACCAATTACTAAAACTGATATAAACGGTTACATTTTTAATAATGTTTTGAAACGTTTTTTAATTAACAGCAACTGAATTTCAATCAAAAATACATTTTAAATGACATTTTTAGATAATTGTTTAATAATATATTTCGGGTTTTGCTTTAGATATTGAACATATGTATAAAAACTAACAATACAAAAATAGAAAATCAAACCGAACCGTTAATTAAATTCTCAAACAAACCAAAACTAACATATATTTAATTTAATTAAAACTAACAATTTTTTTAAGTGCAACACAATTTTTTCTTTTGTAAAAAAATGTTCTCAAGTGTTTCTTAAATATTATATGCATATCATGACTGCATATAAAAAATACTACTTAAATTCAAAACGACTAAGGGCATTAATTTGCTCAAGACATTTAATTGACATTTTTCCAATAATGGATTTTCTTTCTACCAACTCATAAGAGACAGGATGTTATACCTACAAATTGTAGCGAAATTTTCTGTGTTTTGTACGAAAAGATTTCATTTTTTATTATTCTCACTTTTCTTAATCTTTATTTAACACTCACCTGAATTTGTCGAAACGTTTAGAATCCTTATCAAAAAGGTCCTTGATATTGATCTTCTCGCCATTTTCCTTGTAGTATTGTTCGAGTTGCTGATAAGCAGGCTCCGTGGTTAACAGTGGTAGTGGACCGGCCATAGTGTTACTTGCACTTTTGTTGTAGTTTTTTGTTGTTGTTTAATTAAGAAAAACAACACTTTAATTTGTTTAAATGTAGATGAAAGTTTTAGCTGTTTTTTTTTTGTTAATAAAATTTTGCGGAATTAATTTTGTGGACAGCCAGCACCACTTATGTATATTAAATATATATAGCAGAAGAAGAACAAGCAAGCGGACGAACGAACGAACGAATTTTACAAACGATTGAATGAATGAATGAGCCTGGAATGAGCTCTGTTTGCCAACAGCAGGAGTTTGTCGTCTTCAATGTCAAATGAAAAACGTACGTATCAGTGATGCATTTTGATGGTATACAGGGTAGTTTCGTACCCAATTGAAATTCCCAAATCCTTATTTATCCGCAAATATGAACATATACGCTATTGAAATATCCAATTTAATTTTATTACCACTTTAATTTTTTTACATATTTAAATTTTTGTTTAACACTTTTTTCAGAAATTTATCCAATTAACAATATTAAAAAATTACCCACTTTATCCAACTGATTTTATGCGAATGCATTACTTCAGTGATGAATTTTGAATGTATATGGGGTAGTTTCGTACCCATTTAAATTTTTATTAAAACACTTTTTTCAGAAATCAGACATATTATGAAAAACAAAATTTGTTCAGGATTTCTCCTTTTGGAAATATTTTGGATAAAAACAATACGTGAATATGTTTACGTGAAATTTTTATTACCACTTTAATTTTTTTAAAATATTTCTATTTTTGTTGAACACTTTTTTCAGAAATTTATCTAATTAAAAATATTAAAAAATTACCCACTTTACCCAATTGAATTTTCGCGAATGCATTACTGACAGTGATGCATTTTGAATGTATATGGGATAGATTCGTATCCATTTAAATTTATGTTAAACAATTTTTCCAGAAATCAGACTAATTATGAAAAACAAATTTCGCATCACTGTAAGTGATGTCTTTTATGGTTGAATAGTTTTGTAGCCCATTAAAACCTTAAAATCCTCATTTACCCGCACTTATGAAATTTACCCAATTTAATTTTATTATTTACATTTATTACTTACATATTTAAATTTTTGTTAAACACTTTTTTCAGAATTCAGCCTAATGATGAACAATTATATTCCATTTCAAATGGATTACCCAGCAAGACACTGCTGACCGAAACTTCAACACAAATGCAAAATGTTTGCGACTCACTTATAAATGTAAGAAAAAGCTGTGAAAACGTGCGTAAGACAAGGATGTAAAGTCACACGTATACAAAAGATTTGTTCATTTTTATCCCGACGCTATTCTACATGTGACCGAAATTATGATCGAAACTTTGATCATTGCTACCCCTAAAATGATCAATAAAATGTCCGACTGTGTTCTTGCTGGGTACCCAATTGAATTTGTTTTTATCTAATTTAATTTTGGCGAAATGCATCACAGTCAGTGATACTTTTTCAGGGTGTATAGGATAGTTTTGTATACAATTGATTTCAAATCCTCATTTTACCTGCACTTATAAAATTATACGCCTTTTTACTCAATTTATGTTTAATACCCATTTTAACTTTTTACCATTTAATGTTTGTTAAACCATTTTTTTATAAATCACCTTTATTGTGGACAAAAAATTCATTCGGAAATATTTTGTAGAAGAACACAATGCAAAACATATTCCAATATACCCAAATTGTAATGTATTTAGGGTGTGTGCGAGTTCGACTAAATTGCTGACTAAACTAAATTGTACGGGTTTTGATTCAATCGCCATTCGGTAACCGGTAATTGTTAAAGTACCTTATAAACCTACACAAGGCTCTTATTCGATTAGATGAATTTATTATTTTTTCACTTAATTTAAAAATAAATTAAAAACTTTATTATTTAAGAATGAAAAAAGTGAAAAAATCAAAGAAAGAAAATCTAAGAGAAGACATATTTTTGACAAAGTTGATGGCGAAAAAAAATCCAAGAGAAGACATTTTTGACTAAGAAATATTTTTCGCATGTAGATGGCGCCGGCGTACTGCTTTATTATTTTCTAAAATGCTACACTGGAATCACATAAATTCTCCAATATCCGAAAATGCTACACTGGTAGTCACTGAAAGTCTCCGCAGAAGCAAGATGGCGTCGCAGCTTGTTGTCATGTGTGCGTATGTATATGTGTGTGTAATTAAGAAGTCAAATTTTAACAAATAGCAGTAGCGACAAAAAAATTTCAATTCACGAATTAAAACGATATTGGATTGAATTTAAATTGTGTATTTTGCAAAAATAACATGTGCAAGTGTACAATAATATAATTGTTGAATGAAATTAACTAAAATGACAGCGAATAACACAAACTAAAATGTTAAAAAACACAGAAGCAACGCAGCAGCAGCGATGGCAGCAGCAGAGACAGCAGCGACGAGTGACATTTTGTTGCCATTAGAAAGGTAAATACGCGACAATTGACGAGAACAAAAGGAATAATAAAAAAAAACATCAAAAATTGTTTATTTATATTTACAAAAACAAAACTTCGATGAACGTGCTTTATTCGTAGAAAAGGAGACGCGCGCCGCACGCTCGCTTCACCAGCACCAACCAAACTGCACACGTAACCTTGCGAATGCGTAGCACAGAAGCCACTTTTGGCCAAGCCAACGCCATCTACTGTGGCAACTATTTCAAACTCTTATAGTTAAATGATATTATTAATGAGTTTTAGTTTAGCCTTATTTTTCTGGCAACTATTTGGAAGCATCTTCGAATCTTTTTAAAACCAATTCAAAGTCATCCGACTGAGTGCCTTTAATATAATGAAACCTGCGAAACCCATATATCCCTGCTCTCACATTAGTGTGATGATTCTGTGGAGCCTTTGTTTTGTTTAAAAATAATGTGGAACCTTAAAACTCAATTTGAAAAACACAAGCTTTTCAAACCTCAAAAGAATCGCAACTAACTAAAATTATTGCAGTTTTTTGGGGTATGTATTTAAATCGAGAATTTATGAAAATCCTTAATGCATTTGTATTTATTTTTAGAAAACATTTTTCCGCCAATTTTCAAACATATTTTGTTATATATTTTTTTTTGCTAACGAAATAAAATTTTTCAAACATTGAAATTATTAGTTTATATATAGTTATGCCTTCTAGTTGTGCAACCAATTAACTGCATATTTATTTTTAATTCTACCGCATGACTCAATGCGTAGTATTCACCAAGCCAAGTCAACGTCGTCGTTGACGCCGCCTGCAACGAGCACAACGACGAACGAGTAGGCAAACGGCTCCTGGTCTTGACATAAGACTCATTTGAATCGTCGTCATCATCGAAAACCTTGTCTTATACATTTGTTCGTTTGTTTGTTTGATTCGTTCTTTTGGTGGAGACGTTGCCAATTCTTGAATGTAGCGAATGTGCGCGCGCGTTTGCCTTTTATGGTTCGAATTCAATGTTAGTGCTCAAGTCAAATTTTATGCGCAAAAAAAAAATAATAAATGTGAGATTTTTAAAATTTTCAGTGGAACTACATAGTGTTTTTTTTAATGTTTATAAGTGGCACAAAGAGGGCTATAACAATCTGTAAAATATTGGTATATATTAGTGCGTTTTAATGGTAGTGTGTTTAGCATCGATTTGAAACTTGCGTCTTAAAAATCGAATAAAACGATCAAGTTTAGCTCGAATCACACGATTGAATAAACAGTCAACTTTTGAATCAATTTTCAAAACAATTTAAATATCAATCGTGTGATTGCCTAATTTTCCATACAAAAATTGGGCAATCACACGATTGATATTAAAATTATTTGAAAATTGATTCAAAAGTTGACTGTTTCTTCAATCGTGTGATTCGAGCTTTAGTACAATTACAAGTATTGTAAAATAAAAATATTTTTTTCTTAATCAAAATTGTCGTTTATCAATGAATCAAATTTTGATTAATCGGTCACAGACTCCCACACGTTTTCTTCATAAATTATTTAAAATTATTTAGGCGTAAATGTTATCTACACAATATGAAAGTGAATTTAGTACATTCGTAATAATTGTAATAACTTTACGACACTGTAACAGCACTTGGGACAAAGGTTCATTACAGCTCAAGACTATTATAATCTAATAAAGGAATTGCCGAAATGAAAATAAATTCATGAAATGAAGCGAGAATATTTTATCTCGAACAAATCTCTAGAAGAGAAGATATCAAGCGGAAAAAATGAATGTATAAGGTTTAAAAGAGATGAATCGAGGCGACAATGTGCCATTTAAAGTATTTTTTTTATATGTAAAAAAGAAAGACCAACAAATTTTAGCAAAATTACTTTTTTGCGAGAAAAATATATAGGGATGTCAATGTCGGACAATTTTTTTCGGTAGAAAATCAAACTTAAATAATTAAAGTTTTAGAAATATATTATTTTGTAAATAAAAATGGTTTATTGAAAAATTCTAATTTAGTAAAAATATAAATATAATACCAAATTATAAAAAAGGGAATAATAATGCCTGGATTTTATATTCTTTACCAACGCAAATACGGGCTGAAACGTAGGGTAAAGAACACGGGTATGCTTGTTATTGCGGTGAAATTACGGCACAATTATACGTGGTAAAAACGCCTTAGCCATTAATACGAAAACAGATACGGATATTAATCTTTACGTCAAAAATAGGGATCCGTTTCTTTCACGTACTTACGATTTAGAAACGCCTCCCAGATAGACATTCATGAATTTCATATAATGAATTTATAAAATATGTTATCATGATAAATATATGAAATCATTTCATGAGTTCATTATGCTGAAATTTTAAATATCATCAATTGCGTTAAATATGAGTTCAAAATGATTTCACCATCTGAAAATCATAATAATAATATAATAGTTTGGCACTACAGTCCTATAAGAACTTAGGCCGAGCTCTCTCACCATTTTGAGCTGTGCGTGTTATATTTGTACTCAAAGTGGTGGGACCTACAGTTTATTGCAGAATCCGAACGGCGGGTGAGAGTGAGAGTAGCGCGGTATAGAAAAATGTTTCTATGAAAAGATGTTGTTAGCCCCAGTCCAGGCTTGAACCGGAGACCTTTCGGCTCGCAGTCCAACGCACTAACCACTGAGCTACCGCGGCTACATCTGAAAATTTAATCATGTACAAAAAGTGAGAAGAAATATCTTTTAAAATCAAGCAGAGCTCATTATATGACTTAAATATGAATAAACAAATGAAAAAGATTATACATTTAAATCATATATTTATAAAATCATGATTTTCAATCGAAATAAATTTTGGTAGGCATTTTTATAATTGTTAAAATAAAAAAAAATGATTGAAAATTATGGAAGCTGTTTACAGAATTGAATTTTAGCTCATTTTATTTGTATTCATTGGCTCAATTATTTTTATAAAAACAGGCTCATATGTTCCATCATAAGCGACACACCGGTGCGGAGAACGATTGTCATGCTATTTTATATAAATATTATGTTGAATGTTTGTCTATCTGGGCTGTTACCGTAAATACGGTTGAAAAATACAAAAAAAAATTACGGCTTTACTTATTTTAAAGGAACGCCTGAATTTTTTTGTTCTTCATAATTGAAAAATATTAAAAATAAATATATCACAATAGATAACATTCTTTGATCAATTGATACCAATACAGTTATTTTTGATTAAAAAATGTTCGAAATATAAATATTTTTGAAAACCATTAATATTGATCATGTAAATATTGACTCCAGAACTCTAAAACAAATGATATACATAATTACAATTTAAATAAAATGATATATAAACATTTCAAAATATGAATACTAATAATTAATTATTTTATCTTTTAGCAAAAATCACCAGCGCCTCTTTGCAACTCTTCCCTAAAAAATACAGAGTAGAAGTCTTACGAAACAACGAAATTTATCACAAAAATACATGCAACCAATATAAGTTACTACGTTATCTAAGAATACGTACTGCCAGCTAACGGCGGCGGCAGGCACGCGCCGTCTACTCAAAAGCAACGCGTGCAACGTGACAACCACAATAATGTCTGCAATGCCAAACAACAAATTGACAGCTACAACAACGACAATGTCGTCTTCTAATACAAGCAACATAAATAACATAAATAATACAAATAATAATAATAATAACAACAACAGTAATAATCATCATCATGAGCAACCACAAACGAAACGACAACGCATTGAAAAAATCAAAAGTGTTAAAAATGTTAAAAGTAGTAAAACAATAGCACAAGCACCGCCGCCTGATTTAATCGATACAGCGGCACCACAGCAACACCTCAGCACTTCACTTTCTTCTTCTGCCAATTCCATTGCATCACCTAGTTCCTCCAATAATTCGCCCACATCAACGCCTTGCAGCTCACGCGCCACATCACTGACACAACTGTTGAAATTGCCAACGTCCACGGCAGCGACATCGTCTTCATTATCTTCAACATCTGCAACAGCTTCATCAACAGCAGCTGCATCGTCGTCGTCGTCTCTAGAAGGTTCAACTTTTACAACATCTTTAGTCGCCGCAACAATAGCAACAGCAGGCACACGTTTGTGTGCCGACTACAGCTCCAGTTGCAGTTCCAGCGAACAGTCTGCCGATGAAGTCGATCGCGTGCTGCCATCAACGCGACTGTTGCCCGATTTATTGCCCACTAATGACAGCAACAACTTCGATGCCAACGCGTCCACCGCAAACGTTGAATTTGCCGCTTCCCACGAAATGCGCGATTTTGAGGACTCATTAACGCGACAGTGTCTCTGCGGCGTCTCGGAACGTACGCTACGCAAACCCTTTCAGTCGCACTACTCGCACGATGCGCAAGGTCTCAAACGCATTGCGAATCTCTGTGAGTGGCCGACCAATAAACTGTTGCAGTTTCTCTCCAATCTGCAGCTGCTCTTTGATATTTATCTGAAGCAGAATTCGAAGGGATTTATATGCGCGCGAATTATGGACGTTTGTGATGCTCTCATACGAAACGATCATAATTTAATTGACGAGATTATAGTGCTCGCGGGCTACAATAATGCGTATGTTCAATTTCTGGCCGGTCGTGTGTTGGCCTCTTTTCTGGTCATCGCCAAGCAGGACATGAACGATGACTGGCTGAAGAAACTCGTCGATAATCTGTTCAATTTCGAGCGTCTCAATCATGTTGCCGTGCAGAAGATACATTTTAGTTTGGAGATTATTAAGCGCATCGTAGAGTGGAAAGATATTGATTTGCATCCGCTGGAGGATGAGTTGGAGGGCGGAGGAGTAGGTGGAGTAGCCGCAGATGAGCGAAATGCAGGCATTTCTATGGGGCAAACGCAGGCAACGACGTCGTCGTCAGCAGAAACACACTCGTATTTGCATTTTCAAGCGCAGCAGCCGACGCTGGCGACAAATTACTTTGCAGTGCATTTTGGAGCGCAGCAAGCGACGGCAGCAACGCATGCGCAGCATGATGAAGATATTGACGAAGAGGATGTTGACGAAGACGCTGAGGATGATATAGAAGAAGATGTTGAGGAGGATATTGAAGAAGACTTAGATGTTGATGCAGATCTTGATGACGATGCTGATGAAGAAGATGTTGAATATGCCGCGCGGTTTGCACCATTTGCGCAGAGCAACGGAGATGCACATTTGGCGCATTTAAACGCTTTGCAACAGCAACAGATGGCTGCACATTTTCACAATTTCAACTATGCAAATAATGGCAGCAATACCAGCAGCAATCACATGCAGAACAGAGGTAATTTGCACGAGTATGCTGCTAACATTGATGTTAATTATGCGGTCAATGCTGCCGCCAACTCTACCTCCCACTCTGCCAACAACTCTACCAGTCAACCAGCTGCCAATTCCTCCTCAAATGCCAACTCCAACTGCCACCTCATCACACTCACCGACTCCGAGTCCTTTGACACAACGCACCTCAAATGCATCACCATCAAAATACTCGAAAACAAGTGGCCGGCTTTGGTGAAAAACATGTCGACCCTCATTGCCAATCATCTCGATATTGAAAATGCTGAAAATTGTATATTAAATTTTCTTCAACTCTGGGAGAACATCATCTCGGTAAAGGCGAATCTATCCATTGTGGAGACACTGCCATTCTATGCGCAATTGAATAAATTCGAATTATTACTGAATCAGCAACTTTCCTGCACACTGTACAAACAAATGTTGTGCTTGTTCAATGAGGCACTTTGCTATGGTTCCACTCTGGCGCTGCAGGATATGTTGCCCGATGAGACCTGCTTGCTCGCGCATCAAATAGTGCGACATGTTAAGGATTTTCGTATTCTGGAATCATTGCCGCGTCGACAACCCGAGAATATTGTAAGTCTCATCGGTTTCAAGCGCAAACCTGTTGTTTATGCGGAACGTGCATCACGCACTTGGCAGCCGCGCACCCAACAAATGCCACAGCAATTGGCCGGTGGCGATGCCATTGAAATGGATAAAACTATATTGCAAAAAATGGTGCTGCTGGTGCTCAAATCCATAGCGGTTACTGTGAAGGAAATACGCAGTGATTCTTCGTCATCCTCCGATTCGTCGTCAATTGATTCCAGCGATTTTGATGCCTATCAGGATATGGTGTTGATCGAGCGCTCGATACGAGATGTATTGCGCAAATTGGAATCGTTTATCAAGAATACTTTGGAGTTTCATCCCGAGTGTCATTTTAGCAAAATCCTAATACATTTATTTGACGATCAGGATGATCATTTGATTGAGGCCATGGTCTGCACATTGGATGTCACCGCGGTGATATCATTTCGCAATAATGCTTTCCCCGAACTGGTTGCCATGTTGAATCCGGTCTACACATTTCTGGAATTTCTAAAAATGATATCGAATAGTTCGGATCTGTTGCTCGATTTGCTGGTCAGCAATGAGACGTGTTTTCTGCTGTATTTGCTTCGTTTTCTCAAGTACATACGCATGAATTGGACGCTGCTGGTGCAGAGCTGTCACGACTTTGGCATGGGCGCCAACACGCTGGATGAGGCGATGAGCGTGTTGATCAGGCTGCGTTTGCAGATTTCACGTTTGGTGTCGCGTCAATTGTATCCGTATGATATTTCACCGGTGCTGCGTCTGCTCGAGAGTTGCGAGAGTCTGTACGAAGGTAATGAGTTGAGTTAGTGATTGGTTTGTGTGTGCCTATACGAAGTATGTTGTAGTACATTATATATAGTATATAGTAGTAGACAATATTTGCAGCATTTGTTTCTAATTTGTATTAATTTATTCAAATAGTTTAGTGACTTTTTTACGTTTGCTTTTTTTTACATAATACAATTCATATGTTTTATAAAATGCTGATACAATTCATATAATGCCAATAAACCGTGACATGCAACGTGAGGTTTTATTAACAGAGTTGTTTGTTTTTAAACATTTTCAGTTTTTTTTTAAAGACAAAATTAAATGATGAGTTAAACGTTTTGCAAGATGTAAAAAGTATATTGAGTCAAAAAATGTGGCAAAGTATTCTGTTCTTTTTATGTGATTTTCTTTCGTATCAAATATAACGATTTCTGTTATTGTATAAATAAAAACCACAGAGTATCAAGTTAACTAGTAGGAATGTGTATTTAATACATTGTTGTTTAAGATTATATTAAAACTCGTGAAATACATTTTTAATTTATCAATAATTGGTAATACAAAACTTGATATCTCTGAAAATTTCCTCTTGTGAGACATTAGAAAAGTTAATCTTTCGATTGGCATATAAATGTATCATAATTTATTGTGTCTTTTCAATATATATTGAGTCTTTTCAATTATTGGCAGACTCAGGACGGTTTAGAAACTTTTCATCGAGAGATTTCAAGCAGACAAAGGTGGAGTTTGTATCAAAAATTTCATCCGAAACCCTAAACATGCCGGCGGGAAGTTCCATAAAATATGATAATCTACCATACGCTTCCAAATACCTTCCATTTATATGTGTGTTTGACAGAAATTTACCAAAAATATTTCTGATAAATGCCAGATATTTTATTTAAAGTACCCAAGACAAAATGTTTGGCGGACTCAAGGCAGTTTAGAAACATTTTATCAAAGGAATTCAAGCAGACAAAGTCGAAAATTGTATCAAAAGTCGCCTATTTTCTTCCCATACCTAAAATTTTACGGGAAAAATTGCACAAAATTTAATAATCTGCCATACGCTTCCCAGGATCTTTCAATTACCTGTGTGTTGGTAAAGTAACTAAATATTCCAGATAAATGTTACGACATTTTCTCTCGGGTCCGTATACAACATTTTTCGAAGACTCAAGGCAGTTTAGTAAAATATTTTCAAAGCAAAGGCAATGTTTGTATCAATAGTTGTCTGTTTTCTGCTCGTTCTGAGGTTGAATTTGACTTTAAAATTCCATAAAATTTAAAAATCTGATGTACGCTTCCCACAACTTTCCGTTTATAAGTGCATTTGCCGAAAATAATCCCGAAAAATGCCACAATGTCTCGACAAACTTTAAAAAACTAGAAAAAATGGCCTTTTTAGTTAGTTTTTCTTCAATTTTAAAACTTTAAAAAGGCTCTGAATATTTTGAAACTAAAAATCTATTAATTGTACCTAATTCAAGTTTTGTACCACATACATTATGAGTAATAGATTAGAATGTTTTTTGAGTCAGTTTTTGAACCATTCTTCTTCTAAAAAATACAGAAATTCAAACGAGTCTACAGAATGCCATTCCAAATCATGCTTCATACCACACAAGCTAAACAATCTCAATGCGTTCCGATAACTTTAAAAAGTAACAGAAAATGTGCCTTAAAAACAAAGTTCATTATTATTTTTGTTTTTTTTTTTAATTAAAATTATTACAAATGACTTAAATTCAAAACATTTCAGAATCACTATTTGCTGCGTGTTACGATAAAAAAGACTTAACATTATTATTTTTTCTTCACAAAAACAATTTAGATTTTAATTAAAATAAATACGTAAAATAATTATTTAAATATACAAACAAATTGCCTTAAATATTAACTAAAAGTAAAGCAAAAATATATGAGCAACATTTTAAAAATAAATTGTTAATAATAAAATAACTAAAATAAAACAACAACAAAAAAAAAAATGATAATATTAAACTTTAGGCTTTTAAGCTTGTTTTAAATCTTGCCTTTATTTAAGCTATATTCATTTTGTATAAGAAAAATGCATACATTTATAAATATAGTTTTACATTTAGCATTAAAGTACACAAACAACACACAATATAATACACATTTTATGTT
Source organism: Dryomyza anilis (assembly GCA_951804985.1). NCBI lineage: Eukaryota > Metazoa > Arthropoda > Insecta > Diptera > Dryomyzidae > Dryomyza > Dryomyza anilis. The sequence continues at coordinate 70,827,800 of OX638133.1, forward strand.
AAGCTAATTGTATATTTTTTAAAATTAAGTTTTAATTGCTCAAAATATTTTTCATTTTACATTTAACTATTAGGTATAGAAAAAAAACGTTGCTAATTAAAAATTATTTTTATTTTAGATGTTTTAATATAAAATATATATATAGTATAGTTTTAATATTCAACTCTTTGAATAGTAGTTTATAATAATTTTTATTATATGTAAATAATATAGATATAAAAACATATCTTAAAAACACACAATATTAATATGTAACATTTTATGTTATTATGCAAGTTATTTTAAATTAATTAATATATTTTGATAAGAACAGAAATATTAAAGAAAGGTTTTTATAAAAAAAAAACACTTTTTCTTTTGTACTTTGATTATTTTTTTAAATTTATACTTTTAAATATTATAGATAGCATTCTAATGTTTTTCATTAGGTTATCAGACTTATTACAAATGTTTTAAATTTGAGTTTCATGATTGTAGTTAAGCATAGACAATAATTATGCGTGGTTCAAAAATATATATTTTAAAACCTTCTTTAATTTGATGATTTATTAAAAATTACCCATCAAATTATTTAATTTATCTGTTTTAAAAAATCAAAAATTTGTATATAGCAGGCTATTTGATGAATGTAAACAAATTGCAGTTATACCTTCTTAGAAGTGGATTCGTCCATTACTTTATAAAAAGTTAGAAAATGAATTGTGAACATTTTACTAGACCAGTTTTGGTGGAAAAATTGTTCGGGTCTATTAATCGACTGTTTCGAGGGTAGCAAATAAGTCCAGACCATCACACGGAAGGTAGGATCTGGGTGTGAAACAAGTGGATTATTAGACGTTTAGACGAATATTTTCGTTCGTACGATTGAAAAATGCTATGGACTGAAGTCGTCGAAGATTAGAAAAGTTCCAGACAGAAATGTGGTGAAGTACACTGGGGAAAAACAACGTGACAAAATTTTGTTTTAATTTAAGTGCTACATAATGAACGACGAAACCTACATCTTAACCGATTATAAATTTTATACTGCAGATTCATGAGAACCAAAAAATTTAAGACTTGAAGCAATCGAAATTTAATAGAAAGATTTTCATCACCACTGGCACAAATTGAAATAACTAAATCATGATTGACTTTGCAAACTTTAGGCCTACGAACATGGACAGTATGTCATGAGAATGAAGTTAATTAGAGAAAGCAGTCAAATAGCATCCACTAATTCTCATTTAAAAAAAGAGGTTTTTTAGTCTTACTGAAACAAAAATAAAATTACAATGTCTCCTAAAAAGTTTCCATTAAAAACTCTTGGACAGTCTGTGTATCTGTCTGTTTGTTCTAGTATCACGTCTAAACCGTTGAACAGATTTGACTGAAATTTTGCAACAGGATACTATGTAGTCCGGTGAGTGACATAGGTTATATATGGGCGGGATTAGACAACGGGGCGTGTCACCTACCACACAACTTAAACTTTCAACGCCTTATAACTTAAGATTTACACCAGCTAAGAAGATAAAACAAAATCTCAAATACAAAAAAAAAATTACAAAAGCAAAAACACAAAAGCATAAATCCCAGTATACCAAAACGTTATACCAAACAGTTTACCAAAAGTATACCAATGTTGCGAAAGGTCGATAAATTTTTCCGATATCGATGCCATTTCTCGCAATTCCTACCAAAACGGTCGGCCGATATCGAACCCAGATGATGAAGGCTTCTCGTTACGAGAATTATTTCAGAATCGAAGCGTTCTAGAAGCTCTTGACGACAGAATAGGGCTTTATGATTGGTTTATATAAATGCGTCATCTATATATGTCATTCGTAATGACAATAAAAAAAAACAGAAAAAATCAAAAAAAAAAGTTTTTTTTTCCTCTCTTTATTTTGTCCCTCCACCATCGCATTAATATTTTTTTTATTCTATTGAATTGAAGCTCACTATTTTCATACATTTATTTTTAATGAGTCTACGAAAGTAAAATTAACATAAAAATATAAAAAAATTATGTCCACTCTATTTATTTTAAACATAAATAAAATGTCACTGGACACCTGGTGACCTTATTTTTAACATCGGAGAAGAATCGCAATCAGGAGTTCAAACATTTATTAACAAAGAAACGAAAATCGTTGCTATTATAATAATGAATATGACCTAACTCTTGCGGACACGGACATTACTTAAACGCAAAAGAGTGTTCCAACTGTTCGGACCTGCATATCATTCAAAATTATATCCAGCGGACGAAAGCAGGCATGTACCAGAAAGGAGGTACAACTGAATACGAAAATCTTTAAAAATTAGTTTCGATATAACAACGAGATCAATTTGTTTCTCGTAGACATTTCAGAAAATATCAAAACAATTGAATACAAAAATCATTAAAAATTAGTTTTGATATAATAACGAGATCGATTTATTTTCTCGAAGACACTTCGAGAATTATTCGATACACTGGAGGCTCCGAGTCGTGGTATACTGGGATTAAACACAAAAACAAAAGCAGTAACTAAAGCAATCACACAAAAACAAAAGCAAAATTAAACCAAAGATGGTAATACAAAAACAAAAGTAAATACAAATAACAAAACAGAACCACAAAAACAAAAGCAGAACCACAAAAACCAAACCACAAAAACCAAAGCAAAAACACAAAATCAAAATCAAAAACTTTAAAGAAAAAACACAAAATCAAAAAACACAAAAGCAAAAACATTAAAGCAAAACAAAATGAAATACACAAAAGAAATACACAAAACATAGCAAAGACATAACAAAGCAAAAACACAAAAGCAAAATACAAAAACAAAGGCAAAAACCAAAAGCAAAAACACAAAAACAAAATCAAAGAAACAAAAATAAAAAAAGTAAAAATACAAAAACAAAAGCAAAGCAAAGACACAAAATCAAAAGCAAAACACAAAATTAAAAATAAAAGCAAAAACACAAAAAAGTAAAAAGACAAAAACAAAAAACCTCTTCACGAAATTTACTTAAAATTTGGAATATATAGTAGAACGCACCAAACAAACTCAATTAGACTAAAGAAAATAAATAATAAAAAAATATTTTTAATAAAATCCATATCCTTGAATTCACAAAATCTTTGCACGAGTCGTGCAAGGGTCCAGCTAAAATGCATTTAAATTACTTTTGTTTAAATAGTTTTCAATAAAATAATTGTCCGTAATTCTATGTGTTATAATTTAATACCAAAAAAAAAAGTATTTTAACGGACGGTCTTTATAAGTTCGGTAATTTTATAGCAAATGTTACTTGATGTTTGACTACATTTTAATGTCTGTTGATCATGCGTACGCGTCGTTTGATTTCGGGAAATTGTGCATCCATTGTATCCGTAGTAGTGCCTCCGAATAAGTTAGCAATACTACCGCTGGCAATCGAAGTACGTCTGCAGGTTGAACTCAAGGCTACCGCTGGCGTTGAGCTAAGTTTGTGTCGTTGATAGTTGAGTGAGACCGGCACCGAGCAGCGACGATTTTGCAGCGATCTAAGAGCTGTTGAAATTTAAAATAAAATAAAATTAAAACATTTTCTAAATCTCAATAGTACCTTGTGTGGACGTAGGCGCTAGCTGCGCAAATACTTGTTCAGCGTCTACAGCGCTCGTAGGCGTCATTAAAATGGGACTATTATTTGCCGTTATATAATTCCAGGTGGGTGTACCAAAACCTACGTTTTGCTGCGGTTCATCCATTGATGTATATTTGCGTAAGTGTGCCAAAATTTCATGTTTTCTGGTCATTTGCTCTCTGCTGCGAACCGCTGAGTATCGATCGACCGATTTGGAACGTGCTTCCATCATATGGTGATGACGTGGATGATGTTTGATTATAATGGGGAATTCTTAGGTTTAAGGAAAAATGTAATTGGATAATATAATAATGTATGAAATGCTCAGTAATTTAATGCGTATAGATTGGATAGGAAGAGAAAAATATACATATGATAAATAAAATGTAAAACGTTAGAAATACATTTTGAAATGAAAACACTTAGTAGATTTATGACGATCACAGAGGTATAACTTTATTTTTGATTTTGGTTTGCATTTATATTTAATACATCTACGTTTTACTGACATACGAAATATACGAGTTTATATTATTAGGTATATATAAGAATAATAAAGTAGGTGCTATATTTTACATTTAAACATACATAGATAAATAGTTATTAGTATTTTTTATAATTATATATATATTTTTATTTAATAATCTACAGAGTGTATATATATAAGTACAACGTTTAAAAGGATAGACAGAGGTATTTCAGGTTAGTGATTTCATGTGCTGAGTTGAATTGAAGTGGTTTATTAGTAAAATTGTTTTGTAACATATGGGAATATATTTTGAAAGTTTTTTACTGGAATATGTTTGCAACTATATGAATTTTTATTAGACTGACAAGTTCGAAATTTTTGATTTATCACAATTACAGAATTACATTTTATTTTTTAAAAATGCATTTAAAATAAATTGTGGTCTATTGTTTAAAATAAAAGTACATTTAGCAAACAGTTTCAATATATTCATGAAAGTTTTAAGGAAACTTCCCATTAAGCAATTTAGGAGCGCTCTGAAATTGGAGTTATATAGGAGACCAATTTTTGAATGTTTTATGAGCCCTCGGAAAAATGACTGTTAAAAGTATATCATTTAAGACGGTTTTCGGAGCTCTCAAAAATATTACTCATAAAAGATTAGGAACCCTCATAAATTAGACTTCTAAAAGCAACAAAATTTGACTCATAAAACAGTCTCATTCATGAGCGTTTTAGGAGCCATCTCAAATAAAACTCATAAAATCATCAAATTTAAGAGTATTTTTGAGATCACTCAGAAAAGGGAGCCATAAAAGTATCTTATTAATGCTGGCTTTAGGAGCCTACTGTTTAAATAAAATAAACTTGTATTCGTTTTGAATTTGAAATCAAATGAAAAATAATAAAATATTAGTGTAAATTCAACAGAAAAACCTACATATTTAATGGATTTTTTAAAATGAATGCATTTTCTCACGGATGTCTGGTCTAAGATAAACATGAACTTGTGCTATGTTGAATTCATTTCAAACACATTCTATATTTCTGAAGAAAGAAAAACTCCAAAAAATGAAGTAATTGTGGTGTCTGGAAATTCTCAAAAATGTGAATGTTTTAAGAATATTTTAAAATGATTAAAAAATACGCGAATTTTTGCGCTCTTTAAAGCGCAGTTTCTATAACTTTTTTGGGGTCTTTTCAGAGCTTAAATATGAGTGTTTTAGGAGTAATAAAAGTATCAGAAATATGGGGATTTTTGGGCTCATAAAATGGTGCCCTCCACCCAGGGGTTGGGAGCCTTTTTGTGCACTTTTTAGTGCTCAAATATGAGTGTGTTAGGTGTAATAAAAGACTCTCAAATATGAGGGTTTTTGGGCTCATAAAATGGGGCCCTCTACCCAGAAGTCAGGAGTCTTTTTGGACTCTTTTAAGTGCTCATATATGAGGGTAACACTCATAAATATGACACATTTAAGAGTCTTAAAAGACTCAAAATGTTTGATGGGTTTTTCAATGTGCAATGGACCAAAATGATCCCTTAACCTAAGATTTGTAACTTTTTATTTTTCTCCTTTCCTATTTATGATAGACACTTCATTATTTTTATATTTACAATTATTCAGAAAAATAAAGAAAGGAAAAAATACCAAAATGGTCCAAACCTAACAGCAGGTTTACATTTAATACTAAGCTTTTTCTGTGAATTTTGTATTTAGTATAGCATAAAAAAAAGTTATTTATGATTATTCAAAATGTAACAGCTGGTTTAAATTTAATACTAAGCTTTTTCTGTGAATTTTGTATTTAGTATAGCATAAAAAAAAGTTATTTATGAATATTCAAAATGTAGTTCAAAGAAAATATTAAATTTACCAACTCGAACTATATAGAAAAGATCTATCGAATGCCAATAGTAAAAATCATTTTGAGTAGTTTTATTTTATAACTATTTACATATATTTAAATATTTCAGCATCTTTCTTATACCTAAACCACTTCAACTCAATCAATTGAATAATGTGTGTAGTAAAAGTTTAGTAAAAGAGCGAGAGTGGATGGAACACATTTAAAATTATCGACGTTACACAAATACATATAGTAAAAGGATTGGTTTATATGTGAAAAAGTTTAAAATAGTGTTAAAAGTAATCAAAAAATGTATACTTGCTTAAATTACATACTTTTTTTAGTTTTGTTGTTTAAAGCATTTTAAAGTCTTTTTTTAACTGCATCAGTTCAATATACATACATAATAATTATATGGTACACAAATAGTATTTTTTTTTCTCATAGACGAAAGTACATTTAGATAATACATACAGTTAGATAATTACACATTGTGTTACATAGTTCTTTTAGAATAAAATGTATGTATTTTGTTAAAATGTTCTATTTATTAAGTATAGGTTTTGTTTTTTTGATTTTATTTAATTAATATTCAGAATTTAGGCTTAACATTTGAGAAAACGAAAAAGTTTTTGAAAAGTTTTTAAAATTTGGGAAAATTTTTGGTAGCTATACCTTTTGAGGCACGCCTATCAGGCTTGTGGGTCTGAGCATACGATTGTAAGGAACATCTGCGTAGCCTTTTATCACCCTTAGATTGCTGTGAAAAGATGGTTTTTATGTTTTTTTTTGTTTTTTAAATATTGTTTAAGCATGTAACTAAATTAAGTATGTATATTAAAGAGTACATTAAAATATGCTGATTTTAGTTTGTTTCATCTGAAATTTTTTTAGAGTTAGTAGCCGTCCAATCGATTATAATAGTTTCTGAATTGTTCTATGTATTTCAAGAATTGGTCTATTGTTCGTACCATATTTATACTCACCGCTTTATAGTGTTGATTTATGTCGGATGCTGCTTTCAACAACAAATAGATAAAAACCAATGCAAATAGATAGATAATTGGCTCAGCTGTGGTTGCACCCTTTTTTGTGGTGTCCTTTTTATTTGCAGCGTCCTTTTTTCGTGCATTTCGTGCTTTAATTGATGATTTATTATATTTTTGATTAATACCATATTTGCCATTTAAACGTTTTTGCGTTTTACCGTTATTTGAATCTCGACGACTCAACTGCTGCGTAGCATCCATTACCAATGTCGATTCTTTATCATTTTTAAATATATCCTTTTCCGTTTCTTGTCCAGTTTCTTGTTCCATCGAACCGATTTGAACCATTGCCAATTCCATGTTGGCTTTCTCTGCTTCTGTACAATCTAATTTTTCTTTAGTAAAAATCGCCAAATCATAGCATTTATCTGTGTGTTCTAATAGTTTTTCTATAATAAATTTTCTTCTCATATCTTCCTGCCACCTCGTCGGCGTCATTAGTTCCTCCTGTATGCCTTGCAACTCACGAATTTGTTCGATTTCATCGTCAGTTTGAGTTTCATTAAAATCGAGAGTGCGTTTTAATGCACTGGTCGTTAGATAAAGTGTAAATAATACTATTACAATTCCAAATGGTACGACATATTGTTGATTAGACGATTTTGATTGTGGTTTCGCTATATTTGTGTTTGTTGTATCTATAGAATCCTTGAAAGAATCCGTAGAGTCTGTTCCGTCATTTGTCTCAGTCGACATATTGCTTGGAAATTCTGTAAAATAATTTATTATATTATTACTTTATTATTCTTAATTATAATGTAAATACCTACATATAATAAAATACGTATATATTATAATAAAATACGTATAGTATAATAAAATACGTATATTAAAAAAGAAAAATACGATCACACTGATACGTTATCTTTTTCTTCATATTTTCAATATCTTGAACAGATATTTTGAATTATTTTATAAACCAACTTCCGATAAAAATCATAATCAAATGGAAATTCGAATATGGGTATTTCTTGGGGTACCGGACGGCACGTTCGTACGCTTAAAACTTTAATATCTCGAAGTAAAATTAATGAATTTACTTAATTTTTTTTTGTGCATGTAGTATTTAAGACCTAAACAAAAAATTATGGAATTCTATATGGTAGATCAAAAGATATAAATAAAATAGTGGGCGTTCCGTACGGGACAAAAACGGAAGTAAATACCGAGGTTCATATGGATATTAAAAAAAATCAGCGAATTTTGCGTACAAATGATTATTTTTTAAATATTTTAAAAAATAGTTAAAATCATGTGCTTTCTTTGTATATTTACACTTTGTTTCTAATTTTTTTATTTTTTTTTAATATATCACAGAAAAATTCCGGACGGGACAAAAAATTCCGTAGTACGATTTTTATTCTAAAAATACTTTTTTCGTACAATATATTTTTTTGAATTATCTCTGAACATAGTTAAGACAATTTTTTTTATTTTTTTATGTGTACACTTTGTTCCTAAAGTTTACAGTTATTTCGTAATAAATCGTAGAATACGAATTTTTTCTAAAAATTAATTTTGAATATGACAATATTAATAATCATTATTACGAAATGAAAATTGATGTACAATTCAAATTTCCAGATGTTATTTACATTTTTTTTCACTATTTTGAATATGGTTTTTTTTTTGATATTTTTTATACTGTAGTTTTACACTTTTGGTAATCAAAGTTCCGGACGGGACAGATTTCAATTATCTGTCAAAAATTTTGTAGAATAACTAGGAAAATGATGTTTACATTTTTGAAAATGCCGAGGAAACAGTGGAACAGTAGATTCAACTCTTTAAAAAAAGTTTCAGTTTACTTTGGTAATTAATGTATCTTTTTGGTTTCGGACGGGACATCGAAAATTCTTATGCAAAAATCGAATTTTTCCGTTATTTTAATTTGGATCATTATTTTTAAGCTTTAGAAATAATTACTAATGTTACCTGAAAATCCAGAAAATAATAGTTTGTATCTGTATGTCTTTTAAGTTAATTAATTTGATTACTCAAAATACATGAAAAATTGGTATATTTCCACTCAGAAGAAAATGTACCATTAAGTACTTAATGGTACGACCATTGATCTTATGGTTCATGTATTAGTAGATTTTTCTTTTTAAATCAAAAGTTTTCTTATTAATTTGACAGTATTAGAAAAATTCAGCACCATAAATTTAAACATTTCAATATTATTATTTTTAATAGAATAAATACTATTATTTTAATGGTTTCCTCCTATAATAGTAAAGGTGGCAACAAAATACATAAAAACGAATAAAAACATGTTCGTTTTGTGCGTCATTCTGCGTGTTTGCTCAAATTGGTCGCATGCATTTTTTGTGATAATCGACATTATGACACGATAATAATTGGTAAGAACTCAATGTATTTAATGTAATTTCATTATATTTAAACTTTTGGTTTTATTTATTACAGAAAATAAATAATACATCGAATTTCTATTATGGCAACGGACTCAAAAATATATGCAGACTCAAGTATTACAATCAATTATTGGAAACTGAAGCGAAGAATAAATGTGTTATAATCTTTTGCAACGAGAAGTGTCTTTTTATGTGTGTGATTTATAAAAGTGAATTTCCATTTCGACATATAAACAAAATAAAATATACAATAAATTAACTATAATCCATTTTGGTTTTAATAAATTATTAGGAAAATTTAATTCGACTATACCATAAAAGTAATAATACGTATCAATTAAATATTTATAGGTCTTGCTTATTGTAATTAAAAGAATACATTATAAAATGTATGGTACAACATCATATTGTATTAAAAATTTGAATATTATTAAACTAATGGTACGCTTCCTATTGACCAATTTTAATAGTATAAATTTTTGTTTTTCTATTGAAATACTATTAATTTACCATACATATTGCATAGTAACGTAACTTTATGAGTATTTTTTCTTTTCAGATATTTAGATTCAGATATTTAAGATTCCTAATCCATCGTTATTTCAAAGATTTGAGCATTTGGAATTTTTCGGTCATGGTTGAAGTTTTTCTGGAAATGTCCACATGTGTCTTGATCTATATTTTTCAATATAAAATAATCATAACTGAATTTCAGAAACGAGCAATAAAATTATTTAGTCTTAATTATATTATTTGGTTGTTAAAAGCCATTTAAAACTGTAGCCGTTGATATCTGTTTTAACGGATATCGGCTTAAAACGGATATCGATTACGGTTTCATTACATTTTTAAAACTGCAGTTGTTCTGAATTGAAATTACACTTTGTATTTATAATTTAAATATACCTTTTAAGTATTTAGTGAGTATACAATATATTTGTTTTGTGTTAATGATTTAAATTTATTTTCTAGCAGGAAATTTCCAATTATAACTGGTCGGTATATGGCAAATACAAAATACAGAGTGTTGTTAAATATGAGATATATGTTTTTTATAAATTATATTATATTTTATTGTTTTGTTTTTTTTTTTTTTAAAAGATGCATTCAAATTTTAGTAATTTTTATATTTGAAGTTATAATATTTTGTAAATATTTTTATTAATTGTATTTCTACCGACAAAATCCACAACATAGTTTTGGGGCAGGTCACAAAATATTTATTTTAAAGGTCACGTATTTCTATATTTTACAACAAAACTATTGCTATTTATTTTAGTCATATGGCGAAAACCACCACGAATGTCACTCAGTCACCCTTATTGTGAAAATATGCCAGGTACAATTACAAACTTGATTTTATGTGTAAAATCGATATTTTCCTATGCGAAAATTCAATTATTTAATTCATATTTTTCTTTAAAACTACAAATTAATTAAAAATATATATATTTATTACAATAAAAATATATTTCTATTGAATTATTATGTTAAACACTTTTATATTCACCTTTTTTTATGGAATTGCCTTTATTTAGTTTAGATTTAGATTTTTATATTTCACACAATATTTTTTTATTTTAAATTTGTTACTTTTACATATTTTTATTTACTGTTTTTAATTGATATTGTACTACACTACATTTTGTCAAGCTACAACTGTTACTCCGGACAACTCCAGACGTTCTCTGTGTTGTATTTGCTCTGTACATCCGAAATGTTTGAATATGTGGTAAATTGTATACTTCCGTTGTGTTTGTGTCTGTCATCAATTGTCAGTCCAGTAACCTACTTAAAGGGGATGATGTTGTATCTTGGTTCGAATTTTAGTTTTTTTTACGTCTACTAGAAATTAAACTAATATTTGCAATATGTTGTATCCTTTTGTTTGGTTATGATTTAAATTCTACTGCATATCATTTCTAAACGAAAATCTAATTTATTTTATCGATTGTACCGATTGCATTGTACCGATTGAATATATATTTTATCTAAAGATTAAAATTTTAATTTTAAGGTGTGTGCGAATTCGACTGAATTGAATGTTTTTTTCATTCGATCGCAATTCTTTAACCGGTAATTGTTAAAGTCCCTAATGAATCGATTATCATATCTCTGTGTAGTTCAATTTAGTTTGCGCTGGATTACCGACAAAATATAGTTAAGTCAGCAATTTAGTTGGATTCGCATTTAATAAAAATTTAAAAATGGAAAATGTTTATATGTTTAAATTTAAAACGTATTTTTTTAAGTTGAGCGTTTGATCAAAAGTGGAATTCAGACCAAGACACCACACCATCCACTATAGTTTTTGATATTGTATGGCTGCTTATTTTTCCCCGTCTACAGTTTCTGTTTCAGTTTTTGCCCCCATACATTACCAGACCAGAAATTGTCTCTTTGGGGTTGTTTTGATTATAATTTAATTTGAGTCTCCACTTTTGTTTTTCTTTAGATTTGTCAAGATTTAAGTTGTGATATGCGAGACGAATGTATGTTATTCGAATGCTGTGTGAAAATACTTATTGTATTTCGAGGCATGTAAACATTTTAAATGTAATTGCCATAGTCATTATTTATTATTAATAAAATTTAAAATTATTTTAAAATTATTTTCGATCTAAATACAAATAATTGACAACAAAACTCGACTTGAATTCATTTAGTAAAACAGATTGAAATTATTTTGTATTGATAAATAAAATTTTGGATCCACAAAAAAAATATCGAAATTTAAATCATTATTTTTTTTACAAAAAAGTGAATTAAAAATATAATAAAAACAATTTCACAAAATAGTATCCATAAATGTGTTATACCTTTTAAATGAAAATTTAAATTTTTAAACGATTTTTTATTGTTATTTTTATAACAAATTTTATAAACTTTTAAGAAATGTGAATTTTCAAATGGAATTAATTTTTTTTTTCGTTAACGGAATTTTAATCGGGAAAGCGCGGCAACTCTGTTTTTCAGACTATTGCGAAATAAGCTGTCAAAAGTCCACTTCGAATTTTGGAATTCCCATTCACAATAGTTTTATATGTAATGTTGCCACATATTAAAATGTTATGAATATTAAAACAATAATTATGGTTAAAAAAACACTTTAATCAATAAAACAAAAATTTTAAATATTTAACTACAAAAACGAATAGTCAACTAAACATATTTACGTAAAAATTTGTCTAAAAATTGAAAGACATCTGAAAGAAAACTGTATGTTTTTATATGCAATATTGAAATTTACTTTCACCAATCTATTTTCATTGAGAAAAAAATGTTTTATAAAAACTATTATTTATGCGATTTATTTTTTGAATCCACGTAATGTTTTTTATTTAAGAGAAACCCTGAACACTGAATTTTTGATGTTTTCAAAATGGTCGAAGACTATTTTTTTTTTTTTTTTCAATTCAAAACTTAGTCTGGATCTGTAGATTAACATGAAACGAATATGTATCGATACGTAGAATTGAATCGGTTCTTGGCTAAGAATGGAAATCTATGTAGAAATCTGTATTGAAACTCGAAAAATTCTATTCAAACTTAAAAAAAAGAATTGAGAATCGATATATAGAAAAACTATGTCGTGCGACAAGGAATTCTCTACATTTTTCCATTTAAATTTCTACTGCCAAACTAACGAAAATATCTAGAATTCGTGACGAAATCTGTACTTTGTGTTTCTTGGGCATTTACATAACCTAACTGTTTGAATGACTCAACATTTGGTTACGAAAAATTTAAAAGAAAACATCAATGCTTTGTTTACAGCATCATAGATACAACTAAAAATCAAAAGTTTCAAATAAATAAATCACAACATTTTGCAATATTTAAAGACATCAGTTGCTCCAAAAGAACACCGCAGTTTATGACACAAATGAAATAGTGAATTTGAACGGAAAAATTTTAATAACATAGGCAAATTAAAGTGCAAACCAGTTGGGAAGGTTAGATCACATGGGAAATTTTAAAGTAGGTGTAATTATGATAGTTAGGATTATCAAAATTATAGTCGGTCTAAGCCGACTATAAATACCCTACACATATGTGTGGTTACCATTCAAAGTGATATATAGGTCACCAGGGTATACGAATCCTGAAAATAACTACAAACATTCAATCGCTGAAGAATTTCCATTCATTTGATACCCATATTTACAAATGGGTAGGTGTACCGAATTTCGATTTTTTTTTTGTGAACCACAAGTCTTTTCTCCGGAAAACTTTATTATCATGTATTTGAGCATGATGTCAATATATATTTGACCAAAAAAGTTTACCTAAGCACGTATACATAAAAATTGATCTTTATATGTACATTTTATATGAGGTATTTGAACATAAGTGGTCGGATCATAGGTCACAATGGACCGATGTCGCCAATTTTTTCGCACATACAGCGTAGGTATATTAGTTATAAGTTTCATTTATCTAGCTCTTCAATTTTAAAAGTAGTAGGGATTTCAACAGACAGACGGACAGACAAACAGACAGACAGACGGACAGACGGACAGACAGACGGACATCGCTAAATCGACTCAGGAGGTCATGCTGATCAAGAATATATATACTTTTCCATACCGGAGATGCTTCCTTCTGGGTGTTACAAACGGCGTACCAAACTGAATATACCCTTTCACTCTTAGTGTATGGTATAAAAACATAACCTTCAAATAAAGTATAAAATGACAATTAATTTTTGTATTTTTTAATTTTTCTTATTGACATTCTCAGCACTATATATGCCAACTAAACGTCTAGATGGTCTAACCTATATATACTTCAACCGTGGCTTTTATAAAACTCCATTGCTTCATTTAAAAATACATTTGTATTTATAACATTCGAATAGCGGCCAATGTAATAATATAAAGTGAAAAGTGAAATATTGTTAAAACGAAGTCAAAAATTTTTTAAAATTTCAAAGATTTACATTTGTTTTAATGATTTAATTTTTCGGACATACACTTATATCTCTAATTTTTTGATAACATTTTAGTCTTTCTCTTCACAACAACTATTACATGTCATATTGCAATTTGTTCCCAAATGTACATTTGTACATAACTTTCGAACATTTTTTTTTTTAATCTATCTTGGTTTTCGTTATTTACACGTTATTTTATTATTATTTTACATATAATATTTCACTAATTCCCGAGGACATTAGAGAGTTAATATAAATTTTACATTAAATGGTCTTCATTTTTGCAATCTATTTTAATTGAATTTTATTATTGACATTTTTCCTATAGTACAAAAAATCCCAAGACACAAAACGTACCATAGACGTACCGTTAACGGCATAGTAATACGGAATCATATTCCGTAAACGTACCCAGCAAGACATGCCTTACCGAAACTCCAACACAAAGACAATATTATATTTTCTCACTCATACATAAATAATTTGAAATACATCCCTGCAGGATTAATGATAGATATATGACCCGTAATTTTACTAGTAATGAAAACTAATATTTTTTGCGCGTCGGTTTGCCAACATTTTTTATTTGTAGGTTATTTATTACGTTTGCAAAAGTAGCCGCTACAGCAGGAGTTGAAAAAAGATGTTACTTAAATTATAAACAATTGATAAACACTAACAGAAAGTATCCCAAGAAACATTTTAACGTAGCTCCGTAAATAAACGGCATCAGAATTCCGTCTTTAACGGCACGTTTACGGTATGTTCAAGACGGATCCGTCGATACTTGAATGAAAACGGAAAATTTACGGCATGCCAAATAATTCCACTCCGTTTAAATGCCGTTTATAGTCCGTAATTCGAACATACCGTTTTTCTGCCGTTTTGTCTCCGTAGAGACGTATACGTTAATACTCCGTTTGATACGGAGTACTCCGTTTTTATGCCGTTTTAACTCCGTTAAGTACGGGCACGACACACCGTTTTCATGTCGTTTTCACTCCAGTTTTTAGTTTTTGTTTTTAAAATTATTAGTTCATTTATTTAGAAGCTGCCTTGCAGATGTTCATGTGCAACAAACCAAATATTGTAAGTGTAAATATGTGTGCATAATGAAATATTTAATGATATCTTAATTTCTACAGATTATTCAAGAAACAAAAAATTGCCGGAAAAGCATTGGAGAGGACATTTTAAGGCTACCATTGAAATATGGTCATAAGGACGAATCACTGTAGCTTTCGTCGCCGTGCAATATGTTAAATTTGGAGCGTATTTTAAACTAAAATTTAATAATAGGAAATGTAAGTAAAGTTGACATTTATTATCATTGTGCCAGTATGGTTGCCACTCTGTATGATCTTTTCTATTTGTGGCATAGTTGCTACTTTTGTAGCAAATTCCAATTTGTGTTATTTTTTAATATCTTTATGTTTTGTAATATTCTTCAGAATTTAAAAAATATCGTGTTAACATGAGCTAAAATATTAGATCAAGTGCATTCCATCGCCTGAAAAACATAGAAATTTGACTAACTTGTTTTTTATTTTTTATTTTCAGATGTCTAAATCAAGAAATGAACATACATCAATAATTAATTCAGTGCTCAAAAGTTTAATTCTATAAATTATTTTTCAATCTTTTAATAATTTAATAAATTGTTTAAATTAGTTTTGTAAATATTATTGTTGTTTTAATTAATTTTAATTAAAAACATATACCAAAATATAAATCATTTGACTGTATTTATTTTAAGATAAAGAATAGTAGCAGAAATATAAAAAAAATGCCATTCCGTATTTTTTAAAAAATACGGGATAAAAACGTACCGTATATGGTACGATTTTCAATGCACTCAACGGAGTCCACTCCGTTTTATCACAATAATACTGACTGTATACGGTACAGAAACGACCCGTCGTCTACGGAGTGCACTCAGTTTTATTTTATAAATACGGTACGTTAACGGTGCGTCGATACTGTATGAAAAACGGTTTCGAACACCGTTTTCGATGTCACGTTTTATCCGTTCTCTGTACCGTATACGGCTCCGTAATACGGTACGTTTACGGAATCTGATTCCGTATATGCTGTATCGTTAACGGCACGTATACGGTACGTTTTGTTTCTTGGGTATATTTAAAAGAGTATTTGTATATATTGCTTATTTATCTATTCATATTATAGATATCATCAAAGTGGAAGGGTCATCTGCATTAAACAAATGAATGGAAGGAAGCAAAACAACGGTAAACAAAAATCGTTTTAATAGACAATTTTGTAATGCAAACATGTTGAATGCAATGAGCATTATATTCAACGCAATAAAAATGAAACTGTAGAATTTTGAGTTTTTTTCGTTTTATTTGGTCTAATTTTGGTTAGTTTACTATTAATTTAACCGTCCCTAACCTCAAAATTAAATCAGTTTATGTTACGTAAAATATTTCGTAAATTTACAAGTAATTTAATCGTCACTTATTACCAAAAGAACAGTGAAAAACATATATTCAATTGTGTCTCATTTCAGATGAATGAGAAACAGATAAAAATTCACACGCACACAAAAGTTTCGGTCAATTTTATCCCGACGCTCTTAACAATGTTATATAAACTTTTACTGAAACTTTCAGTTTTGATACTTCTAATATTACTGCTCATATGACCAGTAGTGTTCTTGCTGGGTAGCGAACAAAAATAGCTGTATAATCCCAGAAAACAAAGCCCAAGGTGGCAACATTAAATGCATGACGTAGCGACGCCATTGCGTCATTAACTCTTGTTATTTTATTTCGCATTTTTTTCATTCGTATTGGATTAATTTGTAAGGTGTTTTCTAATGATAACAAATAATTCGTCAATTGTATTAAAATGAGCAAGTAGTACATTTTAAATAATATTACTATGCAAAAATACGAATAGAGTGAAAAAAGTTGATCTGTTTGATCAAAAAGAGTCGCAATTTAATATTTACTAAACAAAAGTTTTTTTGTTCAAATACAAAATCGCCTTCATTTGCGTAATTAAAATTCATTTTGTGCACTTGAATATTTTTTTCTGTTTGTTTTGTTTATTATTCAAATACATTAAAATGCTAAATACCGCCTCGGCTATCGCCTCCGCAAACCCTTCACCAACGCCAACTATACAACAACAGCAGCAGCAACAACAACAAAATGCGCAATTGAATCATCATCGTCACTCAACACACTCGTTGGAAGAATCATCCAAACATCCACCACAACCACCCTCAACACCCCATCATATCTCTGGCAATGGGAACGACGGCAACCGCCACGAATCATTTGCACGCGATGACGTTGATTTAGATATTCTTGTTAGTTCCACATCGTCTTCCATACCGTTCGGTTCGAGTATCACCGACTATTCGACACCGATAAGTAAAACAAGATTTCTAACAACATCGTCATCGTTAGCTGCGGTCAAAGGTGCTGCTCGGCGACCTCTGTTTCAGCGTTTCGGTTCACATGCAAGCATTAGTTTTTCCAACGGTTCTGCAGCGTTGACAACGGCAGGAGTTTATCGCAACGAGGCGCAGCGTCTTGGTAGAAAAATCTCCATATTGCCCGGTGGAACTATATTTTCGGATGCGAGATTAAGAGGTCTATTGCTACTGTTTGCCATTGTTATTATTGGCTATAAAATGGTTATTGTTGCAAGTGAGTATATTATTAATATTAAATTTTATTTAAAATATAAATAAAATTGATCTATTCAATTTATTTGTATGTATCAGGAATCGAAAACGATATCCTTTAAAATACATTTCTATTGTCGGTTTCGATTATTTATTATAATGAAAAACTTTGATAAAGAAATAAATATTAGTAAAATAATTTTTAATATCTGTCTGATTATTTTTTTTTTTTTTTAATTCTAAATACAAAATTTTGGGTAATTGTTTTGTAATTGCTTGTTTGGAATTGCCCTTTGGAATATTGGTTGCGGTTCTGTTTCTTAGATTTTTACGGAAACAGTTCATATTCCAAATTTTTGCGGTCCCTAACAGGGACTAAAATATTGATTCCAATATTTTAAAAGTAGCGGTCTGATTCTGGTTGCAACCAAGAAAAATGATATAAGTTCCCGTTCCAAAAATCGAAATGGTATGGTTTTTTACGGTCCCCGGATCCGAACAAAACGAAATTATTTTATTAAAAAAATGTAATATTTGAAATTTATTTTTGTTTTCATTCTGATTGAAACAGTTTTTTCTAAACTTTATTATTTTTGTTCAGTACCCCTGGTTTCGGGTCTTTCCAAATATCGGAAATATGGAAAAAAACTAAAAACGAAACAGTTTATATGGGTTTTTAGAATATTATTCTAAAGAACTTATTACAATTACATATTAATTATTTTTTTTTGTAGTAAATATAAATATATTTTAATAATCATAAATTTAATTTTTATATATTCAGTTTAAGATGAAAAATTTCAAAAAAAAAAAAAAAATATACCATCAAAAATATACATTTCCTGTACATTTATTTATTTTAACTACCTACGTATTGTACAGCCAATGTTTAATGCCTTTGGGCAAGGTTGCATCTATTTCTGTATTTTTAAAAAAAGCTTGCTCGCATTTGCAATACACGCTTCTATTATAATTCAACATTACTTGTTCAATATGCATATAAAATCGATTTATTCTTTGTTTGTTTGTAATATTAAAAATAGCTGAACTTGTGATGATCTCACAAGCTTCATTTATTCGGTTACTTTAATTTATCAATAGGGGCGATGCATAGCGAATAGAAATATCTTAGCGTTTTTAAAAATTGTTTTGTTTTTCGTTTCGTTTTGTTGTGCTGTATAAACAGCTGATTTGTAATGTGGTCATCGTTGCTTCGTTGTTATGCTTGTCAATAGTTTTAAGTTTTTGTTTTGTTTATTTTATTTAAGCTGCTAAAATGTTGATTTATGACTTTGTCTTTAATATGATTTATGTTGTGATGTTTGTTCTGCATTGTTGAATGAAAGTAGTAACGTTAGTTAACTAAAAAAACTATTAGGTTTTTTTCTATTTTTTTGTCATTTCTTCAACTATTAAATTAACAGTATATTTTGTTAATTAATATTGATCTACGACTAATCTTCACATACATTTTTAAGAGTTTTGATTTTTACTTCACAATCATTTTATACTTATGACGAGGATTACAATCGACATTTTTCCCCCCAAGACAAATTTAAGTATGTCAAGCATATTACATATAGTTTTCATGTCATTAGGAGCTAAACTTTAAGGCGAATAATAATAGTAGACAATTTAAGTCAACTCTGAAGTCTTTAAGTCTACTTTTTATCCTTTTCACATTGATTATAATGTTGAAAAGTTGTTTTTAATAGTAACTAAAGTTTCGAGAAAAATTTAAATTTTCAAACAATTTTTGAATGTTTTACTTTTTGAAATATAACATTTTATTATAAATTCAACTTGGATCAATTTTTTAATTATTTCTTCATTGAATTATAAAACCCATTTGTGTATTTATGTAGTTGCCTCTATGTGATATGTGTCGTTTATTTGTCTACTTCATTTGACTTTGCAATTATTATTTTCCACAACATTAGATCCATTAATATGCCCGACTCTTGTGTTATTCTATCTCACCTCAAAGACTTTCATACACGCAACTAACTGTGCATTTAAACGTGTTACCTTTTGCAGTAGACTATTTTTTTTTATTTGTTTCATTTTATTATTTTCTATAGGTTGCCTAGTAGTAAAATTTGTGTAGGCGGATACATACCGCTTTTGCAACTATATATATAGCGTGTATTTTATTCCTTTTAGTGTTGACTAACATTACAATTATTTTGTTTTGTTTTTAAATTACAATTTTCTATTTTTAACATATTATATTATATAATATAACAATAAAAATTGCAAAAATGTTTAAAATTCCAAATTAATAATGCATAAATTACTTAAAATCTAATCCGTTTTATGTTTCTGTTTTGTTCCAAGACCTTTTAATTATCAAATTTCCTAATTTTTGTTGAAAGTTATTTTCTAATCTTAACAATATTATTAAATGAAGGTTATCTCTGACAGCGTATTGTTATATTTACGTTTATCAGTTTATGCTTGATAAAAGTTGGAGAGACCAGATGGATTGGTTTTGTGAAAATGATATTTGTTAACATCGCAGCAAAGAAATGGATTAAAACTTATTAAGCAGTATGAATTGGCGACAAAAATGAAAAGATTCTCCCTTTCGGCATGGCAAGATTTTCAATTTTTCGAATTTATATTATTTGCAAGAAAATATTTTTAATAAACGATGCAGATCGATATGTGCTTTAAAAACGAACAATAAATGACTATACACCACTATTTTATCTCGTATCAATAAAAAGTTATGACGATAAAAACGAAAAGATTCGCCCTTTTGACATGGCAAGATTTTCAATTTTTCCCATTTCTTCGTTTTTTTTTGCTATAACTTTTTATTGGTGCAAGATAAAATAGTGGTGTAAAGGTATTAATTGTATCGATCTGCAACGTTATTAAAAATATTTTCTTGCAAATAACATAAATTCGAAAAATTGAAAATCTTGTCATGCCAAATGGGCGAATCTTTTCATTTTTTCGCCAATTCATACTGCTTAATGAGTTTTAATAGATTCACCCTTTTGGCATGACAAGATTTTCAATTATTCAAATTGACCTTTTTGGTTTTGTCTTTTGTGACTAGAAATATCCAACAAAACGACACGCGATTTTTGGACAGTATACTTGAAGAAAAACTACATTATAAAATGTAAAAAAAAAGCAAATGTCAAAATTTGTACATTCGCCCCTTTGGCATGATAGTGACGATATGATATTTCGTTCCCATTTAAAATTGAACGTAAATATAGAAAATGATATTAATTTATACAAAATAATGAATTCTATTAATATAATTAATTGGATATACGAATTATTTAATAGTATAAATTAAAAGTAGTAAAACAAAAAAAAAATGAAATAAAAAAATATCAATAAACAATAAAAATAATTTTAAAAATATGCATAAAAAATAATATGTATAAAAACAAATAGGTATAAAAAAAATTAATTTAATTAAATAATAATAAGTATAAAAAATAATATGTATAAAAATTAATATGTATAAAAAATAATATGTATAAAAAATAGGGCTAAATGTAGCCGCGGTAGCTCAGTGATTAGTGCTTTGGACTGCGAGCTGAAAGGCCGGTTCAAGCCTGGGCTGGGGCTAACAACATCTTTTCATAGAAACATTTTTCTATACCGCGCTACCGTTCGGATTCGGCAATAAACTGTAGGTCCCACCACTTTGAGTACAAATATAACACGAACAGCTCAAAATGGTGAGAGAGCTCGGCCGAAGTTCTTATAGGATTGTAGTGCCAAACTATTATTATTATAAAAAATAGGGCTGTGCGATTAATCAATTAATCAAAATCTTGATTAATCAGAATCCTGATTAATTGATTATTCAGAAAACCTGATTAATCAGAACCCTGATTAGTCAGCATTTTGATTAATTGAAAATGAATTCATTTTATTCAATAACATTTGAAAATTTTGTCAACTTAAATAAAGTGAAAATTTATTTATAAAATAATTAAAAAATAAAAGAAAGTGTTTTAAATGTTTAAGAACCATACAGTAAAGTATTTTTCAATATTTCGAGACGCAAAAGTGGATTAATCAGAAATTCTAATTAATCAAAATGCTGATTAATCAATTAATCAAAACGCTGATTAATCAATTAATCACAATTTTGATTAATCAGAATCCTGATTAATTGATTAATCAATGTTCTGGTTAATCGAAAATCTTGATTAATCAATTAATTAGAAAATTGATTAATTATATAATTTGAATAATCGATTAATCGCACAGCCCTAATAAAAAACATTTTTTTTCATCGGGTGTGTCTATTCAATTTTGTTAAATTATTATTTTTTAATTAATTAATATAATTAAATGTTTAATTAATATAATTAAATATTTAATTAATATAATTAAATATTTAATTAATATAATTAAATATTTAATTAATATAATTAAATATTTAATTAATATAATTAAATGTTTAATTAATATAATTAAATGTTTAATTAATATAATTAAATGTTTAATCTATACAATTAAATGTCGTATCGGCGATGAAACAATTAAAAATCCATTGTCGATGAAATTTATGTAGCAGTCAAAACATGTTCTCAAATAAATATTAAAGAAATATGAATTACTACATAGAATCAAATATACAATTAACTTTTATGAATAAGTATTCATATATAATAAGATAAGATATTATAAGATATAAAAAAAAATATGTTGGGTAATATTATAAATAGGATTAATTGTAGATTTAAATTTGAAACGCAATTTCGAAGAGTATTTTAATATTAGGTCAAATATTGGTTTAGTGACTGTAAACCATTTAATATTACAAAAAAATAAAAAACTGTTGACAAACTACTGAATCAAATTGGTTTTAAAATGTCTTTAGTGAGTTGCATCTCTACAACATAAATATAAACACTTTGAGTTAATAAAATATAAAATTTGAAAATTCTCAAAATAATACGTTTTTTTTTATTATTATTCCAGTGCCTTACGCCAACACAGACACACTGCTCGCCATGACCTCGTATGCGCAGACAAAACTGAGCGATGCTCTGAATTGGGCGCATGAAAAGGATTTGCGTGCCACACTAAATCCACTGCTGTGTGGCTTAGGATTTGCCATATTCTCATTTCTATTGGTCTATTTGGATAGTAATGTGCCGGGCGTAAATCCACCGTCGCCCTTTTCACCACGCAAGAAAATGCAGTGAGTAACATTTAAATATTTTATATTTTAATATGATTTAGTTTCATTTTTTTTATTAACTAATTTATTTCTTTTTCTATATTTCGCATAGTTATCGTCAGCAAAAACATAGTTCAATGCATTTGGGTTATATTACAGCACTAGCGACGGGCATTATTGTGAGCGCCCTAATGTTTTGTGATATCTAAATTATAAAAAAAGAAAAAGTATCAATTTGCTCCCCGGTGGCAGCTATATTTTTTGATATTTAATTATTTTACTATAGTAATTATTAGTTTGTAGTTTTCTATGAGTACAGATTCAATAAGTTATACTGTTTATAATATTTATTTATATGTGAAATTAACTAAAACTAACTTTAACTTTAATTTATATTTATCTTATTGTGCAATCGTACATTGCTTAAAAATGTTCTTATGTTACTAAAGCATACATCAAAACTGTCTAATTAAACAATGAAATTAACCAATTCATTCAAATGTAAACTATCACTCTACCTAAGTACAAACTAATGTTAATTGAAATATTTCTTAATAGATCTTTCATATATATATTTTCAAATACATTCAATATTTTATTTTTGTATTAATAAAACTATATAAGAGTGTAATATGTTTGTTTTACTATTGATTAATAACACTAGACAACAAATTGAGACCTTTTTTAATTATCCACGATCTTAGTATGATTTTAGTATGACCTCATCAGTTTTTTCAGATTGCCTTAAATTTTTGAGTTATTAAGTAATAGAAATATATGACAATTTTCGTGTTTTTCTACATATTCTGGACTTTAACATTTTACAGATTTCAGTATACTTGAGAATACTACAGCTAATATTTTGAAATAAACTTTATGAAATTCGGATTAATCTGACCTAAACTATGACCAGTCAAACACAAAAAATATTGATTTTAAGGTTATTGCAAAACACATTAATGCCCGTAATTTTAACGAGTAGATATCTATTGGTGTTCGTACCTAGTAGATAACCTAATAGGTATTTTTCGTTCGGTAATTTTAACTGTTTTTTTACCTACGTGTTTCTACCCAAGAGGATTTTTCTGAAATAGACCATCACTTGCATTTGAATTTTTAAATTTTGACAAATTTGTTATAAAATTAACTTTCAAATTTTAAAAATTCAATAAATGCGGCAATAATTTTGAAGCAAATTAAAAAAAAATAAATTTTCAGTGAAGGACAAGAAAGAGAGGACAAGAAAACATGCCAATTTGAATATTCCCTCCACGTTTTGTGTTGAAATAACTTTTTGCAAACCAAAAATTTGTGCATGAAATTTTTCATATTTTTGACATCAAAAAATATAAAAATTTAATTGACATTTTGTTTGAATTTTATTTACCTAATAGATAACTATAGGAAATCGACCGTGTAAGATACACTACAAATTGCCGAGTAGATATGGTGTATAAAGTGTTGAAATTGTTAAATTTGATTTACACGGTAGATATCTATGCACAGCTAGATATCTAGTTGTTAAAATTACGGGCATAAGTTTCATAATTCAATAATATTATATATTATAGGTGAAATTAGATCCATAATTCTAGGATTCATCTTACTTTGTTTTTGCAAATCACTCTTTAAGTCTTCAGATTAAATACAAATTCACGCTTACTATTTTTGATTTAAATTTTGTTTTGTGGTGCTCCTTTTATTCAATATCATTTTTTTGTCCATCAATTATTCATAGAAATTTCAACAAAAACCTTAAACCAGTAGAATTCAGCTTTGCATAAATGTATTACTTTCCATGGGTTCGTCTCAATATTCTACAATAGAGTCAAAAGAAGATCACATACTAAATGTTCATACTTTTAAAATCAAAGGTACATTTTTTAATCGAATTTGTGAAATTCACAAAAAAAAAACTTTAAACTGAGGACTTAAAGAGTAATTTGCAAAAACAAAGTAAGAGGAAGTATAGAATTATAGATCAAGTCTGATATTAGATATGCATTTAATTATGAAAATTTAACCTTAAAATTCATATTTTTTGTGTTTGACTGGTCATAACTTCGGCCAGATCAATCCGAATTTCATGTGGTTAATTCAAAATATTAGCTGAAGTATTCTCAATGGAATACAATGTGATCGAAAACTGAAATCTGTAAAATGTTATAGACCCAAATATGTAGAAAAACTCGTGAATTGCCATATATTTGATTTACGTAATAACTCAAAAATTTAAGGCATTCTGAAAAAACTGAGTATGAAGTAGTGATTAGAATCTTGACGTCCAACGGAAAATCATACATGTAGCGCGAATAATTTTTTGTTGTTGTGCTGTGTAATTTGTTGGGCGCGCGGATTAGTTAATATTGATTTTTTTTCTTCAAATATATAAAAAATATATTAGCTTGGTTGGAAACAAAGAAAAATTATTTTGAATAGAGAATTTATGCTCGCCTTATAAAACTCGTAAATTATGGAAAATTCGTATTTCACGCATAAATTGTTTAGACATTGTTTACGCGCAGCATTCACATTTCTATGTGAATATTTCTTTTTAATCATCTTAATATAATTTTTAATAAATATTTTTTTATACTCAATTTTTGTTTTTCGAAACCAAAATATGACATCGAAATTTTGTCATACGTTTTTGAATGTTACTGGATTAACTTTTAAAACATAGAAATTAGTTAAAATTACCCCACATTCGTCTAATAGTCATTCGTTTCGAAATACATAAAGAGAAACTTAGATTTCAGAATAAGAATATGTTTCTCAACTACAACAAAATACGAATATATATATATATGCGGCCAACGTTTTCCAGAGAGCGCAATGGCTTTTTGAAAAATTAACTTTTAAGCATCGTTTAGATTTCTCAGAAAGGTAACTTTTCATAGTAAACAAAGCGAGATAAACCCCTCATAGGGATACGTTCGAATTTTTTTTTATATTTATTTGATATGTATTAATTATCATTTTGAGTATTACGAGTATTTTACGAATATGCCTTTTATTGGTTGACTTAAACGCAACTTTCCGATTGTCTTTTCGAGAGGCAACAATCAACATTTACTATCGCTACTTTTGAGCACTGAAATATAACACAAATGATGCCTGAAAGATGTCTTCAAGTTATCTTTTCGAAAATACAATGTAACAATTAAAGTGGTTTAAAATGTAAAAGTAATTTAACTTTGTAATGTAACTTTTCGCTGCATCCTTTTTTGCTATGCAATGTTACATATTTTGTTAGGGTTAAATTTTGTCCTAATGGCATACAGAAAAATAACTTAAAATTATGATGTGAAAGTAGTTTTTTGAGCAACGAAATATATTTTTTATTAAATTTTATTGAAACTTAAAAATTACATATTTTTTAAATAAATTAATCGATTAATTCTAATATTTATACTGCACTTAACTGATTTTCATTTCGTTTTGTACCAAAGCAAACCCGATGACGTTATGTATGCGCGTAAAATTATCAACAATTGTATTATCTGGTAATTGTTGAAGTTTAAAAGTTTGCAAACGATTCTGCCCAATAAAACGACCCACAATACGTGTGCAACAACCTGCAAAAAAAAACACCAACATTTTAAAGATTTTATAAACATTTTGTTGTCTAAAATAAAACGAATTGAAACCGAAGCGAATAACTATTTCATTTTTGTGGTTTCTCATACATACTTTCAAGTTACGATATCGATTTTGGTTTTTGTGTTAAACATAGTTTTTCATATTAGGACTGCTTAATCAGAATTCTGATTAATTGAATAATCAATGATCTGAGTAATAGAAAATTTTGGGTAAATTCGTATTTCGATATTTGCATTTATAAAATTTATATTTTATAAATTTCAAATATCTTGAACAAAAAGTGGAATTGCTAAAAAAACACAATGAAAAACTTACAAAATTATGAAAAATTTGATTTAAAATGTAAATAAATTAATAAAAAATATTTATTTTTTTCTGTTTTTGCTACTTTTATAAATGGGTATAAAACTGAATCTGTATATGGTATTTTTTTTTTAAATTAACGAATATCGCTTTCAATTACGTTTTAATTTTCTTAAAAAAATCACTTAAATACCTATTTTGTATTTGGTTAATACATTTGTGAAATCATAGTAAACGGCTTGAAGCACAGGTCCACCATCATCGCTGCGCAATAAGAGTATAAACTCTTGCTGTTGTTTGCCAGCGGTTATTTTCAATAGTTTACCTATGAAATGTACACATTTTTTTATCTCTAAAATAAATTTAAATTTCAATAAATTTGTTACATACCATAAATATCCCAAATAGCATTTATCGCTGCATGTTTCTGATGCATTTTTATGCAAAAATCCACTTTTCCAACAATGACCTGCAGATTGCGTCCCATTTTCTCCATTGGATTGGTTACATCTTTATTGTTATCACTCGGTTTTAACTCATCCAATGACGCAGCATGTCTCACACAGGTGGCATCGTTCAAATGTTTCTGATTACTATTGATTTCTACAACTGTTTTTTTGACTTCAGGTGTCGGCAGTTTAAATAATTCAATTTTAGCTGTTTCAATTTTTTGTTTGTTCCCTTCATCATTTGCATCCTTAGTCTTCGTAAGTTTTTGCCACGATTTGTTAAGACATAATTTTGATTGCTTTAGTTTACCACTTTTGCTAACCATCGATGCGGCACTTTCCAGTTCCTGCACGAATTTTTTACGTGAATTCGGTAGTGTATAGGGTCCAACGGATTTGGCTATTTTTTTTTATTTTTGTTTTATTTGGAATATAGAAAGATGTTTTAAAATTGAAAGATGAAACATAAAATTTATTACTTGCTGAAAACATTTTAATTTGCTTCGTTTTCTTGCGTGACTTGATTTTGGGTACTGATTTAAAAAATAGCACTTTTAAAATGTAACGGATCTAAGTGTTGCCTTATTCTAAGAAAATAATTAATTATTTTAACACAAACTAGTACTAAATAAAAGTAATAACATTTTTATTTTGTAAAAAGTGTTTACTATAACTTATTAAAAGTAGTAAAACCATTTTTTACGAAACTGTTTAAAAAACGAGTTGGGACAGTTAGGTCACATGGGACGGTCTTTTATAGTCGGTCGGGCCCGACTATGGACCCAAGAAACATTTTAACTGAGCTCCGTAAACAAACGGAATCACAATTCCGTTTGTAACGGTACGTTTACGGTGCGTACTAGACGGATCCGTCGATACTTGAATGAAAACGGAAAATTTACGGCATGCCAAATAATTCCACTCCGTTTAAATGCCGTTTATAGTCCGTAATTCGAAGATTCCGTTTTTTTGCCGTTTTCACTCCGTAGTGGCGTATACGTTTGTACTCCGTTTGATACGGACTACGCCGTTTATGTGCCGTTTTCATTCCGTATCGACGTATACGTTTGAATGCCGTTTTCTATACGTTTTTCCATGTCATTCAATTTGATATCTTATTGTGTTGTGTTGTTGTGTTGTGTGCACTAAATTAAATCAAACAAAAAATCGCCAGAGCAATTCATCAAAAAAACTACATTGGCCGCTATGTAAGTATAGTTGCTATCGAAAGTGTATTAAAAATATTGATTAAAATGCATCTTTTTCAATTCAAATTTAATTAACAAATTTATTGCAATCCTAAGACTCATCGAACAATTTAGCGAATATGTGTTTCGAGGTGATGTGGTCGTTTTAGTTTTTGTTTAAATATGTGGCATACTTTTCCGGACAAAGCAACAATTGTCGATCAGCGTGGTCAGACATATCGTGGTTTTCTTAAAAAAAAAAAATACACTCCGCGCCACTTCAATTAGCCAGTTTTTAAATTCTGATTTTGGCCCATATATCGACCTATTTATAATGTTTTATGACGTTCGATTGCTTTATTACGTGTCTATTAATAACTATATAACTATAATAACTATTATTTTTTTGGTAATCAGTTAAATACAGTTTAGCTTAGACTAGTAACACATATTCATTCAAATATTCGATGGGTCTAAATATTGTACTTTTTATTAAATGAAATTAAATTTTAGATTCAGCAATAATAGTTATTTTGACTAAATCAGAATGCGCAGTTATAAAAGCTCAGTAAGAGAAACAGAGAGCGTTTTTAAATCAATACAACACACTCAAAATTCATACAATAACCACAATTCAGAGGATTTAAAATGTTGCGTGGACCAAACATTTGAAACTAACACTAAATCGCAATTTGAACACATGTTAGTTGATAATATTTATCAATCCTTATCGTCTTCGGCAGCTGAAAGCGATTCTGACAAATTTGAAGCGAATATTTCCTTAAGGGATGAGTTGGCTATTTGGGCTGATCAGTCCCAAATAGTTTAGCAATTTTTAAAATTTTTTCAGGTACAACATTGATCTTATATATATTACTATTTTCCCTACTAATAATTTGATTTATATTTTACTTACAGATATTTTTCAGGTACAACATTGATCTTATATATATTACTATTTTCCCTACTAATAATTTGATTTATATTTTACTTACAGATATTTTTATAGAAAAATTTAGAGATGCTGATTTATTGAAGAATGTAATGACGAAATTCATAAATAACTGCAGAGATAAATTGAAGAGAAAACTTAACTAATTCCAAATATATTATACTTTTGTTTATTTATTTTTGTTTAATAATGTTTTTGTTAAAAACTGAATTGTTTCAAAAATTAATTAATATTATTAATTAAATTATTGTTCTGAATTAATTAATTTATAATTAATATTTAATTTTGATGTATGTAAATTTATAATTATAGAATATTAAAAACAAAAAAAATACTATAAATACAACATTTTTTTACTTTAGTTATTTTAATGAAAAGCAAGATATATGAGAAAAATATGCCATTCCGTATTTTTTTTTAAATACGGCCTAAAAACGTACCGTATACGGTACGTTTTTCAGTGCACTCAACGGAGTCCACTCCGTATTTATAAGAATAATACGGTACGTATACGGTACAGAAACGCAACGTCGACTACGGAGCTCACTCCGTTTTATTAAAAAAATACGGTACGTTAACGGTGCGTCGACACTGTATGAAAAACGGTGTCGAACATCGTTTTCGATGTCACGTTTTATCCGTTCACTGTACCGTTTACGGCTCCGTAATACGGAACGTTTACGGAATATGATTCCGTATTTCTATGCCGTTAACGGTACGTATACGGTACGTTTTGTTTCTTGGGGAATACCATACACCTTTGGTGGGGATATTAATGTGGGATATTTAATTGTATACCTTAATTTTAAAGTTATATAAAAGTGACTTGTTTGGGAGGTGGGCGTGTCCGTTCACCGATTTGGCTCATTTCAAACTGAGTTCCTACTTTTGGCTAAAACATATTGTGACCAAATTTTATCGAATTCTGACCAGTATTTCTCAAGTTTCCGTGTATACGGATAGCAAGACAGACGGACATAGCTAAACGGACTCGGGTAGTGATGCTGATCAAGAATATGTATACTTTTCCCTACCGGACACGCCTCCTAGGGGGCGTTAAAATATCTGCACAAAGTTAATATACTCTCTACCTCATAGGTGTAGGGTATAATTATAAAATTGATCCAATAATATATTTTTCATAATTAAGAAATATAATTTTTCAAGAACGGTTTTAGAAATATTATGATTATAACAGGAATTGAAACCAAAAGATATAATATTACGGTAACGAATCGGTGGTTTGTATTTTATTAACGACTAGCTGGACCCGTAAATGCAAAACTATGTCGTTTTAAAAGAGTGAATTTTTAAACGTGGTTGAATGTTCCATTTTCGAGTATATTAAACACTAAAGCTCTAAAATTAGCGTTTTACAATCTTATTTCACATAAATATGTATCTTGAGCATCTTAGTTACATTCAAAAACGAGTCTTACTTAAATGATGTGTAAAATTCATCATTAAAGCAAGATCGTTAAAAATGCTCCATTTTGAATCATGAATGAATCTATGAAGTAAGCCTTTTGATTTAAAATATGACAGAATTAGTTTATTTTTATTTATCACATTCAACCCAGTTGGCACCAACACACATTTTTTATAAATATCGTAAATTACGAATGTTTTGTGATTCAAAATAATCATTAATTTCGATCATTTTGCACGTAAAAAACGCTGATAAATGTCAATAAATAAAACAATTATATTTTGCTCGTAAATAACGATTACTCGTATTTTTCGAGTGTTTATATCGTAAAAAAAGATTTTTTAAAAATTTATTATTGTTTTTCTAATCAAAAGTTCATTTAAAATATGCAAGAACTGTTCAATATTTTTAATAAGATTTAATGAATTGTTTTGGTGAAAGTTTTAAACCATTTGCTACAATTAAGAAGTAAATGTATTTATTTGAGAACTTTATATAAAAATAAAATGCATTACTTAATTGTTGTATCGTTAAAAAGTACGATAAACTTGTAAAAGAGTTAAAAATGATTGTCATTTACGAATAAAATTATATTAAAAATGTTTATAACGATTATGCAATGGTATTTTATGATCATAAACGCTCGATAATTTGTCATATATGAGTGTTTAGTTCGTTTATGATACCTCGTTACGATGGTAACTGTATGCGTTTTCAAATCATTTACGTTTCTTGTATACGATTATGTTATTCATTTAGCGTATTCACAGTTTCATGGTATTGGTACGATATTGTATGAATACGACAGAACGGCAATTAAACTGTGAGCTGCACTTTTCTGTTTGTTCAAATATTTCGTCAAACAAATGCAGCTGATTCTTATAAATTTTTTCAAAATATCATAAAATTTTCTCGATTTGAAAAGATTGACAAATAAATTAGTATTTTATGTGCACTTTTAATATTAATTCTTTCTTTCACAAAATACGACACCAAAAACATGGCTCAACTTGTGGCATTTTTTTTATAAGGGATGCAACAATAAATTGACGTTCTCTGTTATTGTATCGTATATATACTACATGGGTCGAATAACATATTAAAATACGATGAACTGTGAATACGCTAATTATTTACGAATATTTGCTATAATTTTCGATATCCTTTATGATATCTTGGCCGGCTGGAATTTACAATCGAATTTCCTGAGCTTGACGCTAACTGGGTGTTTATTGAGTAACGCCCAACAATTGATTTTTGGCTTATTTTATGAAAATTCAATGTAGATGAGAGTCGACCCTTGCAGAAATCAGCTCATCAGGACTTCTAGCAGAAATCAGGGACACCCTTGCAGAAATCAAATCAGCAGTGCCGTCCCTGGAAAAATGAATGCGAATGTCAAATAAAGACGTCAAATGCGCAGCATATAAAATGAATATAAACAAAATAAAAAAAAAATAACATTTCATAAATTAGTTGTAAATTAAAATAAATACTGTGTAGTAAACAATACTTTAAAAAAAATGACACTGGACGCGCATAAAACCGATGACAAATTGCTGACCACCATACAGCAGGAATATAAAATATTGGCCGAATAGTAAGTAGAATATCACATAAAGTACTGTATAATACAAAGAATCACTAATTTCTAGTAAAATGATTGAGTCAGAGAAAATTGGAGGCGTCTATGTAATACCATCCTATGGCAATTCACTGTGTGAGTTATATAAAAAATATGAAATATGGGTTTAGTCTATTCAAACATTAAACAATCCACAGTATGGTATGGTGTGATCTTTGTGCGTCAAGGCTACTATGCGGATGCTGTATTTCGTTTTACAATACTGTTGCCCGATAAATTTCCAGATGACAAAACTCTACCCGTACGTTAAAAATGTTATATCTTAGTACAATTTTGAAATATCCAAAGCATTTAATGTCCAATAATATTTTACCAGACAATCATCTTCCAAAATGAAATTGTGCATCCACTTATATGTCCCTACACCGGAACGTTGGATATTGGTATTGCTTTTCCCAGTTGGAAAGCCGCCGAAGATCACATCTGGCAGGTGCTTAAATACATACAAGCTATTTTCCTCGAACCCACACAATGTGTCTGTGCTGGCAATAAGATCAGCAATCAGGAGGCACGCGGTTTGTTGTCACAAAATCGTGCTGAATTTATTGCGCGCGTCAAGCAATGCGTCAGCTTGAGCAAAGAACGCATCTATGATCAACCGCCCACGCAGGATCCGCATTACATCACATTCGAGAAGTTTGATAGTGATGCACATGGCGCAACAGCGGAACGCATTAAGTTGGGCAAAGAGCTGGCAAGCTCAAACAATGGCGGTGGCGGGCTGTCATGGGTGAAGGAGGGCGAATTTAAGCCTCTCAGCGTAGAGTAAACTTTCTAATATTCAATTTTAATGTTTACATTATTTCTGGTTTTATTTAATTTAACATTATTTGTATAACTGGACATCATATTTTTTATGTTAATCATTGTAGCTTAAAAAGTTTAAATAGAGATTCAGAAGTATTCTTGTGTTTTCTGTTGTAACAAAACTGTATTTTCTAACGAATTGTGACTACGAACTAGAGCGTGAGTTTTGACTCTCGCTCACGAAAGAACTTTTCTAATCACTTATAATCACTCACGGGCTTTTTTGTTATACTCACAATAAACGTGAGTAAATTATGTTATAATTCTACGTAAGAACATTATGATCTAATAGTTCTGGAAAAGGGGCGTCGATATTAATGCTAACACTAAAAGAAAAAAACAGTTTATCTTTACCATTTATTATGTATTATAAAAATATATATATATAATATATATATATTTAATAATTACTATAAATTTCAGAAAACTTTTCGCAAAAGTTTATAAATTTCCTACATCACTTCATTCGACAATATCCTTTCTAATCGTCTGCTGCACCCAATCATTTTCCAACAGCAAACGTTCGCCCTGCCACTCAAAGTGCGTCGGTGGTTTATGCTCACCATTGACAAATTCAAAATAGCGACTCAACTCAATGGCCAACTTGGAGCGCATCAAACCAATGCCACCCACCTGTTGCCATGCCGGATGATATACACGTCCTGTTTCGGGCTGCATATATATCTTGTGAGGCTGAAATTCAACCGTCAACACATCACCGGCATGAGCGTATGCTAATCTATCTTGATCTATGAAAAAGATTATTTATAGAAGAATATATTTGTCTTTACTACAAAAAATGCAAAATACTCGTTTCATCCTTTAGCAGGTGTGTATAGACAATGGGCAAATCATCACAACGTATAAAATTTCGTTCTCGTCCGCAAAGTGAGATATAGGGAAATTCATCAGAATATCTTTCGGTATTGTTTGCACGCACTCGACTAAAGAAGAACCTTAAAAATTGTTTTTCCTTAAAGCAGGAGGTGAAATTCTTCATTCTGGCATCGTCAAGAAAAAGCTGTAATATTAAGAAAATTATAATTTTTATTTTTATGTTTATTAGTTTACTGGATTTTTCGATACTACAAAATAATTATTAATCTTGAAACATCCGGCAAACAAGAATGTAGCTATCTATTATCATTTCCGTACCATGCCCTCATGATCGATGTAGTAGAAATATTCTCGTATTTTTGGTTCCGGTTCTTGTCCTTGGACATAGCTAACATGGCGTTGCATGTTTTTATTTAAGGGAATTTTATTTAAACGTATTAATCGCTGCATTAACATTTCGTTGGTATCAATAGGAAATAACTTTTCTTAATTCTGCAATTATCATAACAAAAGACAGCTGTTAAAGCGATTAAATTAAAGTTAAGCAACCATATGTGAATTAATCGTTACCTTCAGTGACGTAATCTGTATTTAGTGGAACAGGGTATGACAATTTTATTATGATTCAGTCAACTACTAATTTTTTTTTAGGCAGAAGTTTACTCTATTGACCGAAGAGAATAAAGATTTCCTCCCCCTTTATGTTGTCAAAAAAATGAGAATCAAAAGCCGGTGCCCTACTTAGAAGTTCATATGGTTCACCCGCCTAAACTTGAATGCAGTAGGATTTTTTAAATATGTATAAAACATATTATATTTATAAAACATATATGTATTATTGAAATAACATAAATTGTAAATAGGGTGCGCCAGAGGCAAACGATTTGAGAAATGACATATTTTTAATCGTGAGTCAATTACCTTTTATTTGAGTACTCATATATACTTCTAAGTAGGTCCACCGGTTTTTGATTTTTTACGCTCACCAGTGCTATTCTTTAACTAGTTTGCGAAAAAAGGTAACAATGCAGAATGTTGAGTTAATCAAAAGGTTGGAGACAACGATCTTCTCGACGATTGTGTCGAGGATAGACTTTATGTGTAAATCTAAATTTTTGATGTGCTTATTAAAGATAACAATATTGAACGTTTTTTTTTTTTTGGTGGAAAAAATGGTGCTGGCATTTTTTAGATAGACATTATAATAGATTGGCGCTACACTCCTGTATAGAACATAGGCCAAGCTCTCTCACCAGTTGAGCTGTCCGTATTATATTTGTACTCAAAGACCTACAGTTCAATGCCGAATACGAACGGCGGGGTTAGAGCTTTTCATAGGCAATGTTTACCCTCGTAGGTTTGCCATTGCCTGCCGAGAGACAACGTCGCATAGACAAATGTTTTCTATGAAAAAGATGTTGACAATTGTTGACATCGAACATATTCCAACGCACTAAACAGTCGAACTATCGAAGCTATAAATTACATCGTGCATATAATTACTGAGGACATTTTTTGTGTATTTTAATAACTATAGTATTTTTATGATACTTTTCTTAATTAATGAAAATTTAAAATGTCATATGCGTAGAGGTAGCATTGAAATAATAAAATAAAAATCCTGTCACACCCTGTGTAACGATAACTCATATCACTGACAGTTGAATTGACGTTTATTTAGTACGAGCAGAGTGTGTGTTTGTGAATTTTTGTGCACTTTGCTGAGACCTCGACAAGAAACTCGACAGAAAAAATGCCTGATTTGTCGACAGCGGAAAAGGAGTTACTACTCCGCAAACATGACCGCACCATGAAGCTGCGCGCGGAATTTATAAAGCAGTCAACCAACCCACATCGTCATGCGGCCGGCGAAGGTGGCACTTTGGTGAGTATGCAACATGGACTTCTACACAATATTGTTATGTCATCAGTAATTCCCTGCTTATGGCAATTAATTGTTTACATTGTAATGACTACAATTTATTATTATACTCGTCTAGTTTGATACCGGCCTGTCGCGCTTCCAAGCGATGCGCGTCTCCAACTTTGAGCATTTCAAGCCGAATGCCAAGTCCTTCCGCATCGGCATGTCGTTGGTGGTCATACCAATTGCACTCTATGCATGGGCCCTAAAGTCTGAGCGTGACTGTCGTGAAAACAAATATCGCACCGGGCAGGTAGCCTACAAGGATCGTGACTTTAAATTCATTTAAAGTGGGAAAATCAGCAAAAGCAACAGAGGAAAAACACAAAAAAGTTGGTGTCCATCCTGTGGTCAACACTACTACAAGTGGCTACTTTATTAATTGTATAGTTTAATTGATTTATTAAAATACTAAAATACGATTGTGTTGTTTGTATTTCAAACATTCCCCAAAATGTATTTATTTCTCTTCCAGCTGTTTGTCGCGCGCAATGACAAAATCTTCGAATTTAACCATGTATGTAGTGCCTTTGTGCCAATGGGCCGTAACTTTGCAGGGCTAAAAATAAATTAAATTTGTAAAAAATAAATTGTAAAGAAATGTTGTATTTACGAAGCCGCTGTGCGTTAGAACAGCTTCTACAATGCCTGCCGTGAAGTTGGCACAATTCAGCGACCCTTTGTCCTTGGGCACACTGATGAACGTGTTGACGAGCGGCTCCTTTTCGATGATATAGTACGTGCGCTCATCGTCATTGGCATGTTCCAGTTTTTCGGCTTCCTTACCAAAAAGATTCTGAGAAATGCAGCAATATTTAATTTAATTGTGAAATAAATGATGAAAGCTACTTGCTTTGTAGAATTTTGCAAATAATTCTTTCAAATTTTCGTTAAAAAGCAACTTTAACAATAATTTATAATTAAAATAGTGGACTACAGGACTTCACTTACTTTCCAAACGGTGGTCTTTACAAAAAGTAGCATTTGTGTAAGTTTGGTTTCACGTTTGGAACCACGTTCCCGCACAAAATACAAATCAATCACGCGTGTGCCTACATCCTGTCCCATTTCGTGTAGTCTGAAAATGGAAAAAAAATATGGTCTAATATTATACAGAAGCTACCAATGTTTCATATATATGTTAGTTAGTGTAGGGCGAATCAAAAAAAGTCAAAACCGTTTCTTTATTTTATAACATTTACTGCAATTTATATTTTTAATCGAAACCCTAAATTGACACCGGTAAACCTAAAACCGATATTGAAAAAATCAAAACCCTTAGTTGGTCTATAACCTTGCTCTACATTTTGTAGCAGTTTTAAATCTGTAAAATAATAGCTGATATAAGTCTGAATTAAATGCGAGTATTTATACAGGTCCAGTATAGCTTGAGAGTATAATCTTTGTCAATGATGAATTTGTATTCATTAACTTCATTATTTACGTTTTCGAAATTATGTCCCTGAGATCTCTCAAAACTCCACCCACCAA
Organism: Dryomyza anilis; assembly: GCA_951804985.1. Taxonomy (NCBI): domain Eukaryota; kingdom Metazoa; phylum Arthropoda; class Insecta; order Diptera; family Dryomyzidae; genus Dryomyza; species Dryomyza anilis. Next base: position 70,865,526 of record OX638133.1, read on the forward strand.
TCTCTCACCTGACTTGCAATTCAGGTACCGTATATACGCGACTCTGGCAGTACTGAACAATTTCACTGAATAGCAGCGCCACAATGCTCTGAGACACCTCGCTTTTGCCCTTGGACAGTGGACGATCCAAGATATTGGTTCGTGGTCGCATAGACGACATCTTCAATGCTTCTAGTTTTTCCATTAACAAATAGTTCAATTATTTATTTGTTTATTCCGTAGAAAATGACGTTTCCAAAACAATTTATTTTTAGCTAATTGGAAAAAGAAGAAGAAAAGCAGCGCAGCATGAAACGTCAAAAGTCCACCTGATATCGATATCGATACCAAGTTCAACCGTGTTGGTAATACTGAATGCACCGCCATCTCAGCTGTCAATTTACAAATTTATTTGTTACTAATATTTTATTAAAGTTACATACAACTCTTTTTGTTTATGAATATTTGTTTATTTTGTTTATGAATATTTGAGTTAAAATGTCATCGAATGTCATCGATAACAAATGCAGCGCAAATGTAGCGTAAAAATTTTATGCTGGAAAAAATGGCGACCGCTCACTAAACATGTTGATGGTAGCATGCCATTCAAGCTCAAATTGCTCAACAGCTTTTAAAAGTTGAAATCCAATTGATAGATTCACATTTTCTTATCATTTGGTACAAATATTTAGCCGGTATTGAAAGATATATTAAGATTTTCGATGTGAACAATTGGCATTTTAAAAATGTAGTAGATGTCTTTTAGTTCTACAACGACGATATGTCCTCGCAATATGCAGTTATTAAATATTATAAAAACTGATCACAAATATCTGCGACACACGCGACTTCATTAAAATAATAAATTTAATTTGTAAAATAATATCAAAGCTGACAGTTTTATTCTGTGTATTCATGCAGACCAAAGTTACGCATAAAAGTGTTGTACTAAATACAAAATTTATTAATTTAAATCTTAACTTATAGATAAAAGAGTCCACCGTCAACATATATTATTTTATAAATCTTAAAACGGTTGCTTTTTGAGATATGTCCTTCTGAAATATACTTTGTTTAAAACTGACCACTATAAAATCAATAAAGTATTGAAATTGTATTTGGCAATTTTATCATCTTTAATATGAGACCTTAGTATTTTACTTCGCCTAACTATTACTGAAGTTAGGTTCAATTGATAAACAACAACTTTAGTGATTTTATACAGTTTTTTTCAAAACTGTTTCCCATCTGGGAACCTAAAGTTTTTAGAATTAGCGTATTCACAGTTGTTTTGTATTGTTACGACTGTCGTGTTTTTCATCATACTTCCAAATTTCGTCTAAGATGGTAATGTTATGATTTAATTTGGAATGACTCATATTTTAAACCACCAAATTCCTGAAAGCCTGATTGGAAATTTCATTAAATTCTGAATAGGTGCTGCCAAAATTTGTTTTCTTTTTTTAGTTGATTTGATCCGCGGTAACTTTTATGAAAAAAACCTGCATGTCTTTTTTTGTTGTCTATTTGTTATAGAAAATATAAGCAGCCGCAGACATCGCGGCCCATTAGCTCAGTTGGTTAGAGCGTCGTGCTAATAACGCGAAGGTCGCGGGTTCGATCCCCTCATGGGCCACATTTATTTTTTTATTATTTTTTATTTATTTAAACAAAATCTAAGTATAAGAATAAATAGCTGCGTTTTTTTCATAATTTAAATTTGAGCTGGAACAAATTTTGTACGCAAAACAAAAACAATTTGAGCTCGATAAATCTATCTAGCTCAAATTTGTTTTTGTTTTGCGTATAAAATTTGTTCCGGCTCAAATTTAAATTATTAAAAAAACACAGCTAATATTATTTTAATTATTGTCGGTGATACTACAATAATCCCTAAACTACATGTGAAAATATCGTCAAATGTTTCTTATAAGCCGGCTTTAATTGTTATAAGATATGTAAATTAGATAAATGTCATTATAAACTATGATAAATTTAATTTTTGATGAAGAAAGCGCAGAATGGAAACATGTATAAATTGTAAAATGTATAAATTGTAGGTAATAGTAGGTAATAGTAAACGGTTTGTATTGAAGGCATTGATTTCTGCTACGATGATCCATGGCTTTGTTCCACCATTAATAATCAAAGTATCCACTGCTAGTATGCAATAAGGAAGACTATATATATTAAGATTATTTTAATTATATTTATGCTACTTATCTTTCAACTAGCTGGACCCGTGCACGACTCGTGCCAAGATTTTGTGAATTCAAAGATATGGACCGATTTTATTAATATAAAAAACATTTTTATTATTTATATGAAGGTCCCGTGCTTAGCTGTTGAAGTTTTTATTGGTTTTATAAATGTGGTAACCAAATAATAATTCTCCGCCAAAACAACTTTTCTCAAAGACAATTCTTTCTCAGACTGCGCTTTCCCGTAGAATTATTCCCAGTAGAAATCTTCCCCGTAAAATTCTTCCCCATAGAACGCTTTCCCGTAGAATTATCATTCCTTCCAGACCATACCGCATCTGTGGTAAAAAATTCAAGATAATCGGATCAGCCGTTTGGACGGAGAAGCGGAACAAACGTACAAACGGACAAACAGATTTATTATATTAATAGGATGTCCTGCTGCATGTCGGCTCTCTACGACCTACTTCTCAAAATTAAATGATTTTTAATTTTCCGGCAATGACAAAATTGTGATTTCGTTTGTGCCAGGCAGTATTCAAAATTGTAGATATGTGGTATTGCAGTATCATCGACGTATAATACTACTATAAAAAACGATATGTATTCCTAATCCTATTCTCGACCAACCAATAATAATGTAATTCTCACAATATTCGTTCGAAATACAGAAAGAAGATTTTAGTTTGAACCTTTAAAATCCTAGTGGTACCGTCAACCTGGGCAACCTCAAAAAAAGAAAAACAAAAAAACCGTCGAAATCCAAGCTGAAAAAAAATTTCCGTGATCGCTGTTGTTTACCTTTGATACAAATCTCTCGAGCATAGTAAAAAAACTGTTCCACCAAAACTAAATGTCAATTTTGATACTTTTATGCTATAGATTTCATTTTCCAAGATTTTTCGATAAAGTTTCTTGATTTTTGCTTTTAAAATTCATAAGTACAAATGCTCTTTTTTCAATTCTAAAGTCAGTGGTTCAACAAAAACTAACTTTATAAGCTCCGAGCTTTTTAAAATTTTACAGACATGTTCTATGCCTAAAAATATTTCACAAGTATTTTTTTATAATAGTGTTTTATTCTGGCAGTTCAATAATTCAAAAATTTCGTCGATTTTCAATATACATTGCTCTTTCTAATTGTTTACTCGTTTTTAAAACATCTAATACAAACATAATAAAAAATGATGCTCCAAAATTTAAAAAAAAAATGGGCTTACCACCAAAATCGGGTTTAAAAATTTCGAACGATCATTTCTTATTATGTTTGTATTAGATATTTTAAAAACGAGTAAACCATTAGGAAGAGCAATTCATTACCTTTCAAATGAGATCATATATTTCAATATTGAACTTCTAGTGCTAACGTCATTAAACTGAATTCAAAATGTTGAATTTCAACGAAATTTTTTAATGGGTAAAAATACAAAAATGGCCGATATGCAAGGTCGTAGAACAAACATTGTTCAAAATCGCGAGCATGTATACATGCATGGAAAATCTTGTCATGCCAAAAGGGCGAATCTTTTCGTTTTTACTCTTTATTTGCGCAAGATAAAATAGTGATGTAGAGGCATTAATTGTTTATTTTTAAAACACTTATCGATTGGCATCATTATTTAAAAATAATTTACCAAACAAATTTCTTGCAAATGATAAAAATTCAATAAAATATTTTAAAATAATGAAGATGATCGATAGGTGCTTTAAAAACAAACAATTAATGTCTTTAACCACTATGTTATCTTAAACCAATAAAAAATTATGACAAAAAACGAAAAGATTCGTGCTTTTGGCATGACAACATTTTAAATTTTCCGAATTCGCACTTTTGTGGCTAGAAATATCCAATAAAACCACACACGATTTTGGCACAGTATACTTGAGGATAAACTACATAGCACCTATCGATTGGCATTATACTTAAAAATAGTTTGCCAAACATTTTTCTTCTAAATAACAAATGGCAAATTAATGTTTGGCAACATATTTTTAAATAATGATGCCAACCGATAGGTGCTTTAAATACAAACAATTAATGCCTTTCCATCTCTATTTTATCTAGGACAAATAATGAGTTATAGCATAAAAAACAAAAATATTTGCGTTTTGGTCAGGATATAGCCTCACAAATTTGTCCTAATCCAAAGATATTTTATATACGTTATAATAATTGATGAATAAACCAAAATAACAAAAAAAAAAAAAAAAAATACTAATTTTTAAAACACTTCAAACTTTAAAATGTGATTTCCCAACATTTTTAAAAATGCACATTCGCCCCTTTGGCATGGGAGTGACGATATGCTATGCACCTTAGGAAAAATTGTGTAATTAATATTTATTATTCAAAATAAATTAATTTCGTAAATAAAAATGCCATTTTTTTTGTTTAGGTTTGTTTTAAATTGAATGTGTTATATTTGGATTTATATATTATATAAAGTTGTTGATTCAATTAACTATTTTTTTTAGTTTCATAATGCACCCTATACATGTGCGATTATATTATTTGCTGTTGTTGTTAGTTGAATATTATTGAATATAGCCATGCAATGCAGGCCATGTAATTCGTAGTTACTGTCATTATGAATTATGCGGTAACTAAGAAATACGCCTGCGCACACATAACTAATTACAATTTTACCATACATATATATTTCATAAAGTTGTTGTAACGTATATAGCGTCCGTCGCACGCTGTAGAAGTAAAACTAATCAAATACATTTTCTTATTTTGTTTTTCAAAAATACATTTTCTCTGTTTACAGATTAATACTATAATAAAGTATTTAAGATATTTTTCCAGTTTATTTAATATGCCTTCAATTTATAAGCGAAATTATAACATTTGACATAGTTCATTTTAAAAATGTTTGAAATGTATTTTGTTAGTTTTACTTTTACAGCGACAATATGCTTATTTGTATTTTTAAATATTTGAATTTGCATATATTGAATGCCATTGGAAGAATAGCATTTTTTATTTTTAACAAATACTATTTTGTACTTTTAATTTGTGGTATTTATTTAAATTTTGTATTTTTAGTTATTTTATAAGTAGTATTATGCAAATGTTTTATTGTTTTTATACTAATTGTTGTATTGTTTTGTTATGCTTTATTTGTTGCTCTGACTATTGTGGTTAGTACATTATTTGAATTTTGCAAATGCAAAAAGCTGCTAAAAAAAATTTAGATTTTATTTGTGGTAATGACAATGATGAAAAATATATATATAACAAGAAAACTTTTGCTGCTTTACACTGAAATTTACTTTGTTTGCATTATTTGCGTGGCTATTGTTATTTTATAAATGTTTTACATATTTACTAATAATTATAAATAAATAGTTTATTTATGCATTTAGTAGTATATACGTTTTGTTTGTTTGTTTTTGCTTTGTACTTGTAATGATTTTAATATTTACTTTATATAGCTGTGTTGTGTTGTTTTTGTGTGTAAAATGTGTAGTTTCAGTATTTGTTGTTTGTTCTTTTAGTTGCTTAGACAATTTGTTTTTTGTTATTATTTAGTTTATTTTTGTTTGTAACTTTTATACTATAAAGCAATGCTGCCCAATTTCACATTTATCTATTAAGTTTGTTACGGTTGCAGTAGTTACTACAGCCAGCAAACAAACAAAAAAAAAACTGTTTAGCTTATTTTTTTCAATATTTTTTTAAAATTTTTACACAACCTGTTGTAATATTTTGTTTATTTTTATTATGCCTCAAACATTTATTAATTATTACAATGAAAACACTTAAAATTATGTTTAATGTCAAAGATGTCAAAGTTTCAAAAACTTTGCGACATCTTTTTCTCTGTGTGTGTGTTTTCAGTTATATACATAATTTATTATATATTTTATATATAATGCATTTGTATATAAACAATTTATATACATATATGTTTATTTTATGTATATTATATGTATATATTGTATATAAGTATTGTTTTATTTTATATATATATTATAAATACTATAACTAATATATAAGCTGCACATTTAATTGAAAGTACAATGGTTGAATAGTTTTTATTTTGAATTTACATTTAATAATTTTTGTTTAGTATTTAAATTTAAATATTTTAGTTTTATACTGCATTTTGTTTTCATGTTGCTTTATTTTTGTTTACGCAAAATTGCAATTTTTAGGTTTTTACAGCAAAACCTGTGAAAGTTGCTATTTTAAGCGTATTTTTTGTTTCAAAATGTACTCTGCAAACAGACAGCAAGGCATTTGTATTAAAATATAATTTAAATTAATGTTTAGTAAATGCATTGCTAAATGTCTGAGAGTTTAGGTTTTTTTATTAAGTTTATTCTTGCTAAAACGCTGCGTGCCTTTGTATTCATTGGATATATGGTAATTTGTTTATATTGCAAAATATAAATTAAAAAAGAAAAAAATCGTGTTAAAATTGAATTAAGAAGAAAACGATTTTAAAATAAAAACTTTTTTTTTTAAATTCAAAATGCATTATTTTAAAAAATATTTATTTATATTAAAAAAAATCAAATTAAAAAAGAAAAAAATAAAATCTTGTTAAAATTGAATTAAAAAAAAACAATTTTTTAAAATTCAAAATACATTATTTCAAATTTATTTTGAAAATAATAAAAACCGCTGATATACGAAATGAAAATAAAAAATAAATAAAACCAAAAAAATATTTAAATAAAATAATGTCTATGCAAATATTAATCATTATTTAAAACAAAAATGAATTTCAAATAAAAAAAAAAAACAACGGCAAAAGCCATGTTTTGAGACCTCATGAGCCCTTAGAAGTTTCGAACGCACGCTTTTACCACTCTCTACAAATTACGCATTTATAATGAATGCCTTACAAGGACGTCAGCAGCAGCCTTAGCAAAAATTTAGTTTAATAGTTTTATTTAAATTAATTGTTTTGTTATTTAAATTTTATCTTTCTTGTATAAAACGCCTAAAATTTTGACGTTCTACTTGTTTGTGACGTAGCCATTTTTATGTGTTTCTACAACTTTTTTTGTTCAATTGAGTAGCAAGAGTGTCGTATTTTGTCTGTATTACTATATTTTTTATTTTTCAATTTGTTTCCTTCATTTTACAACACCACTCTGTCTGTTATTGCTTTTGCGTGCAATGCGCGTTTTTAATTATTTTATTTATTTAACAATATTGTTAAATTTTTGTTTCTTTTCGTGTTTTTGAATTTTGGCGAAAAACAATGTTTTTTCTTCGTGTGTTATTTTCAAATTAATACTGTTTTCAATAATAACTTAGGGCATAGGATGTTTTGCAAGTTGCCATTTGTAATTTTTCAAAACATTAAGCTTTGCAACTTGCTAAAGAGTTTCATTTTTCTTTCTTTTTGTTATTTATATTTCTTTTAAATAATACCGCGTTAATATAATTTTATTAAATTACAACTTAATGCACTAAAAACATATGTATAAAAAATGTAATTTATATACTTAACATATATATATAATACAAAAAATATTTAAATATATTTATAAAAAATAATAATAATAAAAACATAAAAAGTACTTGTGCACAAAAGACTGAGCTAAAAATATCTATTGCACATTTTTCTTTATTATATTTGAGTTGCTTTCAAAAACTTTAGTTGAGTTTTTTAAAACATCTACAAAACAATATAAAAAAAGTACAATTATTATCAGCTCGCAGTCTGCAGTCGTTACTAAAAAATAAATGAATGCATTTATAATATTTACAAATTGTTAATAAGTTAATTATGGCAAAGAAAAAACGTCAACACAACATAAAATCAGAAAAATTATTTATAATAATTATAAAGACAAAAATGAAAAACTAAATACATTCAGCTTTCAATTGGAATTACAATACAAAATGTACTTTTTTTTTAATAAGCATGCCATAAATAGGCAATAAAAATAGATTTAAAAAATAAAATGTATTTTTTTCACTTTAGAAAAGTAATCGGCCATAATCATTGTATTGTGTTGTCGGTAGTTTATGTTGTTGCTGCTGCGGCTGCTGCTGCTGCGGTCGTTTGTTATATGCTTGCATTTTATGCTGCTGATACTGTTGATCCACTGTATAGAGCGGCTGATTTTGTTGCTGCTGCTGTTGTTGCCAGTGTTGCTGCTCTGGTTGCGTATAATAATAGCTCTCGAATTGCTGCTGCAGTCTAGCCTCCAAATGTCAGACTTGCGGTTTATGCCGGCCGCCACAGACGCCGCAGGAGACGCCAACCCAGTGGCAGGCGCGCAATGGCGGATAACACCATAGACATGGTACGACCAGCGATAGTAATGTGAGACCAAGCCAACTGAAAAATAGAAGAAACAACCAATTATTTTACAATTTTTTTTAATTCGCGTATTTTAAACACGAATTTCTGGCATTTAATTTCAATTTATATGATTCAATATGATGTTTCGCATTTCATGAATTTGTTTCTCAGCATTTTTAGATATTGCGACGTAAGATTTAATAAGTATATTGCCATTTATCTATTTTGCAACATTGCATTTATGTATTTCGGGAACGAATTTATGCACAAATTGCAGTTTAATATTTTGAATGAATTGTCAAAAACGGCATGGTAAAAATATAACTGACACATGTTCTTTCGGTTAAAGTATCTGCCGGTTAAAGGAAATTTAAATTACAAGCAGATATAACAATTGATTGAGAAATAGAATTTTGTGCTAACTGTCGGTTAAAGTTGTAGTTCATATTATTACGAAAAGATGTACAAGCAATGAATAAAATTAAATGAGACGCTGGACAATTCAGCGTACGGAAGCAATTAGTTAGAAAGAAACGGAAGATCATTCAGCGCACTGAGGCGTGCGAGAAAGAGAAGATCAGCGCATTAAGGGCCGTTTTTACAATATCCAGTTAAGTGTTTCAATTCCATATATTCTATGGGTAACTCTAAGTTAAAGTGACAGTTAGTGCTAACCGTCCCTAAAACATATAAGTGCGAATGAGATGCAAATAGCATGCAGCATTCACGAAAATTGTAGAAGGTTCTCGAATCATGTCGAACTGATGCTATTGTTTTGACGCACTTAAAACCCTTGAAATTTGCGATGAATATAGTGCACACCACACTAAGGGACAGTTTTTCCGTGCATGTTTAAACTCCATTTAATTAATCTTCCCTTTAAATTAAACCACGTTTAACTTTGTTATTAGTTTTTTAGTGAATGTTTAGAATTAACACAGATCAAGACAATACATATTGCACCACAAGGTATTGACAAATAATTGTCTCGAATTTGACTTCTGATAAAAGTCATTCAATATTAAATAAATTAAAAAATTGTTTCAAAAAAATAAAATTAATATAACTCTAAATTTTAGCAACAGATTGAGCAACTTTAGCGCAAGCGAGAGTTTATTTTTAATGTATATTGTACAAAAATATAATTTCAGAATAACAATAGTGAAAAGTGATGTGAAAAAATTTCTTGTCAAAACGTTGAAAGACTGAAGCCCATCGTCAACAGACTGATTGGACCTTATCAGTGCGGCTTCAGACCTGGAAAGTCCACCATAGACCAGATTTTCACAGTACGCCTAATCCAGGAAAATACCCTAGAAAAACAGATCGACATCTACCACCTATTAGTCGGCTATAAAGCCGTCTTCGACACTCCGATAAGGGAACGATTATACGCCGCAATGTCTGAGTTCGGTATACTTGCGAAACTTATAAGGCTTTGAAGGATGACCCTGAGCAACACACGTTGCTCAGTGAGAATAGGAAAAGACCTCTCCGAGCCATTTCATACCGAGCAAGGTTTCAGGCAGGGTGACTCCCTATCGTGCGACTTTTTTAATTTATTGATGGAGAAAATAGTTCGAGCTGCCGAATTCCGTCAAAGCAGGCACTATCCTCAGCAAAAGTGTCATGCTGCTCGCATATGCCGATGATATTGATATCATTGGACTTCGTCTATTTGGGATCCACCATCAACAGCAACAACGACGTCAGCCTGGAGATTAAACGGAGAATAACTCTTGCCAACAGGTGCTAGTTTGGGCTCAGTAGGCAATTGAAAAGTCTCTCGCCGGACAAAAATAACGCCCTAAAAGTCACTCATCATGCCCGTCCTACTTTATGGTGCAGAACATTGGACGCTGGCCTCCACCGATGAGAGAGTACTGGGAGCGTTCGAGAGAAAGATTCTCCGTAAAATTTTTGGCCCTATCTGCTTTGCTAACGAGGATCGAATCAGGATGAACCAGGAGCTGTATGAATTATTCGACGACATTGACATAGTCAAGCGCATCAAGATCCAGCGGCTTCGCTGGCTAGGTCATGTCGAACGAATGGATGAAAGCACTCCAGCTAAGAAGGTGCTTGAATCGAAGCTCGAAGGTGGACAGCGTAGAAGAGGGCGTTGGAAAGACCAAGTTGAGGACAGCCTGGCAACGTTTGGTATTTCTAACTAGCGTCAGCGCGCGCAAAGCAGAAGCGACTGGCGCGGCTTTATCTCAGTGGCCAAAAACGACCCACGGTTGTAAGGGCCATTTAAGAAAGTAAGTTAAAACACAAACTAAGTTCAAACTAAACAGAAACTAAGTTCAAACTAAACACAAACTAAGTTCAAACTAAACACAAACTAAGTTCAACTATCACTGAAAAATTGGCTTTGAATAATTCTAGATATTGGTTGAACAAAATATTTTGGTTTTACATTCCAATTCCCATGTAGAAAACGCCAGACTTGAAAACGGGCGTAAGACATAGCCAACCTTGACTGACCAAGGCATGGTTAATTAGACTTTACCCAAAGTCAGCCATGATTGGGTTTCCATGTCTGATATTTTTCAAAGAGCTACCCAAGACTCATATAAAACTATAAGAACAATGGAATAGTTTGTAAATAGATAGAAAGAAAGATTTTTTTTGAGTAGCAATGTCTACATTTCAGTTCAGGGTTAGGTTTGAGCAAATTCTTAGAACCAGTCTTGCGAAAATGTTATCATTCAGGTCTTCATCTAGAGATGGGCGGGTGCCTGTTTTTAATGGCACGGACACGCACGGGCACGACGCTAGGTCAGACGCACGAGCCCGACGTCTAAATTACAGGCATGCACGAGAAGCACGATAAAACATGGGATTTAAAAAGACACGAATAAACACGACAAAACACGGAAAAAGCACGGAAAAACATGAAAAACAAGTGAAACGTGAAAAATAATACCGGAAGATTTTTGAAATCAGAATCGTTATTAAAAATGTGTGGAACCGAAACTGGAATCGAATCGGAACACATATTATATTTTCTGATTGGAATCGGTGCTGCTATTTTAGACATTTTGAGAATCAGAATCGGAACAGATATTGGGTCAGATTAATAAAAATCGACTTTACTCAAAACTTGAAGCAAATGCTCCGAATTGTCAAAATGTTTCGCATTTCATTTAATTAAAATACTAAAAATTATTTGCTAATGTTCAAAAATATAAAATTTTAAATTGGTAGGTATTAATAAAAACGTTAAACTGAACCATTTACTATAAAAATTCTGAAATAAATTAAAAAATTTGCTCAAAAATATATCAGTTTGCTTAACAGTAAATATTTTTTTTTATTAATATGGCCCATTATACTCACGGTCAGGGAACGCAAAGAACCAGAATCGGATTAAAAAATGTATGGAATCGGAATTGAAACCCATTAAATTTTTGGGTTGAAACCGGAATCAGAACGGGAACCACAATTTTAAAAATCTTAGAACCCGAACCGGAACCGATATTCCAATGGGTTTTAGTCCCTGTAATAAATAATTCAAAAATTAAGTTTGATACTGTTTTATTCTCTTAAATCCATAAGTAAAACTAAAACAACAGATTTTTAAGAACAGGTTAAAATACCACGAACATTTTATTTTCTGAAGCTAGAACTATTGGTTTTTTTTTTAATTAATGCAGAAACTATAAAAAAATCTTTAATGAGCACATGCCTGATTTTGGAGGCACGGGCACGACAGCAACTAGCACGCACGGAGAATTTGCACGCTCTATCTTCAACCATTACTCGGCCAGTGATAAGTTATAGAAGCGGACTCGAGTAAAGTATCATTAGAGCAAGACTGGACCAAGCTTTTGCCCGTCGTATTTTCCTACATGTCCTACATGACAAATGTTGTCGAACATGTATTTTAGCATTTTTATAACTCTTAAAATACTAGTTGAGAAACCTATATTCTCAGCTCGTTTGTAACCACAAATTGTTGTTGCCGTTTTATAGAGTTTTATTTTTATAACAATTAGGGTCATTGTTACAGTATTCCGAGGTTAAGAATTGCATGAACAAAAAGATGCAATAAGCAGCGTCGTGACATGCTGATCATATTTGGCATTAAAGTAGAATATAATGCAGAAGATCTCGGTATTGGTTCCGCGGAGCTGCTGCATACGTGTTTAGAACAAAGTTTCTAATCAGGGACTTAAAACCCTTTGGAATATCGGTTCCGGTTTTAAGATTTTTAAAATAGCGGTTCCGATTCAAACCAAAACAATTATATGGATTCCGGTTCCACACATATTTTTATTAATGGTTCCGATTCTGGTTCCAAGAATCGAAACGTTTCTGGTTCTGATTTATTTTCTTTGCGATCCCTGAGATGGACTAAACTCCTTGGAATATCGGTCCAAGATTTTTAAATTATTCCGGTTCCAACAAAAAAAAATTATATGGATTCCAGTTCCGCTTCCACGCATTTTTTTAATAACTTTTCCGATTCGCACTGTTTAGGTTTCAATCCTTGTTTTAAATACTATCTAAACTAATACTCCAAATTGTAAAACATTTTTTATTATGTCCAAAATTTATGTAGTTTATATTACTCACCGCTTGGTGCAGCCCGACTCATTGACACACTCGCACGGATGCGATGGCGTTTCACCCTCCGCATCGCTCATGCAATGATACAGCATACAACGTGCACAACCCATGCCGGTAATACATTCAAAACCCGAACGGAAACAGTCGGGCGCAAACTCACAGGCACCCTTGCGATTCCACTCGTCGTTGTAGAACTCGTGACAGTAGCGGCAACGCACGCGTTGTTGCGATGCCGCCATGTGACACTTCTTCATGCTGCTGATATCGGAGGCTGCGGCGGCGGCGCCGGTTATTGTCGCCGCCGCCGCTGAAGGATCCTTCAGCAACATGCCGGCCGTGAGTGGCGATGATTGTTGCGCGGCAGCTAATGCTTGTGCGGTCTCGAGCGCATTGCGCTTCTTGAGGGCGCTGATCGATTCGCGTCGTGCATTTAGTACTTGTGCGGCAGCAGGTTGATCAACAACTGGATAATTATAGTCATGAACCTGCAGCACCAATCAAGGAGGAGAATTTTAATTTGTTTTAGTATAAAACTATTATATTTGAAAAATATTTGTAATTGAACTTACAGCGGTCAGCGTGACGTATGAGTAATTCTCGCTGGCTGCTATTGTTGGTGGCGTCTGTTCGACAACATTGCTTGCAATGATTGGCGTTGCTGCTACTGCTGACACTGCTGTTGTGTTGCTGGTGGTGGTGTTGCAGCAGCTGCTAATGATTGCGGTTGCTGACGGCGGTGGCGTTGATGGCATGCATGAGTTTTCGCTGGATATGTAATGTATGGTCGGTTTATCGGATTTATCGCTCTTCTGGCTTTTAATGCTGATCGAATCTCTGTGGCGTTCACCGCGATCGATGCTGCTGCCTGAAATGCAAATTGATGAAATTTGACGAATATGTTTGAGAGGAGATTTTAATTAAATTGGAAATAATCAAATTTCATATTTCTATACATTTTGATACTTTTTGTAGATAAATTATACATTTATTTTTACTAATATTTGCATTTATGTATATAAAATACTACACGCAGAGAACATTTTTTTTTCAGCAAAAATAATATATTTGCAATCGTAAATTTGATGTTTTTTACTGGATTTTATTTCAATTTTTTTTTTAATTATTTTGGTATGCATTTGATGACTATGATTATATAATATGTTATTAACATATTTTTTTAAAATACTGGAAATTCATGTAAAAGATTTTTCAATAAGAGCGCTACAAAAGTTTTTTCAAAGGTTTTTCAACAGGGACGCTACAAAAGTAGAGCGACAGGGACAGCAAACGACGCCATATTTCATGATGGAAAGATATACGAGCCAACAACGAGTCGAAATTATTAAAATTTACTACCGAAATTCGAATTCGTATATATTTCCATCATGAAATGGCAAACCTTACTGAAGAGAAATGTCAAAAGAGCGGCAAGAAATATGGCGTCGTTTGCTGTCCCTGTCGCTTTACTTTTTTAGCGTCCCTGTTGAAAAACCCTTTACCTACAAAAATATTGATTTTTTTAATAAATTAAAATAATCTGTAAAATTACTGTTGTTATGTTTGATTGAGCACATTTTGAAAACTGAACGCCAAATCAGACGTGTATGCAAATTAATTTTCAGAAAAGTTACAAGTGATTGTTTACGACCATTTTGTACACACTTTACCTATTAACTTACAATACTATAAAATGTACAATTCAATACATATTAATTCATACTATTGAAAGACATAAAAACAAATTTTAAAAAATATAGGTACAATATAATAAAATAAAGAAACACATAGCAATTTTTAACTTACGCTGACTTCTTTCACTGCCCTCGGGACTTGAATGTTGTTGTATGCCATCGGTTTCCACAGGTAAATCCAGGGTCTGTGCAAAGTTATTAAAAATTATTAAATAACATAATTTAAATTGTGTAATGATTTTAGCAAACCATCAATTAGTAGTTTAATATATATTTGGTGTGTTTCACCATTTTTAGTTAAAGTAATTTAATACAATTTATACTGTCTTTGTTGAATTTATATCGGTCCTTGTTTGTAATTTAATTTAGTAGTTATTTGTATAATTTGTTTTTTACAAAATTTTACAAATATGGAAAAGTTAAAAAAAAAAATTAAAATAAATTTAAATATAACGCTATAAAATTTAATAAATTGTAATCGAATTAAAAATTTCAAATTTTACAATCAAAAGCTTGAACTTTGAACTATAAATAAAAATTTAAACTCACCATAAATACATCATCTTCGCCAACGGAATCATATTTAGTTAGTGGTGGACAAATAATTGATGGATTTGATTTGGCCAGACCTGCAGCGCAGCACGACACAATGTAGCAGCGATTGATGGATGATGCAAATACATGTCGAAAAAAAATAAATTAAAGGACACGTTAATTAGCATTATATTTGGTTCATTTAAGAATTAAAAAGAAAAAAATAACGTTTATGCAAAAGCCTAAAATAAAAACCGAAAATAAATGTTGTTTAAATAAGAATATTGTAGTTAACAAAATTTAAATTTAAAAAAAACGCAACAATTGCAATTTTATTTTTGAAATATCTAAACGTTGTTTTTTAGATTCAATATTATATTAAAATAAATTCTAATTAATTCACTAATTGCAGCAGCAAATAAAGCACTAAATACCAATGAAATAATTAGCGCAGCAATATTAAAAATAATAAAAATAAAAATTTTAAGCAAGCTTTAGCATAATTTTCAAAAATATTTAGATGTTCTAAAGTCGTAGAATTACTACACAGTTGTTGGAAGAGAAAATTATAAACATTATTAAATTTAACTAATTAAGAATTAATATTAATAATAATATTTAAAAGAAAAATTAATTATAAAATGTTGAAACTAATTTAATTGCGAGTTTTTTTAATACTCAAGTCGAAACTTACCAATATTTTATATATTTTTGATTTTGATTTTGTTTTATTTTTATTTGCAAGTTACAAGTTTTAGTTTTGTATTTGGATTTTTGAGAATGCGTGAGTTTTTTTTTATTTTTGGTTTAGTTTGATATTTTGTTACAAGTTGTCCAATTATTTGAGGCAAAACAAACAAAGAAGAGCCATGATGTTAGAGACAAATTCGGAAAAAAGCAAAAAAGATAAAAAATAAATTATAAGAGACAAATCGGCATTAAAAAACGTTATTACAAAAATTACATAAATATATTTGTGTTTGCGCAGAATGTTATATGTGAAGGTAGACGACATTTGGGGTTGGCGTGAGAGCAATTAATAATAATTAAAATTTTGAAAGAGTTTGAAGAATTTTAATTATGACATTTAATGCTAAATGTTTATATTACGTATTTTATAAATTTATAAATATAATTAAAATACTAAGTTTGAATTATAACTAATGGTCTTACTAGATAAAACGCATCGCGTGACTGCCAAACGATTCGTTTGAAGTCACATTTGGAATAAAGCATGGATTGAAACGATGGCTAACAATCCAAAATCTTTTCTTTGCAGTTCCAGTTCCATAAAAAATAAAAAATGGTTCCTGTAACGGTTCTTAAATAATTTTTTATTTCGGGTTCAGTTCGGATTCCGAAAAAAATGTTCTAGGCACCAATTCCGGATTAACGAACAAACAAAAAAGGCAATATAATGTAATTATAAATATAATTCTCATACATGTCTGACAAATCAACAACCTATATCAACATAACTATCACTTATTACACCGTACGACCAAATTCAACTATTTTCTGAACTCATGAGAAAATCCTATATAATCTTAAAGTACGCTAATAAATAAAATAGACGTGTTTCCCAGTTTTTCTCATCAACAGCGATGCTGCTTTAAAATTGACAAAATTGTAAAAATATTTGAGAGAAGAATATATTCTCCCCTGCAGTGAAATCTCAACTAGTAACATAAATTCAAATTAGTAACAAAGTTTCTAGATCAGTAAATTGTTAAAATGGATGCATAGAAAACCAGTTAAAAAATTGCTTCTTAGAGGAACGTGTCAAAATTGTCAAAAAAAAAAATAAATTTTGAAATACATATTACATTTTATTTATTTTGTTTGGAGCAAACATCTTTCTTTTTAATTTTGTCGTATGACATTGTGCGATTATTTGTATTTCTGTACGCCATGGACTTACACAATTTAACAAAGGACCTACGTGAAAGACCCTTACGATTGTGTCTTGTCTGCTAATAAAAATCAGCGCCAGTCATTCTCTCCTAAGCTGTCCTTGATTGAAGAAATGAAGATTGGAATCTGATGACTATGTCAATCGTCTTATATTTAATACCATTAATTTTTTTCTAGTGTTCCAACTGGTAAATAGAAACCAGTTTAAAGTAGGATTCAAGGAACTAGTTTATAGACTGAATGATACAAATTACTCTATAGACTGGTTAAAAGAAACTAGTTAAGAAACTATTGAAATGTAATGCAAGAGGGGACAATTGACACAACGTAGGACATGTACATTTACAGTTCATTGTATGATAATGGGGTCGAATACGGGCTAGTTGTGTGTCTACGGAGAACTAGACCAATACTAGTATATCACTTTTACTATTAAAAATTTGTTTAACATGGCAAATATTTTCATATAACAACATTTAATAAAAAAAGTATTTAAACAACCTTTTTTCTCCAAAAAAAAAAAAAAAATTATAAAATCGCAAATTATAAAATAGTCGAATTTAAGTTTACTCGCGGGAGATCAGTCTTAAACGTAAGTAAAATGTGGGCATGTTTCGGTTCTACCAAAAAAAAGAACGATTCCAATATTTATAAATAAATAGACGCAAACATTAAAAACAAATATTGACACGCACCATATTTTAATCCATTTCATCGAAAACCATATTAGCCGGGTTTTGAACTGAGCAACATTTATGCCTTTCCTAGTACCAATTTTGCTAAGCAGATAACCCCAAACTCAGAAGTCCAAAGAATTAAAGCATGGTGATACAGATGACATTTTCAGCGTGATAAAATCCAAAAATAATGTTCGTAAAACTTTGAAATGTTTATTTTATAAAAGAAAATTATGGTAAAAAAATTGGACAAATCGGTCGATGTACACGCCCACCTTCCATATTAACCGAAAGTTTAAACGATTATTACTTGGATATATAAAGAGGTATAGTAACAAAGATCAATATTAAGATGTTTTATTACATTATATATTAATATTAAAAAATTGTGCGAAATTGAACAAAAGTCACGCCCACCTCCCATAGTAACAAACAAACATTAGTTAGGAATTTAATGAGAATAACAAAGAAAATAATTTTTTTAATATTTATTTTAATATAAATATTAATAAATATAGAACAAATGTAAGATATTGGACAATACAACCCATAGTAATTACTTTTTTTTTTAATATGGACAAAAAAAGCTCTTCTACTTGACGATTAAAATTTTATACATACACTAAGAAAACAAAGATGATTATCAGAAATATCACAGCCCTAAATATCAAGACAACCATCTCTCAAACATCCGTCAAATACGATAAATATTGCTGGCAACCATCTTTCAAATTTACGATTATGTATAGCAACCACCAATTAAACATCTGACAAATAGGAAGATAGTTGATGAATATTTGGAAAAGGTTCTCCATTAGAATTAGCGGAGTAATTTTTATTGAATTGAAAGAAAATGAATCAAATTTATATTTATTTATTCTAGAATTAAAACAGAATCCTGGTATACATCGCCATCGTCTTTTTAAATCTTTCGAAGGCAAAATTGTACAATCACTGGAAATTTCTTCGCAGAAGAAGCAAGTCCGACCGGCGATGCTGTCATCAAAGTAAACTCTAAAAAGAAATATTTTCCATCACGTGTTGATAATTTAAATCACAGGATATTTTATTATCACGTTTACCATTAAAATGTAATATTTGAGTTGGCACTTTTGAAAAATGTAAAAGCGTCCACTGGAGTCATCATTATAATTACAGGACAACAATCGACAAAACGATTGTTATACATATTGTTAAATTCATTAGAAAATAAATAAAAACAAACGAAATATATTTTATTTTTAATGTCGGTATAATTTAAAAATGTCAGATTGGAAATTTGACAGAAGAAAATTTTGTACGTCATCTTTTTGTATACTTGTAGCTGACGTAAACCGGTTGCCTTTGAGTTGCTAATAAGCCTACTTTTAGATAAGAACTTTAATGTATCTTTATGTATACCATTAGGACATCATTCAGACAAATCAAAAAGGCATCTTCCGGTCAATCATTTGTATTACAAAAAGACATATTTTCCCTAACATTTCTGACAAATTTCGGACATCGATAACATTTAAAAGATAACTTAAAGATATCTTTCAGACATTATTTGTCTACTTGGGATTCTACATGGCGATTAGAATGTTAAATATGATCTAGTTCGATTTTTACATAAACATATTACATGTTTAAAATATAAACAAAAGAGAAGCATCATCAGATAGAAGAATATCTATATTTTAATTTAATGTATAATACTAACATATTTCCAATTTGACTGACTTTAGAGTAACCGTGTGGCTAAAAAAAAAAATTCTAATTCACTTTTTTCTGACTTCTAAGTTTTCAAGTATTGTTTAACGAACCTCATTATCAGATTTTGTACTTAAAATATTAGATTTTTTGATTTTCGACCGCACCCGTTGCACACTGCGTCGGTGGCTCGCTTGGTTGGTGCGTTGGACTACGAGTCAAAAAGTCGCTGGTGCGGTGGAAAACGAGTCGAAAGGTCCCGGGTTCAATTCTAGTGATTATCACCATCTTTTTTTTATAGAAAACATTATTCTTTGTGACGCTACCTCTCGGCAGTCAATGGCAATCCTACGAGAGTAAACATTGCCTATAAAAAACTCTCACACCTCCGTTCGGATTCGGCATTGAACTGTAGGTCACACCACTTTGAGCTCCGCTTAAGTTCTTCAGGATTATAGCGCCAAACTATTATTATTTTCAATATAATTATGTTTATTTATTATTGATTATAATTAAATGTTCTTTGTCATTATAATCAACCAATGTTATACGTTGTGGAGCATTTATGACTGCCCCAAAATATCTATTACTACTGGCATTGAGTTACATTCAAAAGAATGCTTAATTAATATAATTCGCACTTTCATTTTTGCAGATTAGACGTCTAGGTACAAAAAATATATTAATTTACATTAATGATCATTGATTTTCTTATGTCTAATAAACAACCCAATTCTTACGAACAAGTTTCAAATAATTTATATTAATTTTAATTTATATTGAAAAATGCTCTTTTTTAAAATCGGATATATATTGATCAAGCCAACCACAGCTGTGTTACGTTGCACATATTAATTAAATAAAATGCTAATCATCCATCATCACATCACAAAATATAAATATTTATATAAAAAAATATACTATATTATAAAAATATTAAATTAACTTAAAAACTACGTTTCATAAGAAGCCAACATGCAATATTAACATACAATATTTAATTATATAAAAATAATAAAAATAATATTATGTTAGCAAATGTGCAAAAGAGTTTTTAAATTTGAAAAAGGATTTTTTTTTGTATATTTTCCAAGGGTTTTTTTATATAAATTAAAAATTTGCTTAAATAAAATTGCAACAGCGAGTAGAAAAAAAAACACAATAAAGTGCATAAAACAAGATTTAACGTAATAAGAAGTTGTGATATATTATTCAATGATATAACAAGAACATATGGAAATTATACAAAAATTTAGTTCTATTAATGAAATTAAATTCAAATAATGAAATGATGACGTTTATGATGATGAAGATGCTGATGAAAATAATGGAATACTATTAATGTTCATAAATATTAATTTGATAGTGAATTTTTAAGTGCATGTTATAAATGTTATGCATTTTTACAGACAGTATATTTACATCAAACATATTTGCATAACATAATAAATAATTAGTTGTAATTATTAGTTATAGCTGTTTGTGATAAACCTCATAAGAATACTTCATGGGCATTTCAATTAATATTAAAATGTTTGTGCCAAACCACCATTATGTTCATAAGAATGTCAACATGTTTGCTGTAAATATATTTTGTAAGCATACTGATTTTTTAAAAATGTTTTTCAGGACAATTATTAGGAATTATTAATGTTGATGCAAACACTTTAATGATTACTATATGAGTGATGATAATAAATGCTGTGTGTGCTTTATATGTTTTATTAAAAAGAAAATCATGATGATATAAAAATTATACAAATGCATTAATTACCATCAATTAATTCATTATACGCTCGCACAACTCCTTTGTCAAAGGCGCGCGCATCGGCAGCCGTTTGAAATGTTAAACCGTTACGTTGTTTCCCAGCGCGCCAATGATGAAATGTTGGCATCACTTTGAAATACTTAAGATCGCGATTGATGACACAACTTAAAATGACCTATATATAATTGTGCGAAATATATTATTAATTATAATGAATCGAATATTTTTCTTTTTACTTACATTTTGATCGGCTATTCTTTGGCCGTAGATTATATATTCGTGTCCAGCGGCGCCAGGGGATAGTCTAGCGCGTTTTCGTATGGATACATTTGCTAAACCACCCCCGGCAAGTGGTAACCAACCTTCGGTGCTCTCGTCTCTGGTCATAACCTGTGCGCGTACTGTAACTAGGAAGTCGCTACAAATAAGCAAAAAAAAAATATTTATAAATTTTTATTCCAATGAAAATATTAAACTTAAAATGATGCACATTTCATAAAACCCATCAATCAAAATAATATAGAAACGATATTATTATTTTTGATAAGACTGCCAACATAATTTTTCTTTTGTGCATCCCATACATATTTTCAGCATATTAAGTCACAAATTATAGTTTTCGATCATCTATATTGATACAATAATAATGCAGTTTTCAATGAAAAAAATGCTATATAGAACGATAGGTTTC
Organism: Dryomyza anilis; assembly: GCA_951804985.1. NCBI lineage: Eukaryota > Metazoa > Arthropoda > Insecta > Diptera > Dryomyzidae > Dryomyza > Dryomyza anilis. The sequence goes on from OX638133.1 coordinate 70,887,520, forward strand.
AGTCGTTATAGATATCGAATCGATTGTTCTCGAAAAATTGTCATAATTATATCGAATTTAAAAATTATCATGAATTGCAAATTTCACCTTAATGCACTCCAAAACTAATAAAAATCCCATACAAACTAAAATACATAACATGCTTAATTCTCTGCAAATTACATAAAAATGTTTGAAAACAATTTACCAACTTTCTAAATTTGAAAAGTTCTCAACTAAATAATTGTTATAACTTAAGGAAATGGTGAAAAACCGAAGAACCTGACATCGTTTGCGAGTTACTCTTGAAGTTACTAGTAAAACTGGCTGGATACTGAAATTGTTTCATGTGAAGTGTAGTGAGAACCAAATTTAAATATATAAAATGCAATATTATTGATGTATTTAATATCCCGAGTGGAAATTTAGTTCAGGATGCGATCATTGTGTGATCAGGCAATGATCAGGGGTTTTCATCACTGCCTGATTCTGATCTTGCCCTTATCTTAAACATATATAATTCGATGCATATTTAAATATTTCTTAAACAGCTTTTACCAAATCTGAGACCTTTCAAACCAAAAATAATGTTGTGAACAAAGTTATTTCAATAACTTTTGCAATGACAAAAAGTCAACGTTTTGAGTTGAGTCTAAATGAAATATTTCAAATTTTAAAAATATTAAGAATTTGTATTTCTTTTGCAGAAATACAAATTCTACAGCTGACGATAAATATCCCTAACTGTGTACGGAATACTTCCTAACAATATTTGTTGTTAATTGTAGTTAACGATGTCGAATTTTGTCGATGCAGAGTTACGGGAATCGCGCTAATGATCAGGGACGGATGCGAAATAAGGCTAACCTTAACCAATTTCCACCAAAAATCCACTCCACGGCCATGGATCTGGTAGCCGTTTTTTCCATATACTGAATTAGTCATATGGGCGAAAAAATGAAACAGACTAACTGCATGATCAAATCCATTTTGAATGTCTTCTTTATAACAGGACAACTCTTCAGAACCTAATATATTCAATCAATGTCTACCGCTTTAAAAATTGACTTAGAATTGGCTTGAATTAAATCCAATGTTTCGGAGATTACATCCATCAACAGTTGTTGCAACACCGTGCATCAGTTCACACAACTAATGAATACAATTGATTAGTTGTGGTAGCCAATTTAATTACAAGAAATCGGCCAATTTACACGAAGTCAGCAGAACAACTAATTGTCGGCAATTTCCGATCTGTACATACTTCAATATATTATTTACAAATCAAAAATAAATAAAACGGATTTTGATAACAATTTTCATTGAAACCTGGTATAGTTACTTGCTAAATAATGTTTGTGTTTAGCTAGTAACTAAACCATTAGCCTGTTTCATTTTCATGTACATTCCATGTCTACCACTATTTGGCACACGTTACCATTACCGCGCACCTAGCATAGTTACTTTGCGCACGACACCGATCTGCACGCAGAACCCACAATCTACGATCATCGAATCGGGGTTTTTGCACACGTTCATGGAATATTACTTGAGAAAACAACAAAGAATCGAACATCAAAAAACAATTGTTCAGATACAATTCGAACGAAGGTGCGAACACACACTTCAAAATGGCCACAATCGTTGCTAAGGCTTGTTTGGTTTTATTGAACTTGACCAAAAACAAACTCGACAAAAAAAATTTAGACTAATAAATGTCTAATATAAAGATCGGCAATGCCTATTATCACAAAGAGTTATCTGTATAAACAAAAAATAGAAAACAATTTAATTACAAATTATTTGAAAAAGTGGACTTAGTTGCAGAAATAATAAATCATGTCACACATGCGCCTCGGCAATTAAATCAATAAAATAAATTTAATCGATCTGTGAAAAATGCTTTAGCACTTTAATTTAGCAATCTCAATTGTTCTGATGACAATAATTATAAAACAAATATATAAAAATGCATATTAAGCACAGAAAAAAAATAATTCTTCATACTGATGAAATTTTCTGTAATAAATTACAAATATTTCAAATAAATATTTCCATAAAAACCCTCAACATTTATTTAAACCTTCCTAAACTTAATTTTATTTGTGAATTTGTCGGAATTTTGAAAATATTTCAAACATTTTCCTCGAATATAAATTATGGATCGGTATGAATTCAGGACTCATTAGTATTTTCGACCTTCGTCGGCGAATCCTATTATTTATTTTGTTTTTCATTTTAACTTCTTATCTATATAAAGCAGTGATTAAAACCGTTTGCAATATAAATTTCGGTTCTACTTCCAACATTTTTAAAATAGCGGTTTCGGTTCTGAATACGGTTCCAACAAAAAAAAATTAAATGATTCTAATTCCGGTTCTACACATTTTTGTTAATAACGGTTCCGATTTCAGTTTCAGTAATCGAAACTATTTTGGTCCCTGACAGGGATTAAACCCCTTTAGGATATCGTTTTCGGTTCTGCTTTCAAGATTTTTAATCATTTCAAATGGAAAAATCTCAATTTCATTTGGAATTTTCTCAATTTCAAATGAAAAATCTTAATATCATTTGGAATTTTCTCAATTTCAAATGGAAAATCTCAATTTCATGTGGAATTTTCCCAATGCCATATGGAAAATCTCAATTTCATTTAAAAATTTTTAAATTTCAGTTGAAATGGTTTAGTACATGCTAAACTCATAATGCGTCACGAAATATATTTCCATACATTCAAATATGTAGTAAATATTTCCAAACAATACATTCAATTAAAATTTAATAATGATTAGCTGTAGGGTGCCGTTTTTTAATTTTTTATTCTCTAATTTTCAAAAATCTCAGTCGCTTAGAAGCATTCGATAGAACCCGTCTGTGTAATACATTTTTTAACCCTTTTAAGCCTATCGAATCAAATAAACACCAGATGATTACGCAATGTATATTCCCTATCATGTTTCCCCATAATGCGGACATCACATGGAAATAATTTAGTCTGTTTTTGCACCTAGCCCCACCACATTAATTCAGTATGACATTGTGTATCGCTGCGTATATTTACCTCCATTTTAATGAAATATTTCAAATGCAAACATTATTATTATTTTTTTTTTTGAGTTTTTGCAAAAAATAATATCTGGACACAAGTTTTTTGCCAATTATCCGTAAGGCAAGGTTTATATTTTATTTTGTGATAATGTTTGCATCTGCAACATATCGAAATCGTGCGATAACTTGTATTATAAAGTACTTTGACTGAATTTTTTCCAAAATTTCAATAGGGCAAATTCTGAGTACGCAGCAAGAATCAGGAGACCGAAATCTACCAGAAATGATAAGTTTCATTTCTATGGAAACCAACAACCCTCAATTTGTAGAACAGTGTAATCAGTAGCACCGAATTAGTTATATATTTCATTTTATGTTTAATTTCTTAACTAAAACGCATAGTTTAAAATTGGAACCACATATCACATTTATACAAATAAAACATGTTAATATCGAAGCACGAACGCGTGTGGTAGCTTAAATAAATGTCTAGTAATCCATTTCAAAAAAGTAAAACTTTTTTGCAAATTGTAGCTCAGTGGTTAGTGCGTTGGACTGCGAGCCGAAAGGTCCCCGGTTCAAGCCTGAACTGGGGCTAACAACATCTTTTCATAGACATTTTTTTCTATACGGCGCTACCTCTCGGCAGTAAATGGCAAACCTACGAGAGTATAACATTGCCTATGCTCTCACCCGCCGTTCGGATTCGGCAATAAACTGTAGGTCTCACCACTTTGAGTACAAATTTAACACGCACAGCTCAAAATGGTGAGAAAGCTCGGCTCGGCCTAAGTTCTTATAGGACTGTAGTGCCAAACTATTATTATTATATTTTTAAAAATAAAATGATTTAAAAATATTTAAAATACTGCACTCAGTATTTCAAACATCAGTGGGCCGTAATGGGTTAAATATAAACTCATACAAACACTGAAACATTCCAATATTGCTAGTCAAAATTCGATTTTCAAGACAAAATTTAGGTATTTGAAACAAAATCAATTATTTAAGATTCTATGAAACGAATATAATTCTTTGAATACGATCGAAAATACATTTCGGAGTTTTTCTGATTTTTGTATATAAAATTTTGTATCGAATTTAGTACAAACATTTTTCTTAAATTAAATATCTAAATTGAACGGGTTTTCATCAGATATCCATTTGGGAACCGGTTATTGTAAAAGTCCGTATTCAATCTATAGTTTGCTTGGGTGTGGCACCTCTCATATAACCCAAAAATTAAAAACACATTATATCGGCAATTGGGATAGCAAATTTGATTACATTTTGGTCAGCTTTATTTTTAACCATTCTAAACGGTTTCGACGAATGTGGGAGTGATTGGACCATTGGGCGTGGTACCCCCCCATAGAATATACATTACGTGTATGTCAACAGTTATTATAGTGATATCAATATATTTCACACCAGGTTAACAGCCACCCGAAATACTTTAAACTCACCACACCAAAATTCTCCACATTAAAACTCATCACGCTAAAATTCACCATACAAAAACTCACCACACTAAAACTCACCACACTAAAATTCACCACAAAATTCATCACACTAAAACTCAACACACTAAAACTCACCACAATAAAATTCACCACACAAAAATTCACCACACTAAAACTCACGACAATAAAACTCACCAAAATAAAATTCACCACACTAAAACTCACCACACTAAAATTCACCACACTAAAACTCACCAAACGCACACTTACCACACCGAAAATCACCACACTAAAACATCTACTGTGAAAAACTCTACGGGAAAAAATTCTACGGGAAAAAATTCTACGGGAAATAATTCTATAGGGAATAATTCTATCGGGATGAATTCTACGGAAAGAATTCTACCGGGAAGAATTCTACTGGAAAACGTTCTATGGGGAAGAATTTTACGGGGAATATTTCTACTGGGAAGAATTCTACGGCGAAATGTTATACGGGGAAGAACTCTAAGGGGAAGCGCAGTCTGAGAAAGAATTGTCTTTGAGAAAAGTTGTTATGGCGGAGAATCATAGCTAAGCACGGGCCTCTCATATAAATAATAAACATGTTTTTTATATTAATAAAATCGGTCCATATCTTTGAATTCACAAAATCTTGGCACGAGAGCACGGGTCCAGCTAGTTTGAATAATAAATACTGCCTTACCGAAAAAATTGAGTTTAGTCAGAAATTTAGTCGAATTCGCACACACACCTTTTATATTCAATATTAGAATAAAAAATATATATATGAAGAAAAATGTCGAAACAATAAAAAAAACAGTATGTTAGCAATATTCGTTAGTTAAAATGACGAATGTTCACATATTACGCCGTGATAACGAAAACGTCTAAAATTCGTTTCAAAATCAGTTGAATATATTTTGACTACAATTCTTAATTCACGTATATTCGGAAGCAATAAAAACATTATTATACGAGTTTTTATATTTTCAGCATCTGAATCATACCGATTTTTCATTGATATCAAAAAAACCAAATAAAAAAAAATGCGATCTTAGGATGATATTCAGCACCTCATACTCGATTTTTAAGTATTGACTTAAGTTTTTGTATTGAGTCGACTTAGCATGTTTTTAATGTTATTTAATTTTTAAATTTTGTGTGTCAAACCTGATAGACTGATCCTGGTGCAGATCAGCCATTTTGTCCAAACTATTTTTTTAGACCTAAATTGTATTCTTATACAATAACTAATTAGTTCAAAATTTATATTTGTGGGGTTTGTCTTTACTTTGGACAGACCCAAAATATTCTTGACAAGAATAACTTAAAAACTTTACACTATTTCCAAAATCTTGATTATAATCTCAGAGTCTATCAAAATACAATCCTGTAGTGCAATTATTAAAAAAAAAATCCTGTACTTATTAATCTTATTTAAGAGCCCCATTTTATTTTGTTTCTCCTGAGGCAGAAAGCGACACTGTACATTCTGGAATTGTACCTCTCTTTCGATCTGGTTCCAACTGATAAGCTTAATGTGTGATAAGAAATCGATATGGATCCCATATCAACACATTTCTCTGTATGTTTAACGTCGATAAGTCTGTTTTTCTATTAAAAGGTCAACGTTGTCTACGAGGAAATTCAGTTCAAAGCTGGTGCTCAGTGTGACAAGTAATAAGATCGCGTAAATCGTTCATTCGAATTGATCTTGAAATTACAAAATTTTATTATATTAAATTTAACGGCCAAAACTACACTAAAAAAATGAACCACGGCGGTGACGGTGGCATGGGTGGTGGTGGCATGGGTGGTGGTGGCATGGGTGGCGGAATGGGAGGCGGCATGGGCGGCGGTATGGGTGGAGGAATGGGAGGCGGCATGGGCGGCGGTATGGGTGGAGGAATGGGCGGCGGAATGGGTGGTGGCACCTGTAAAATGATCATGGTGGTAAGACTTCTTTTTAAATAACTATTGTCTTTCAAAAATAAATTTTAATTAAAATTCTTCTATATTTATTTATTTATTTATTTATTTATTTATTTATTCTTTTTCTATTAATTATATTTCCGCAAACCAAACGATATCATTTAAAGACAAAAATTATCGCTTCCGATAATTTAGAACATATCTTAAACATATCACTATCGTTAGTCGCTGTTATATCGAATCGATATCGTAAAAAGTTTTATTTTCACTTTTTCGAATATTTCAAGTTTTATATCGAAAAATTATTATCGAATATTAAAATTATTGTAAAATTGTTTGTAGGGATTTCAAATATGTTAATAAAAAATTACGAATAATTACAAATTTATTATTAGCAAATTAATAAATTCCACATCAAAATAATATTTCAGTTCCATGGCGGTCACTGCGAACGCATACTTTGGAAAAGCTGGGTCGCCAGCACAATTTCTGATTTTGTTCTCTCCTGCCTGGCCCTGTTTGCGATTGCCGTGTGCTACGAGGCATTGAAATTCTTACGCGAATATCTACTACGTCGCACCAAGCGACAGGAAGCAGAACGTCGAGCACTTAAGATGCAAACTAGTACGATGATTGATGCAGCCGGTTCCAGTTCCGAAATACCACTAACAACAGATTCTAAATTTAAAACATACTGGAATCAGATTGCGAACGGGCCACATTTGTTGCAAACATTACTGATCATAGTGCAGGTGACCATTTCCTATCTACTCATGTTGGTCTTTATGAATTTCAACTATTGGCTATGTTTGGCTGTCATATTGGGACTTGGTGTGGGATACTTTCTGTTTGGATGGATAAAACAGAATGCCTACGAAGATGAATGTTGTCATTGAGGAGTAATTAGCTTCAGAATGATTGAAAATAACTCAAGTACCTACTATACTTGAATAGTAATTTTTTTATATATAAATAACAAATTGTATTGTATTTCCTATAGTTTTAAATAGTCATATTTTTATTAAATTTAGATAATAATACATTAGAAATTACTCAGAAAAGTGTTTTTTTGTAATTCTAAAAAATTATATTAACACATTAAGACTGTCCTGTTTAGGAGGACTTTTACGTCAATGTTTTAAACGGGAATCAAACCTGCGACCGCAAATATCAATAAAAAACAGGGATTGTAATCGCAGCCTGGCACAATTTGTCCAGTAAAAAAAAATTTTTTTTGTTTTTAATCCACTTAAAATATCCTTTTTGGACGTTTTTTGATTTTATTTCGATTTTTGATTTCCATACATTATAATAAATTTAAACCAAAATTGATTCAATGATCAATATCATATTAAGCTACGTAAGCCTCTGAGGCAAATAATTTAATAAAACAGCGGGATCACCAGATCTTTCGATTTACTTCAAACTGATTCAACTCAAATTTCCAGTGGTAAATATTCGATTGATTCTATTAGATTCTGAAGAGTTATTTAATCAAGTTCTTGGGACTTTTCATTTACTCGCCAACATGACATGACTGATCTAGAATACAGAGGAAAACGACTTTAATATGAATTCGACAAACAGGCAGAAGTTTGGTTAAGAAATTGAAATCCAGAAATCCTCATATTGTATTAAATAGAGATCTAAGACGTCGATTTTTCCACAAAACCAATAAAATCAATTTTTTTTAATAAAAAAAAAATAAAAACTCAAAACCAGTTGGGAAGGTTAGATCACATGGAATATTTTAAAGTAGGTGTTAATATGATAGTTAGGATTATGAAAATTATAGTCGGTCTAAGTAGACTATAAATACCGTACACATATGTGTGGTTACCATTCAAAGTGGTATATAGATCACCAGTGTATACGAATCCTGAAAATAACTACACATTTTCCATCGCTGAAGAATTTCTATTCATTTTATATACATATTTACAAATGGTATACCGAATTACGATTTTTACTTTTTTGGGAACCTTTATTTTCATGTTTTTGAGCATGATGTCGATATATGTTTGACCAAAAAAGTTTACCTTAGCACGTATACAATAAAATTGATCTGTTGATGTAAATTTATATGAGGTATTTGAACATAAGTGGTCGGTTCTGAGTTCACAATAGACCGATCATGCCAATTTTCTTGTTCATACAGCTTAGATATATAAGTAATCATTGCTCTAGCTCTTCTACTTTTTCTGCAATCGTGGTTTCATACAGACGGACATCGCTAAATCGGCTCAAGAGGCCATGTTGATCAGGAATATATATACTTTTCTATACCGGAGATGCTTTCTTCAGGGTGTTACAAACAGCGTACCAAACTGAATATACCATTTCACACATAGTATAGGGTATAAAAATCGGGTGGATTTGGGCTGTTTTTCTCGAGGCCTGAATTAATAGGAATAATTTATTATAAATTCTGAAGTAATATCTAGATTCGAATTTAAATTAAGTTTTTTTTTATAATTAAATTAAATTACTTTAACAATTATTACAAATAATTTCAATAATATTGGCATATAAACGTCTTTTAAAAGTTAACAAAAATATATTTTTGACGAGAAGCCAAATGCCACATCACAACCAGGGCTGGCATATTTTTCCAGTACAAAAAATCCATCCGATTTTTTTCTTTTGTGTTTTATTGTACCTATTTTATTGACCTTTTTTTGGGTTTTATTGGATTTTTTTGGAAACTATTTCGGCGCGTATAAATAATAATATTTTGTTGAAGCTCACTTTGAGGAAAAATTCACGATCCTGCACATAACACTAAGCCCTGCACCAACTCTGCACAAAACACTAAATATTTGGTTTTAGTAAAAAAATGAGGATTGAAACCTAAACGAATAATGGTTTCGATTTCGGTTTTTTCCGCGTTTCGGTTACGGTTTCTGTTTTAAGTTTTTATAACAAAACAGTCTCGGTATACCGGTTCCAAGTTACGATTTCGATTTTGATTTCTGTTTTTGTATAAAATTTATTGTTTGTGTAATTTTATTGAAAATATTGTGTTGCATGAAAAACTCCAAACCAATGAAAAGTATCATTTTGACATCACCTAAGATATGATCTGAAATTCATAAAAAAGCCGAGAAGCGAGCATTAAAAAGAAACAAAAATAATTCTTATTTTCTTTAATTTCATAAGAAGAAGATTTTTTTACAATTTATATCCATAAAAGCCAAAGAAATTAAATTTGAACAATTCAGTGAACTGCAATATCTTCAAACGGCCTGTATAGTTTAAATGTTCGAACTTGTCGAACTTGCACTCTATTTTTCGTATTTTCTTAAGTATTACTGAAATGTTAATAATTTGAAACTTTTTATTATAATTTTTTTTTGTAAAACAATTGTTTTTTATTGCCTTATTATAATTTTTTTTCTTTAATATATATATGTCCGAAATAGCCGCGGTAGCTCAGTGGTAAGTGCGTTGGACTGCGATCCGAAATGTCCCCAGTTCAAGCCTGGACTGGGGCTAACAACATCTTTTCATAGAAACATTTTTCTATACCGCGCTACCTCTCGGCAGTAAATGGCAAACCTACGAGAGTAAAACATTGCTATGAAAAGCTCTCGCTCGCCGTTCGGATTCGGCAATAAACTGTAGGTCCCACCACTTTGAGTACAAATATAACACGCACAGCTCAAAATGATAAGAGAGCTCGGCCTAAGTCCTTATAGGACTGTAGTGCCAAACTATTATATTATTATTATAAATAGAGGTTTTTTTGAAAAATTACTCAAAAATCAATTTAAAGACTTATAAATGGTATTCTGTTAATGCAAACAGTTAGATCATAAACTAGTCTATATAATAGACCAGAGGCCCTATTCTAGTTTGATGAGAAATATAAAATGAGAATGAAAATGAGATAAAAACTATTTTCATATTCAGTTAATAATATAAAAAATAGTTTTTGTCTCATTTTATATTTCTCATCAAACCAGAATAGTGCCCCTGGGCTGGAAAAAATCCGGATTGGCTTAGAATTGGCTTGAATTAAATCCATAGTTTCGGAGATTACATCTAGATATTTATATCATAAAATTATTTTAAGCCTAAATTATAAAGGCCTATGTTGGCTATGTTGATTAATATATTTTTTAATAATTTTTTTCGATTTGATGGTTTATATAAAATTCCTAAATTTTCAAAAAAAAAAAAAATCTTACTTTGAAAACCACAAATATATGTCCTATGTTATAATTCGAAAAATTTACAAAAATCAATAAAATCCTAAAAAAACAAATAGTCAAAAAATCATGGATTTTTTTAAGTGGATAAAATCCAAAAAAATCCAATCCAATTGGACTTTTTAAAAGCCCTGTATAGACCCTTTAACACAAATGATCTTTTCAAAACGTGTCTCACTTTACCCACTTTATTTTACTAAAATAATAAATAAAAAACCAATATCATTAAAATTTGAATAATTTTTTAACAAAAAACATTGTGCTGAGTTTAGAAAATAATTTTTTAAAATATGATGCCATCAAAATACCATATTGAAATTTTGCATGAACATTAACAATAAATTGACGAAAATTTAGGATTTTTTCAGAATTTTAAAAAGGGTCCTTTTTAAGGACCACAATTTTGAAGTGCAAGGATAATGACCACGGGCCACATGTTACCGTTTGGCCCGTAAAAGCTTGTCTAAAAGCTTGTTCTATTAGCTTTAAAACGAGCCATTAACGGAGTTTCTATCATTCTAGTTCAAGAGATATTTAAATATGAACAATAGTACAAAAGTGATTTTTGGCACTTTTTTTCCAACTTTGAGCCACTGTATCTCTAGAAGTAGTGGAAAAAATAAAAAAAAATTGTTTAGTGCATGTCTCGATACCCTTTATCAGTTGCCAAAATTTCATTGAAATCGAAGAAGGTGAGTTCCAACCGCTGGTCGATTTGGTGTGGAATGGCCCGTACACAAATTAATGAAAAAACGAGTTGGGAAAGTTAGGTCACATGGGTAAGTTAGGTCACATAGTGCGGATTTTTATAGTCGGTCGGGCCCGACTATGGAATACCCTACACCTATGGTGGGGATATTAACCCTCAGAATATTATTCATATATCAGAAATTTACGTCTTATATCCCCATAAATTAAAGAATTTATATAAAGTATAAAAAAACTAAAAAAAAATTGAAAAATATAATTGGGCGGACCACGCCTATATTTAAAATTTTGAAAGGCTAATATTTCATAGATTTGATTTTAATAAATTACGGATCAAATTTCCACTATGAAAACCCAGGAAATAATGAAAAAAAAAAGTGGGCGGATCACGCCCATTTTTGGACCACATATTTTTAGGCGAATTCTAACAATACGTTTTAAATTTTACAACTATACCTTGAATACTTTTCGAGTTATTAGTTCCGAAAGAGTTATATAAAAGTGACTTGTATGGGAGGTGGGCGTGTCCGTTCACCGATTTGGCTCATTTTCAAACTCAGTTCCTACTTTTGGCTAAAATATATTGAGACGAAATTTCATCGCATTCTGATCAGTATTTCTCAAGTTATTCTGTATTCGGACAGCAAGACAGCAAGACGGACAGACAGACAGACAGACAGACAGACAAGCGGACATGGCTAAACGGACTCGGGTAGTGATGCTGATCAAGAATATATATACTTTTCCATACCGGACACGCCTCCTAAGGGGCGTTACAATATATGCACAAAGTTAATATACCCTGTACCTCATAGGTGTAGGGTATAAAAAAAAACAATTTTAAACCAAAGACCGTTGTTTTGGAAATTTTTATTTTGAGAACTCCAAATTTTATTGAATGACATTTAAACATGCCTTGTACTTAAGATCTTCTATATAAAATAAAATACGTTTTTCTGTTTCTTTTTATACTTTTTTAAACACGTTTTCAACCGGTATAAAACCGAAACCGTTTATTTCGGATTTGGATATAGGTTTATTTCAGATTTTCGTATAACGGTTTGGGTTACGGTTTCGGTTTTTAAAATGAAAAGGTTTATCGTATATCAGTTTCGGTTACGGTTTCAATCTTTGGTAAAAATATATATATTAGTTTGACCATTTTTGGAAACAACTCGTTTAAATATGGAATATGCTTATAAACGAACAATCAGCTCAATTCAATAAATTTCCATTCGAAAAATGCCGCCTATTTTTAGAGACAATAACTTTTAATAGATAGAGCTGAAAATATAACTTTTTTTAATGTCCTTGCCATATGCACCACAGCATAATAAAAACCAATATAATCGCATAAGCGAAAGGTGGACAGAAATTACAGAGAATGGAAGTGATAGAGAGAGTGGGAAAGGTGTCGTCTGTATATGGTATATATTGGTGAATGAGAACGGGGGGAGGGGGCGGAAAAAAAAACTGTAAATTTAGAGACCACTTCGTTTGAACGTTCAACGTTGATTATGAGATTAAAATGTGTTGTATATAAATGAGAAATGAATGAATAAACTGAACTGAACGGAATGGATTGAAACTAAAAATAGAGCTTCAAAAATCCTTCAACTTATTTGAATCAACTCAACCTACACCACACCACTATTGTGTCCTTCATTCAAAGGTTTTCTATGATTACGAAATATAAATACAAGGCAACAAAAACTAGCTTGAAACTAAAACCGAAACAGTATATAAAACAAAAACCCTAACAAAAAAATAACTGATGCATTGCATGTATCCAAACTTCATGTTCTCCACAAAATGTAACTCTCATTCAGCGCGCAACTTCATGAATGGAGTTTTCTGTATGTCCTTCGCTCGATTTTCCTTTTTGCGAGTTTCATTCTCGACATCGAGAAGTTCATTCTTAAAACGCTGAAGTTTTATGGTTTTTGCATACATACAACACGTAACAGTTGTCATGAATGAATTGGTTTGTATGAAGGTAAAATATGAGACTGCTGAAATGAAATTTAACTAAAAAAAAAAGAGTAACTTACCCTGACAAATTTTATATATAAATATTTTAAAAAATATTTGTCAAATAAATTCAAAATTTTAATTTATTCACACGCAAAGAAAAAAAAACGTCGTTTGGAGGCAATAGAATATCTTTTGCAACGCGCAAAAGTTTAAATGTTCATTGAAAAACATAAATTATTTATTTTAAACGATAGTTCGTTTGCGCTCAATGTGTGCCAAAATACATTTTTGCGACAAATGCGAAATTTGTATTAAACATAAAATTATTTTCGTGTGAAAATAAAAAATAAAATTTGCGGAAAACGTTGCATACTTCTGGGTGCAATTTTCAGGGATTTTCAAACTGTAAGATTCTGTGAACAAAATTCTCAAACTTTAATATGCAAACTGTAACATTAAAATTGTAACTCTCAAACGAATGCTCGTAAAATGATCCTCAGATTATATATGTTCAGATTGATATATGTTTGTATAAATACCTAATAATAATTGATAGTAATGTTGGTAGCTCATGGTTGTTTGTAGAAACGGGTTATTGATTGGTCAGCAACATAAAGACGATTTTCAGATATTGGTTTAATTCTAAAAATAGTACGACCATTTTTAATATAATTCAACACACCATGATATTTATTTTTAATTTCTCTAGAATTTTACATGAAATATTTTTAAATATTCTATATGGTTTTTCTTTTCAAATTTAATTCAAAAAATTTGCTTATGCCCAAAATAAAAACAATACTAGAAATGAGAGAGAGCGGTCAAGCCTGTTTTTAGTGCTAATTTACACGTTGTTAAAAATTTAGAATACCTATACTATTGGACACGGAATAAAAATATTGCAAACTCATAACTTCGAATTATTTCCGATATGGGGCGCATTTACTATTAATGGAGCCACTAAAAGTTGATATCTACAATATACGTATAATCGACGGTACTGCAAAACCGCCTAACTGCATGTGAAGATTATGTCTTGTGTTTGAATCGGGTTTTAATAATAAAGATAAATTATATATGTTATGACATACCTTATTTTGTATGAAGTTAGTTAAGAATTGAGACTCAAAATAGTGTCGTTTCTTCTGTAAAATATATTTTATTATATTCGAAAATGTAAAAAGGATAGGCTTTGCAGTATCACCGACGATATATAGATTTGTGAGCGAATTCGACTAAATTGATGAATAAACTAAATTTTGTCGGTAATGCAGTGTTCGACTTTTCAATTTAGCAAATTATCGAGCAGACTAAATTGAACTAATTTGGATGACAGCAAACAGACATATCGCTTATTTACTACAAAAGTGTCAGAACTCATAAAAATCGATTTTGTAGAAAACACGTATAAAGTTTTCAATTGATTCTCACTTTGCATATAAAATGCATGGAACATATGGTATATTGTCTTCTCATGCGGTGATTATACAAGATATCAATACGAATTTTTTACACAAAGAATGATATAATGGATAATTCTGCATCATTAACTCAAAAATCGCGTTTTTTGAGTTATGACACTCTTGTAGTAAATGAGCGATTTGATAATCGATTGTTTATGAACATTAAAAATTACCAGTTCCCGAATGGAGATCGAATGAAAAGTCATTCAATTTAATTTAGTCAGCAATTTAGTCGAATTGACACATACTCATAATATTGGAGATGTTGAAAAAAAAATGGCACTCAGAACTTTGAATTTTGTTCGTTAATGGACCTTTTGAAATACGTTTTTTCTTCACCAAAACAGTTGAATTTTGGAATATCTGTAGTATTGAAAAGGTAAAAAATATTGCAAAAGTAGGAACTTCGAATTTACTGCAAAGATGAATTCTGTTCCACGAATTTCAGTGGTAAACTACAGAGCTTAAGACGAAGTTATTCACCATAAAATTAAAACGTTACGACTCGTTCCAATGACATTTGAGCATGCTACGTTACGTCCATGATACAAATATATGGGCCATTCCACACCAAATCGACCAGCGGTTGGAATTCACCTTCTTCGATTTCAATGAAATTTGGGCAGCTGATAAAGCTATTGAGATATGCATTGACCATTTTACCACAACTACCAGAGATACAGTGCTTCAAAGTTACAAAAAATGGGCAAAAAAGCACTTTTGTATGGTTGTTCATATTTCAATATCTCTTAAAGAAAATATGCATTGATGGCTCATTTTAAAGCTAATAGAACAAGCTTTTAGATACATTAAGTGGTTACTTCTAAACTTGAACATGTGGCCCGTCGTCATTATCCTAGCACTTCAAATTGATGTACTTAAAAAGAACCTTTTTAAAAATTCTGAAAAAGATCGTGTAATTTGGCTGATTTAATATAAATGTTCATGCCAAAATTCAAGATGGTATTCTGATAGCATCATATTTTAAAAAATAATTTTCTTTTGAAGTTTAGTTTTAAAAGCAAAGCAAAATCCACAATAAAAAAATCTCATGTAAAATTCTATAGAAATGAAAAATAATTATTAAAATCAAACGCACTGTACTTTCTTAAGTGGCAGTTATTTAATATTACTTCGTTACTTTGTTTATATTTTTATTTTATTGTTAATTGCAATTATGTTTGTGTTTTGAGAAAGAATTAAAAAAATATACCTCTATTAAAGCACAAAACACTTCAACAATTTTAACAAAAACCATTAAAACATTGACCAAGGTAATTTTGATTTTTTTTTTAGCTGAATCAAAAGTAATGTAAATCGAAAAAGTGAAGTTTGAAAATTTAACTAAAAAGTTTACTACAAAAAAAAAATCTAAAAATAATATGGATTAAAAACTAAAATAAAATTTAACAAATTAATTACAGATATCTATTAAAAATGATCAAACGTAATTTTGAATAAAGTGTAAAGACCTCACAAAAAGTCATTATGCCCTTTTAAAATTTTGTTATTGCTAAAAAGGTATTATATACAAAAAAATATTTCTCACTTATATCGAAGAACACCTCTCCAAATTTTAGATATTATATTAATAAATAAAAGACCTAATTTTCAAAAAAATTTGAGCGAAATCAAAATAGCTGTTTTTTCGAAATTAGAGTTCGAAAATTTTAAAATAACATAATAATTATAAACCGAATTATAAAAAAATATTTTTAACCAGAATCAAAAACTACATTCAATTCTTAGAATCCATTTTGCAACGTTATTGACCTAGATAAGTGCTTTCGAAGTTACCTCTATAAAGAAAAGATGTGCTTTTTTGAAGCATCATAATTTTGTGAAATTTTCGAATTTGGAAAAAAAAATCAATATTTGTGTCATGGTTACGTCTATTGTAACTCCAGCTTTAGAATTACAAGTCTAAAATTTGTCTAAAATTCTTCACAAAATAAATCTTACACAGCAGACATATAAAAATACATATTTGTAATTTTTCGCAGATAATAGTATACGAAAAGTAAGAATATAATAAAGGAAAATAAGTTACAGAGAATATAGAAGAAGTAGCCGAAAGGAAATAACGAAACACTAATGAATACAACATACAAACATGTTGTATATATTGAAGAGATACGTTTATTGCGAGAGAATCTGTAATACCAAAGAGATTTAAAAAGGAATAGGGAAAATTGAGCGAAAGAGAGATACAAAAAAAAGCGCGTGTAATGTTAAGGGTGTTGTCTTCGAACCGAATTGCACACTGCAGAAATTGTATCTTTTTTTGTATTATTAAACCTGCCTCAAACGGAAAATGATTTGAGCCATAGCTGCCAACTTTGTCAGATAAATCTACTTTGTCAGATTTTTTAATTGCCGGTAGATAAAAGATATCTGACTAGATTTTTTTAATTCCATGTAAGATTTTTGGTACAGAAAATATTTTTTTTATTGACACACAGATTTTTTTTATTTTTGTATATTTCTTAGTCAAATTTTTTAATTATTACGGAATTTTATTTATTATCTTTCAAGACAAATGGGATGAATTTTAATATTTATTTATTAAATTATATTTAATATAGAAAACACTATATTTTTTTGCGTTTTTTTTCTATTTAAGATTTTTTGTGGGATTTTTTATTTTATGTGCAATTTTTGTAACATTTTTAGGAATTTCAGATTTTTGGTAGATTTGTTAATGCATGAGAGATTTTTTGTCAGATTTTTTATTTGCTGTTAGATTTTTTAATTGCAAAATCCGTAAATAGATTTTTTAACTATCGCTGTAAGAAAAACAGATTCAGTTTCAGCTATGATTTGAGCTCTTGCATTTGCACTCTTGTGCTGAGAACAGCAAAAGTTTATATTTTCTTATGAAAAGTAATACGTTTGAAGTTTTATATAGACATTTTCATAAAAAATATTTAAGGAGTAGACATTTTGTTTGGGATGATAACACTTTCTGATCAGGATTTCCTGACTTGAATCCTGATTTTACCAAGAAAATCATGATTTAAAAAAAATCCTTTCCACCGGATGTCTTGGTTTTTTGGTTTATTGGATTTTTTTATAAATAATACAATTTCAATACGATTTATCGGTTTTTAAAGTTATTCCTTCCCTCCCTTTTGCTGCCAAGAACTGCTAAATAACCTTTGGTTAAAACATAGTTTGTTGAAAAATTAACCGTCTTGGATCTGAATTAGTCATATGAATGAAACTGCCTAAGTGCTTGATCAAATCTCTTTTGAATGTCTTCTTTATAACAGGACAACTCTTAAGAAATCGATGTCTGTCTACCGCTTATAAATTGGCTTGTATAACTTCCATAGTTTCGGCGAATATATCCAGCTATATCATTAAAAATTGGATCTACATAAAGGCCTATTTGGGTTTTTTAACAGGGACGCTACAAAAGTAGAGCGACAGGGACAGCAAACGACGACATATTTCTTGCCGCTCTTTTGACATTTCTCTTCAGTAAGGTTTGCCATTTCATGATGGAAAGATATACGAATTCGAATTTCGGTAGTAAATTTTAATAATTTCGACTCGTTGTTGGCTCGTATATCTTTCCATCATGAAATGGCAAAAAGCCTTGTAAAAATTTGTGTAGCGTCTTACCCTATACAATACCCTATATAATACGTGAATCATTTCATTATCAACTTCACCAGAGAATTCATTCAACAGTGGTCCAAATAATTGTTTTCGATTTGGTAATTTTTATCAAATTCTTAAATTTTCAAAAGATAAATCGTACACAAATATATTTCCTAAGTTATAATTCGAAAAATGTACAAATATCAATAAAATCAAAAAAATAAAATCCAAAAAAAGTCCAAAAATCATGGATTTTTTTAAGTGGATAAAATCCTGCAAATCGAAGCCAGCCCTGTTGAAGGGATTTATATAAGTTACTTGTATCGCAAGTGGACCAATTTCGCTTTTTTTTAGACTCAGAACCATTTCTTGGATAAAACATATTGAAACAAAATTTCATCGCAAAAACTTAAAATACCCTGTACCTCATACATGTAGGGTATAATAAAATTAAATTTTACAATCCTATAAAAATAGAAATAACCTTCTATGATACTTAAAATGTCCTATTTAATATTTTGTTAAATCCCGAGACCCGAAATCGAAAACGTAAAATTTTACAAATTCAGAATTTCGGAATTGACATTGCAACGACGATATATTATTTTAAATATATTTAAAATGTATTTTTTTCATATAAATATACACAAAAAAGTAAAAAAAACAAAAAAAATAATTTGTTGTTTTTATTTATAATAGAAATAAAAACAACAATTCTGCAAACAACAATTCTGCAAACAACAATTCTGCAACAAGTCTGCTCTCGCAAAAAGCTTTTAAAAAGTTCCATTCGTGACAGTAGAAAAAACAGTCACAGACGACTGACAAATACATGCGAGTGCGGCGCGTTCGTAGTTATTCGGTAAAAACAACAGCAAAAAGTCCTAGCCTAACGAAAAACCAACCAATCAACCACCCATTGAGAACCAGAACCATGAATGAAACGAATAGAGAGACAGAGAGAGAACGTGATTATAAGTGAGAGTAGTTGAGAAAATGCAGGGAACAAGCGACTTGTTGTTGTGCATGATATTATTTCATGTGTACAAAGAAGCAACAATAACAAGAGCCACCACCCACCTCAAAAAGTAGAAACAACGATGATAAGAAGACACGAACAACTTAAAGCACACTCAGCAGAAACAAGCACGAAGTACGTAACAAATACCGACCGAAAAACGAACAAAATTAACGAATAGATTTAACGAACAGAAATAACAAAACAACCGACCGCAGCACCGACTACAGCAATCGACAGATCGGCCGCTATAAAAATGCAAAATAAAAAAAGGAAACCACAGAATTCATTCATTGCAATTTGTGAATAAATGCAGAACAACATTCATTAATGTTGAAATAAAATGCTGCATGTATTGGCTTTATATGGGTGCCAAACATTCACACAGTCACTCAGTCAAGGCATGCGGCATGCAGCATGCACCAACAAACATGCAAGACATGTTGCCAGTTGTTGGCAGCAACGGCTAAAGCTGGAGTTATAATAGATGCGTTCTCAATGTCACCGGAACGGTACGTAACGTAGCAATCCAAATGCTACGGATCTTTACATCCCGTCCCGGCCACGCACGTTACGTTCATTATAACCATTTATATGATGTACGCATTTATCGCAACGTTACGTCCAGTTACGATGACATTTGAGCACGTTACGTAAATGTAAAATGACCCAAATGAAATTTGGTTCAAAAATAGATGAAAAATTACCCAAAAACGAAAAAAACTACACAAAAAACGAAAAATTACCCATAATTTAAAAGGGCTCGATATTTGGTCAATTTTTCGCCGAAAAATGTGAAACTTTTCCAAAATTTTTCATATGAAAAATGACCCAATTTTTGATGAGATATTTTTGGGTCACTTTTCATTTTTTGTTGGCATTTTTCTTTGGACGATTTTTCCCACAACCGTTTACGTTTATTATAACTCCAGTTTAAATATTAAATTGTTGCGATGTACAGTCAAATATATTCAGCGGGGTTTCATCATTAAGATCCCAGCAGGAATTGTCATACAAATGTCCACTGATTCCTGCATGAGGTAGCATTAAGGATGTCATGCACGTCATTCATCAATGAAGTCACAAATGATTGTTATATTTTTTATAAAAAAAAATATTTTTTTTTTATTATTTTTTTATTTTTCAAATTATATTTTTTTATTTTATTTATTTATCTTATTTTATTTAATATTTCAATTTTATTATTTTTTCTGTTCGCGATTGGAATGGTAGTGTAATTGCTAATGTCAATAACGTACTTCACTAACATTACTACTTTTTATTATCTCGCTTTTATAAAAATTGGTCCCTCAATTTGTGCCTATGAATTATATGGCAGGGTGACATCGAATACAATATTTCAGTTTTACGCGTAAATGCTGCCCCTAGACGTATGTTGTATGCATTTCACATTGCATTTCACAACATAAATGCTGCATACCTTTAGGGGCATGTGACGTGAATGTTAATTTTCATCAATGACGTCATCAATAACATTTCATCAATGACAGATTTTCACAATGTCATTGATATATGGTGTATGACGTCTTTAATGCAATATCATTTATAAAATTGTTGTAGACATATTCATCAATGACAAATTTTCTAATGTCCTCGATTCATCAATCATGACCTTGTCGTCAATGAGGCCATTTCCTGCTGGGATATTCCCGAGTGAAAATTGGTTAAGGTTAGCTTTATTTCGCATCCAAAGGAATTATCTTGATCAGGGTCGACTAGAGTAATCCTAATTTCAAATCCACGTAAGACAACCTAATCCATCCTTATTAAAGAAATCTGAACTGAACACCACATAATCGATCTTGATCAGACACTAATAAAAAAATCTGATTGTAAGTCGTATTATTATAATATGATCGCGATGTTATTAAAAAGCTTCAATATCATTGGGTAAAAATTAATTCTAATAATATAAAATATTCCACAATAAACAAGATTTTGTCAAATATCAATAAAAGAGGGGAAATTGTAATTTTGTATCAATTTAAAATTTTTATTTTTGTATCAGTTTCAATACCAAAATTGACGACCATCAGCATCAACAACATACAAAAAAAAAAAACAAATGCAAAAGAAACTCAAATTTATTTTAAATAATTTTAAATTTATCATTTAGACTCAAAACGTTTACTATTTCTTATTGCAAGTTAGTAAGACATCTTTGTGTGTTCATAAAACTATTTTTTTTTGTTTGAAAGGGCTCGTATTTGATAATATTACTTACAGAAGAATTTAAATATACATCGAATGATATAAGGTTGGACAGGTGTGCGATCACGAAGCTTGATCAGGGAAACTGATTAGGATAGCAACTTCGAATAGCGTCACAGGTTGAATCAGGCACTGTTGTCGAAACCTTACCTTATTTGAAATCAGGATAACCTGATCTGGCAATGATAGTATCCTGAACTAAATTTCCACTCGGGATATTTGGAAGATGTTTGTCTCAAATATAATCATTTTAGTTATTTATTAAGTTATTTAGTCAAAGTCAGTGCTGGCATATTTAGTTTCGTCCGAAAAAAATACATTCCTTTTTAGGATTTCATGAACCTTTTTTTTTTTTTTTTTAATTAATTTTTTGTATTTAATTAATTTTCGTACTTTTTTTTGCTGTTTTTTTTTATATTTTATTATACCCTACACCTATGAGGTACAGGGTATATTAAGTTTGTGCATAATTTGTAACGCCGCCGAAGGCGTGTCCGGTATTAAAAAATATGTATATTATTGATCAGCATCACTACCCGAGTGCGTTCAGCCATGTCCGTCTGTCTGTCTGTATGTCTGTCCGAAAACATACACGGATAGAAAAGATTTGTTTGAATATGATAGAATGTAATTAAAAAGTAATACGAAATTACCATACATGTATTAGGAATGAAGTGTAATTAAATTATAATCGAAATTGAATTTATTTTTGTTCACGTGTAAACATTATTATATTGTCCAGCAGAATCTGTCGAATTTACCATAAATATGTTACAATACCAACATAAAATATTAATTGCATTTGAATAAACTGTTTCTTGGCAATTTACTTGGTTAAAACTATGTTTCGAAACACAGAAAATGCTAATCAAATCTAAATACAAGTATGTTCGCAACGCTCGTCTTAATTCGATAATTTATCGACTGACGAAGTTGGCAGCGTTGTGCAGCATTTTCTACCTACGCCATCTTTTGCCATCGTTTGAACATATTTGATGTTTAAAAAAAAAACAAAAAATAAATTGGATTTAAATAAATGTATTCTTCCAACATTCTTCTTGTATACGAAGTTGGCACTCGTTGAGCAGAATTTTCTATCTACGTGTCTTTTGTCGTCGTTTGAAGTATGTATAGGGTCATTTTAAATATATTGATGTTTGACAAAGTTGACACTCGGTGATCGGCATTTTCTGCGTACGTGAAGCGTCTGCTGGTGCAATTGTGCATTCATTAATGCTGTCACTTGTACTTGCAGTTTTAAACGAATTATTTATGCATTTAAAAATGTGTATATTATAAATTCCCACTGTGCATGTTTAAAGATTATTAATAAAAATAAATAAAAAAACATTTTATTTTTATTTTATTTTCAGGATTTCTTTCCAAAAATATTTAAATATGTTTCTATGCAAACATACTACTTTTTGAACTGAAACAACTGATATGTTTCACTGGAAACATATTTATATTCAGATCGTTAAAAATCATGTTTTACTTTGAACATATTTATGTTTCGGTTCAAATATTTATTTTATTTGGATGTAGTAATTATTGTGTTTACTCCATTTTAAGGGACTTACTCCATTTTAAGGGGCAACATTAAAATGTTTCCGGGATATTATAATGTAAGTCAGAGCTCATTACAACACTGTTAAAGTCTCAATACAACCCTGTTTACAAATGATTTATCAGTCAATTTTTATAGGGATATAAGACGTAAATTTCTGATATGTGAATAATATTCTGAGTGTAGGGGAGTTCAGCATAATTAAGAACATTAAAATTAAGATATACAGTTAAATATCCCCACCAAAGGTGTAGGGTATTCCATAGTCGGGTCCGACCGACTATAAAATTCTGTCTCACGGGACCGAACTTTCTCATGTGACCTAACTTTTCCAACTCGTTTTTTAAGTCGGTTTTTTAGCTCTTGTTAAAGTCGTAATTTTGTGCTCCATTTTAACTAAAGGATCCAAGATATATAATTTTTCATATTTATTTCAGCACCCTAAAAAATATATTTACGCTAATACATTGATCAATTTTATACAGATTAGTTCAATACAGTCCCAATACAGCGCAGCTATATAGGTTGAAAATATAACTTAAATTTCAAGACATATTACCTGTAGAACCCGAAAAGCTGCATGTTATATAGTTAATATAAACGAGTGGTGTCTTCTAATTTTTCATTTTTTTTTTAGTTTCATGTTTGTCATTTGTCCAACGAGTTTTTTTGAAATAATTGTCCAACGACAAACAGTTCATTTTTAACCACTGTCATTTATGTTCTGATTACCACACATCACGTCTGATATTAATGAATGAACTAACGATTATCTTTTTCTTATTGAATGAGTTATGCGAATGAGAATGGAAATCATTTCAATGAATTGTATAGTTTTTCTATTTTTTTATGTTTTGTGATTATTGACGTCGAATGATGTCACTCGTTGACCACCATTCATAGAGAAGAACGAATGAAAAAAAAACGATTAAATTGAAGCTTTTGTTGCTTGTGGACTACAGTAGGTCATGTGTGAAAATTTAAAAACTATTTATTTGATCTACCGACAATATATACAAAATAATGTTACAAATGTGTATCCATAATTTCCAAACACTTTCGATTCCAAACAAGTAGTTAGCCAACTACATTTGAATCGCTTATTAGCAAATACTTTTTGAGTCAGTGTGTCATTGAAAGTAGTTGTCCATTTAGATATCCATTTAAATATGCACAACATAGCAACTTCCGTTCTCCATTAACAATTGCTTTTAAAACCTATCTAACTATTGATTTTTGATGTTGCAAGAAATACCTATCATCTATTCTATAATGGCATTAATAATTGTAGCTATTTTTATGCGAATTGCATTACTCTACAAACGAGAAGTAGGTGCAGATTCCATTATTTCCATATACTCTCACGTTTACTTTTAGTAGTCAATGTTAAAAATGTTAGTATTCCAATTAGTTTATAAGATATTATTTAAGATTTTTTTAGTATTTAAGATGGAACTACACTATGTCGCTATGTCATTTTGTGTCAATTTCATGTTCGAAAATTTCTCTAATTTGTTGTTTTTCGATATGACTAAGTTTAAAAAAATGCAAACATGTTGACATTTTTATTTCGTTTGACTTGGTTAATGAACATTTTAATTTTGGACAGTTTCTTCGTCAAAATGATGTAAAGAAAACAAATATGTTACAAAATGATATGGTGAAAACCGGGTATTACGTTACCCCAGTCAAAAAATATGCAAGGAAACTGGTATAATAATAGTAGTTTTGAGGAAAATTCACAGGAATATGATAGGAAAATGTGGAAAAACATAGGAAATGTGGAAATCAAATAATAAAAAATCAAATAAATACTGAGTAAGCATTCAATTTATGACATACTAGTATTTCGTACCCGGGCTGCGCAACGAGGGTTTTTAATTTTTTAACCTGATCATTTAGCTGATCATTTTGGTTTTTCCCGTTATTTTATTATTTTTCTCTTTTTTTGTTTTTGCTATTCTTTTGATTTTTTTTTTGTATTTTTTTTATTCAGTTGCTTCTGTTTTCTTTTGATTTTGTTTCTAAAATTAACTTTTTCCTTTTGCTTTAATTTTTTGTGGATTTGTGTTCTAAATTTTGTTTTATGCGTTTTTGGTTTTTGTATTTTTGATATTTTTGAGTTTTTAATTTTGTGTTTTACTTTTTTTTTGTGTTTTGGTTTTGATTTAGATTTTGTGGTTTTTCTTTTGTTTTTGTCTGATTTTATTTTGCTTTTTATTTTTGTTTTTATATTGTGTGTTTGCCCTTTGTATTGAGTCTTTGCGATTATTTTTGTATTGTGTGTTGCTTTTGTTTCTGCGTTTTTGGTTATGGTTGTGTTGGTTTATGGTTTATTTTGGTTTATTTTGTGTTTTTGATTTTGTTTTGTGATTTTCATTTTAATTTTGTTTTTATATTTATGTTTTAGATTTTGTTTTTGTATTTATCTTTTGTGTTTGGTTTTGCTTTTGTTTTTATGTTTTAAATTTTGTATTTTTGTTTGTACCTTTGTTTTTTTTTGTGTTTCTGCTTTTATTCTTTGTATTTGTATTTGTTATTGTTTTTCCATCTGTTTTTTTTATTTTGCTGTTGGTTTTTTGTAAGTGCTTTAGTTTTGTGCTTTTGATTTGGTTTTTGTGTTTGATTTTGTTTTTGTGTTTTAGCTTTTGTATTTATTTTTATTTGAGTTTTTTTGTTTTATCTTCTTAACTGGTGTGTGTCCCAAGTTACAACGCGTTGTAAGTTCAGGTTGTATGGGAGGCGTCCAATCCCGTCCATATATAGCCTATGTCACCCTTCGGACTCCATAGTATCCTGGTGCAAAATTAGCGGTTTAGACGTGATGCTGGAACACACATACAGACTGACAGACAGACGGACCAAGAGTTTTATATATATAAATGATAGATATGATAATTTGATTAGTAGAAATTTAGTTCAGAATGAAATCATTGTCAGCTCTGGCTGGCCTCACTTCAAATAATGTAATGATCAGGTTTTCACATCAATTAGAATTTATCACTGATTTTTTGTTTGAAAGGGTTATGAAAAAATCGGTACAAAAAATTTCAGAAGAATTTAAATATGCATCGAATGATAAGTGTAGGATAAGGGTAAGATCAGGCAATTTGAACCAGACACCTATGTGAAAACTTGATCATTATCTTATTTAAACTCAGGCAAGCCTGATCAGATAATGATTTCATCTTGTACTAAATTCCGAATCGGGTAGTATAATTTCTTCACTTGAGAAAAAAGTGATTAAAATAAAAATTTAAGAGACAAATTATTTTTGATGAATCTGTATTAGAGGTTCGAATACCGAAGCATTTTGACAATGCCGAGACTTTCGGGATTAAAAAATCGAACCCTGGACCAGGCCTGAATTATTGAAATTTGTATTGTAGGGGTAGCTTCTGTATATGCGTAGTCGTGAAGTAACAATGATACTTATAACTTACCTTTTCATTGAACTTTTCCATTTTTTTTCATTTCACTTAGATAGGAATCGGATTCAGCTGGTTCATATCATCGTTGTAGAAAGAAAGGTCACTAAATACATTTTTATGAAAAACTTCAATTTCGAGATTGTTGATTAATATTACAAAAAGTAATTAATGCATTTTTGAAGTTGAAATATCAATTCATTTACATTTTCTTATCATGCGTTACAAAAAATGGTGATCATCAATTGAAAATTGACAGATATATAATGTTTTTTGTAAATCAATATTTGGCATTTTGAAAATGTATTTGATGACTTTTCGTTCTACAACGACGATATTATGAAAACTCTTTGGATAAATTTATTTTAAATCGTTATGTAGTTTTTCGTAATCCAAAACAAAATAAGTAATACCGTAAATAAGAATATACATATACTGGTACAACTTAATCATTTTAGGTTACAATTATCATTTGTGCGTTTTCAATTATTATTTATGCGATGAGTTTAAAAAATTAACTTCTTTTTCATTTTCGTAAACTTTTGACAATGGTTATCAGTTCAGAGCACAATGAAAATCGCAAATGTGATGAAAAAAACTTTTAAATTCATGATAACGAAGATTCAGATTCGACCCCCTGGTAACCAAATAGTAATGTTTATACATAAATCTTTTTCAAAAATAATATCAAGGTCTATTGAAAAAAAAAATGAATATGCTAACGGCTGAAAATTTAGAATTAGTAGTTTTCATTTTATCTGCAAATTATTTTCATTGGCTATACCGGGATATCATTTCGGGATTGTCGGTACTGATTTTCTCCGGGATCCCGGGATTGGAATCTGTATTATGGATTGTATTAGTGATAGGAAAATGCAAGAACAAGAAAAAAATATGGTAGTCTTGTTCTCTCATTGTCGTTCTTGTTCTTGCATTGATAGGACGATCTTGTTCTTGATGGCGAAAAAGCTGGAAGAACACGAGTCTTTCAATTTTTGATCTTCACTAGATGAAATGTACAAATATTAAAACAGTCGATAAATTATTATTTTAGTTTGTGGAATTCAAATAATAGATATTTTCGTATTTTTATATTTTTACAAATTTAAGTTAATTTTTTACATACATATTTGAGCAATTACTACTTATTGGAAGCCCTGTAATATATTTTTAAACATCATTGTGCATATTTTCTATATATCTGACAAAATGGTTTCCATTAATCCAGTATTTTTATATATTAAAGAAAAATAACACTTTTTCGTATTTACGTTTCATAAAGATATTTTTTAAACAGAGCTGAAAAAAAATCCTGATTATAAAAAATTCAATCCACCGGATTTTTTTATGTTTTTATTGGATTTTTTTGGAATTGTTAGACAATTTCAATAGGATTTTTCGGTTTTTGAAGTTATTCCTTCCCACCATTTCGATGCCGAGAACTGCTGTATAACCTTTGGTTAAAAGATACTTTGTGGAAAAAATTCACCGCTACGAATCTCGAAGCCGTTTTCTTCCATATACTGAATTAGTCATATGACCGAAAAAGTGTCTGATCAAATCTATTTTGAATGTATTCTTTACAACAGGACAAATCTTCAGAACCTAATAGATTCAATCAAAATCTTCCACTTTCAAAATTTCGGTGACTACATCTAGCTATTTGAATCATTAAATTGTTTAGATCTACATAATTGTCTAATAAGTATGTTGGCTAATATAATATAGGAATCATATCATTATCAACTTCTCAGCAGTGGTCCGAATAATTTTTTCGATTCGGTGGTTTATATACAATCGCACTCTTAAAACCAAAAATATATTTCGTAAGTTAATTCTACAAATATCAATAAAATGCAAAAAAAAAAACAGAAAAGTCAAAAAATGTATTTTTTGAAGTGGATAAAATCAACAAAAAAAAACGAATGGATTTTTTTGGACTGGAGTGGATAATCCAGCCCTGATTTTAACTTATAAACTTCATCTAATACCTTTTAATATATCACACAATAAAAACTATTTTAAAAAAGATGTATTTGGCGAAATATTGAAATCTGTTTTGATAGAATTGCATTATTACGGTTTTATTTAATACCAAATTATACAATTTTTCTGATCGATATTTTTTAAAATTTTGTCCTTTACGTTTTTAGACGGTTTTAGAGAGAGCAACCAAAATTGTGATTATTTTACAAATTACAATTGTTTCAAAATATTAAATGCTCACCTTTCATGTCCTTCTGTCATGATTTGTAATCAGAAAGATTCTAGTGTTATAGCGTAGTACGGCGGTCAATTTCACCATGATTAAAGCATAAAGACATTCAGAGTTTCCCAAAGCGAGACACACACAATTGGCACACAAAATGTTGTTCTTCTTGTTCGTTGATGCTGCAGCCGCTGGGGGGCGTTGCGTTTGCTCCTAGTGACGCTGCCGCCGACGCCGCCACAGCAACTGCTGCTGCCCTTTTCACTGGAGTCCAACAACAATAATTTTGCGTAGAATTATTAATTATATTTTATTTATTTTTATTTTATTTCTTTTTTTTTTTTTGCTGCTGGTTTTTATTAAATTAATTGTTGTTGATTATTTATTTATTTTATATTTTGCTTATTTGCAAAAATATATATACATTGTTTATAACATTTTTCTGCGAAGTAAGAATAAGAAGTGGATAAAGTACTGACGAAAAGTGTGGGCGATGCAAAAAATATTAAAAAAAAATTGCAAGTAGAAAAAGCCACTTATGAAAAAACATTTTATAAATTATGTTATAGTTGCCAAGTATTTGCTAATAAATTTTTAATTTTAAATGTTGAATTTAAAATAAATTTGTGAACATTTTGTGCTCAAATTGAGGCACCTACAGTTTAAAGTCGACTCCTAATAGTTGGATCGAGCCTTAAGTAGCACCTATGGTTGAAGTATATACAGGTTAAGTCATCTTTCAAATATCAGGGACATTTACTTTTTTTTGAAAACTGTTTGAAAGACTCAACATTTGTTTACGAAAAATTTGAAACAAATTACAAATTCATAAAAAATTGAAACTCGAAATTTTAAAAGAAATAAATTTCAACATTTTCGTAATTGTCAAGCTGTCTATGGGCTCCAGAAGAACACCGCAGTTTATAACAAAGTGATAAAGTGAATTTGTGATGTGCAATTTTAATAAATTAGCCAAATTAAAGTGCAAAAAATATAACCTTGAAATAAAGTTTAAATTGACAATTAATTGTTGTATTTTTTAAATTTTCTTATTGACATTCTCAGCATAGTGTATGCCAACTAACTGTCTAGTTGAATTAACCTGTATATACTTCAACCATATAGAGTAGCACCGTATATAATTTAAAGTTAATTGACAGACCATTTTTATTTTTACTAATTTTATTGTAAGAAAAATTTGAAATAAGTATATTAAATTAATATTTTATTTAAATTTTATTATTTTATAAATATATATGTTTTGGCAACTAAAACTCGTGTTATTTCTGTTTTTGAGATTTTTGTGGGTATTTTGTAGGAATAAATTTAATCCATTTTAATTATTTTTTTAATTATGGAGTTGGCAACTATGACGACAACAACAAAGAAGTCGAAGCAGCAGCCAGTTGCTGCGCAGAAGAGAAGAGAGGAAAAGAGGATGCAAAATTCATTCAAGCAGCACTCATGGAATGTGTGTGCAGCAAGTGTGGTGAAGTGGCAAAGGACAGGGAAGGAGTCTTCGACAGAGACCAAAAGATGCCGAAAGTGCGAACGAACGAATCAAACAACAACGAACGACGATACAAAATCATGATACCAAACAGCGAAGCAGGAAAAACGAGAAAACGAACGAGAAATAACTAAATTGAAATTAACGAAAACGAGATTTTTGGGCGATTTCTGTTGTTTCTGTCTTTGGCTGCTGTTCTGCTGCGGCGGCTGCTTCTTCTTCTACTACGTTTTTGTTGCCTCTCCCACTTTTCGCTGTTTGTCTGTGGCTTTTCTACTTTTTGCATGGCATGTATTATATATTTTATGTACATAATAATCTTTTAGATTTTTTTTTTTTTTGGTATTTTTTAAATTTTTTATCTTTGTTTCTTGTTTTATCAAACAAATTGCACTGCTTACTTTTTTCTTTTCATTTGTATGACATTAAAACAACAAAAACATATAATGCATTTAATGAAATTACTTTTATTAATGCATTTTTGTGTTAATTATTAATTTTTATATTTTTTTAATATTATTTTTGCACAATTTTCACATTTTTCCAATCCAAAAAATGACGGCCACGCAACGACGACGCAGATCGCGACACAGACCAAAACCGACTTCTGCAGTGTCGGAATTTTTCTCTATTGGATAACGACCGACCGAAGAACACAGCAGCCTATGGACAACAAGCAGCAGATAACTTTTCACTTTTCAACATTTTTTTCTTCATTTTTCATATTCACATTTGTGCGTTTTTTACGTTTTCTTCTTAAATTTTACAAATGTTATTAATTCCTGTTGTTTAATCCACTTCTTTTTACAATTATTTTGCATAATTGTTCACTAGCACACAGCACAATATCCGCTTTTTAATTTTTATGGTGTCCGCCTGTCCATGTCCTGCTGCTGTCTACTGTGTATATCCAAGAGAAAAAGAAGAAGAAAAACAGCGCAGCACTGAACTAAAGAAGTATCGATATATCGATAACGGGTGGACTTTTGACGTTTCGTAATCGATAACGGGTGTACTTCTGAAGTTTCGTGATGCGCTGCTTTTCTTCTTCTACCCAACTCTACAAAATGTAATTTCTACAAAATATCAATTCTACAAAATTTGAAATTCCTAACAAATTTTACTAATATATCACATATAATAAAAAATCTCATGCACGAATTTACCTGCTTACTTGTGTAATTATATATGAGTCGATCTGTTTTTTAAACCAAACAATAAATGTTAGTAACATAAAATAAAAATGTTGCTTTTCTACATGGATTGTAAATTTTATTATGAATTTGTTAAATTAATTTAAAAAACAGTAATATCTGAATAAAATTATCAATATTAATGTTCACGCAATACGGCGTCTTTTTAAGCGTTTTCTAATATATTCAAAATTAATTAAAAACACAGAAATTAATGGTTTTTTCAAATGATATTTATTTGAGCAATATAATGAACATTTAGGGACAAACCAAAGTGCCATATAAATAAAAAAAAGTATCATCTCTTATAGAAATATTATTTTTGAGCAGTATTTTATATTACTCTTTATATACATTGGTGGCATATTAAAAAATGAAATGTGTTTGCTCAATTTTGAATTTTAAGATTTGTAATAAATAAAAATAAAGTTATGTAATTTTTGTTAATTTTGTAATAAACATTTTATTTTAAGAAAATAAAGCTTTTTATATTGTTTTGTGGAGACAACAATATATGTGTGAAGGTTTTTTTATGTGTTTTTAATTATTGTAATGTATTATGAAATAAATTTTAAAATTTAAAAAAAATGGGTATTTAAAATGGACAATTATTTTATCTGTTTTTAATTTTTTTTATTATGAAATAAATTTAAAAAATTCAAAAAAAATAACTATTTTTATATCTCTTTTATGGACCAAACGAATAATGAGGTAACGCTATTATTTTACTTCTTAATATTTAATTTTTTTAATATTTTTAATTTTTTTTTTTATTGTTTATTAAGGTGACGATATTTTTTAGTTTTTTAAAATTTAAATTTTTTAATAGTTAAAAAGTAACCGAACATAAAAAATTCAATATCAAGAAATATAAAAATTTCAAATGTTTAAATATATTATAAGCATATATGCATTTGTACATTGTACAAATTATTTTGTTCGACAAATTTATTTTGTTCCACAAATTTATAATAGGAGAAAAATTTGTGTGTCAATTTTTCTCCTTGTGGTAAAGGCACAGGTGGTCAAAAACAAAGACCCACAAAATCCCTCCGATCGAAAACAGTAAAGTTATGTCTTGTAGGATCGTTTTATATAATGTCACTTTTATTTTAACCACATCTTCCTCCATCAATGTGGTTAAAATGAATATAGTGTTTCTTGAGACTTTTGCGGCTTTCCATACAAACAAATTAAAGTGCCTTTTTGCTTTTCTACAACAAATCAGTTTTTCATATAACAAAGATACAATTTTCTCTGTTAACATAACGAGTATCCGTTTTGTTCATATAACAAAGAATTATTTTGAATTGTTCAATTAACAAATGCAGACTTTCTATTTACAAAAATCATTGTCATTTTAACAAAATGCTAAATAATAATGATTTTGTTTTATTAACAATTGTAAACACTTCTTTTTGATTAAATACACAAATGTAAATTTGTAAGATTTACAAGTATTTGATAATATAACAAGCACTGAACTATGACTGGTACGGATTACAATATATTTGTGGGAAGAACAAAAAGTTTTAAAAATCATTGTTTAATAAACAAAAACATGTTTAATTCAACAATGAGACATTTACAAAAAAATCCTGTGGTAGCACAGGAAGTTTTTGTGTATGGGAATTGCCTAAATTTTTGATTGCCTCAGTGAGAACAGAGCATTAACTTTTTTTTTAATAGAAAAATTGTTAACTTTTTTACTAAACAATGCTGCCAACTGCGACATATGACTACTTTTACTACTGAAGTGTCAACGACAAACTGTCAAATTTGCCTACCACCCAAACCACCACTACCAACATGCAAATGCTGAAACTCGTTTGAAATCTTTTCGTTCGTGGTGCGTTCTTTGATGACAGCTAAAAAACTGGATTTGTGAACAATTTTAAAGAAAATTTGGTGAAAATGGCAAAAAAGAAAAGCGAGGAATACGCAGGCGATAGCGGCGATGATGGCGACTATAATGAGGAGCCCAATTTCGAGGATCCCGATGGTTTTGTTGATAATATTACCGATGATGGTGAGTGAGTGATGATTGGCTGCCAGCAAAGCACAAGAGCAGCATGCGAGACAATCGCAAAAATGCAACATAACCTCAAAAGTGTGCTGTGCTAAAATTTGCATTTTTTTGAAATTTAAACAAAATGTAGAAATAATTTGAAATATATTTATTTTTCATACATGTAGAGCTTTTGTCCGATATGTTGGCGCAGCGTCCCTGCGAAACGGACGGCGTAGAAAGTGTTGTTGTTGTCGACAATATACCAAAAATTGAGGCATCCCGTCAGGAGAAGCTAAAGTCAGTGATTCAGAAATTGTTTGCTACCTGCGGTGAAATTGTCAACGCTGTTTATCCTCTGGATGATGAGGGCAAAACAAAGGGCTACGCATTCATGGAGTACAAGACCGCCAGCATGGCTGAGGAGGCTTTGAAGATGCTGAATAATCATCGGCTCGACAAGAATCATACTTTCTCAGTGAATTTGTTTACGGATTTTCAAAAGTAACTAATATTCAAAAGGTTTTGTATAATTAGGTTTTAACACTTTTATAATTTTAGATACGAAAATATTCCCGAGAAATGGGAGCCTCCAACGCCGCAGACATTTAAGGTACAAAATGATCTGTACAACTTTGTCAACGATCCGGATGCCTATGATCAGTACTGCGTCGCCGCTGAGACCTCGCCCAATTGTGTGCAGGTTGCCTTCTGGCAGAACACACTACCTGAGGCCACTGAGCTGGAGAGTCGCGAACGTTTTACTGACACCTTTGTCAAGTGGTCACCGCTCGGTACCTATGTGGTAACGTTTCACAAGCCCGGTGTCGCGATATGGGGTGGCAGCAGTTTTCAGAAAATCCAAAAGTTCCCACATCCAGGCACACAGTTTGTAGAGTTTTCTCCCTGTGAAAATTATCTCGTCACGTACGGCCCGACACCAACCGGCCAGAAGGTCATAATCTGGGATATTCGCACCGGCGCCGAAAAACGCTCTTTCGTGGCCGACGGCATGTCTGTGCTCTCGATGTTCCGCTGGTCCCACGATGATAAATTCGTTGCACGCATGGGAGACCATTCGATACACATCTATGAGACGCCCTCCTTCTATTTGCTCGACTTGAAGTCGATCAAAATACCCGGTATCCGCGGATTTTCGTGGTCGCCCACCGACAACATCATCGCCTACTGGGTAGAGGAGCAGAACCAGATTCCGGCACGTGTCACACTCATGGACATACCGAAGAAGCGTGAAATCCGCAACAAGAATCTTTTCCATGTCGCCGACTGTAAATTGCACTGGCAAAAGTCGGGCGATTACCTCTGCGTCAAGGTTGATCGTTACTCAAAATTGAAGAAGGACAAAAAAGAGTTGGACGTGAAATTCCTCGGCATGTTCTACAACTTCGAAATCTTCCATATGCGTGAGAAAGAGTATCCCGTCGACTCTGTCGAAATACGCGAATTGATTTTGGCTTTTGCCTGGGAACCCATTGGCAATAAGTTCTCGATTATTCACGGTGAGCCCAACAACTCGAACGTTAGTTTCTATGAGGTAAACAAGGGCGTCAAGCCGACGCTTGTCAAGCGCATGGACAAGAAGTCGTGCACGCACTTGTTCTGGTCGCCACGCGGTCAGTTCATTGTCATGGCCAATTTGACAATGGGCACTTTTGAGTTTGTCGACACCACCAATGACTACATCATCACTGCTTCGCCTGATCATTTCCGCGCCTCAGAGGTTGAGTGGGATCCGACAGGTCGTTATGTGGTGACAGGCGTCTCCTCGTGGAAGGTGAAGGAAGACACCGGCTTTAACATGTACACCTTGCAGGGTCGCATTATTAAGCGCACGCTGCTCAAGAGCTTTGTACAGTATTTGTGGCGTCCACGTCCGCCAACGCTGCTCAGCGAACAGCAGCAGAAGGACATTAAGAAGAACCTGAAGAAGTACTATGCCATCTTTGAGCAGAAGGATCGCTTGCGTTTGACACGCGCCTCCAAGGAGTTGCTGGAGAAACGCGCTCAGTTGCGCGAACAGTTCATGGAGTATCGCAACAAGCGCATCATCGAGTGGAAGGAGCAGAAGAGCAGGCGCATGCAGCTCAGAAATCGTAAGTTTTTTCAAAATCATTTTTTTTTAATGTTTTAATGTTTTTTTAATGCTTAAAAAATATGTTCAAAACCATTACTTGGAAAATTATATAAAATATTTTAATTTGTAGATTTTAAAACACTTTAGAGATTTTATATATCGTCACTATCATGTCAAAGGGACTGTAGTTAAATGTAGCTTTTTCTCAAGTATACTGTGCCAAAATCATGTGTGATTTTGTTAGATATTTCCAACCACAAATGACAAAACCAAAAGGGGGATTTGTTACTAAATTTAGTCCTGCCAAAAGGGCGAATCTTTTGGTTTTTTTTTTTGCTATAACTTGTTATTGGTACAAGATAAAATATAAAGGCATTAATGATTTGTTTTTAAAGTACCTATCGAATGGCATTATTATTTAAAAATAATTGTTCTAATTTTTTTTATTTGCTAAAAAATTTGTGGGCAAATTAATTTTAAATAATGATGCCAATCGATAGGTGCTTTAAAAGCAAACAATTAATGCTTTTACATCACTATTTTATCTTATATTCACATAAAGTTATGACTAAAAAACCAAAATAGTTCCGTTTTGGTCAGGATATAGCCACACAAAATCCGTTGTCCAAATCTAAAGATATTTTATATACTTGCAAAATTTTAATTGAAGAATAAACAATAACAAAAAAAAATAAAAAAAAAAAAAAAAAAAAAATAATAATTTTTAAAGCACTTCAAACTTTATAATTTTATTTACCAACATTTTTAAAAATGCACTTTCGCCCTTTGTCATGACAGTGACGATATAATGTAGATAAATTTAGTCTTTCCAAAATTATTTTATTGAATTGGAAGAGTATTTAAGAAGTCAAAAATAGATTTAAATTGCACTAAGCCTCAATTTGGAGAAGTAAAAGTGGCAACCAATGATTCTGACATATTTTGTTTCAATTGCACCACAATAATTTTCAACTAATGTGGAAACAAATCTAATTGAAATAATTTTGCACATTTTTCCGATTACTGATTAATTTGTGAGAAAATTTTAGTCCAAGATTTAGATTAAAAAAAAGACGTTGAGTTACTCTGCCATCAAAATACATAAATTGAAGTTAAAAAAAAACTGTTGCAGACCTTTATGCCTAGCATTTGTCGACTAAGGATTGAAGCTTATGAGGATTGGCCGGTTGAAAACGTCAAATAGCTCTAAAATTTCAGAGAAAAACAATGTTCTGCACACTTTTTTTTGTAAAATCCAATCAATCAGGTTCAAAACCAAAGATAGATCAACGACGTAAACGCGAGAGCAGACGCCTGGTGATTAATTAAAACATAAGCCGTGCCAAAATTAGAGGAGATTTATCTCAATATCACCAAGAGAAATATACAGCTAATTTTAAGCTCTGATTCGAACTTGAAATAACAAAAACCGCTAGTTAATCCCAAACTTATGTCACGTCATGAGAGAGGCATGATTTTATTTTGCAGAAAATCTCATGTTCTAGAACACCGAATGAAATCTGTTAAATTTTTTGTGAGAAAAACAAATTAAATTTGCTTGGATCTGATGATTGCCAAAAGGCTAGACCAAATTTGACAAAACTGCCGCAATTTTCGTAATTAGCACCATTAATGCATTCAATAAAATTGCTGCAACTTTTACCACATCATAATTAAATTTAAATATTGTCGGTCTGTGCATTAAACTTATCACAAATATTTAAAATGTGCTATTAACTGATTACTAATTGCCTTCCTGACTGTTCTGATTTAAAAACACCGTTTTTTGACTTTGAACTATAGACATTTTTTAATTTGTTGAAAATTTTAAATTTCCACTCAAAAAACTGGACCTAAAGATTATCGAAACACTTGCTTTTTTTGCTAATAGACTATTCAGCTTAAATCAAATAAGTCTATTTAAAAATTTGTTTATGATAAATGTTTAAACTTTTGTATTTTTAATAAAAAGGGAATCTGGGGTAAAGTGGGACATGGGTAATATGGGAAATTGCAATTTATGGACAAGTCTTTGCACTTAGAAAAATAGAAAGAACTGTCGAGTGCTGCTTAATATGGCATCAACTGTTTCAGCCATGGTTATAATCAAGACATATGCCTCCTCGCTACAAAACAAGTAGACATGCAAAACAAAATAAACGACCTGCAAAATAAACGACCAAATCAGCAGAAGTAGCCTTGAAAGTAAACATCAACAAGACTAAGACCATGTCCATCAACGCATCAAATCCAAACTGCTCTTTCAAAATCGGCGATACCAACAGCGTGATAACAGTTGACGGTGGAGCCAAAGAAGACGTTCATAGTAGAATAAATAAAGCGAATTGTGTTTAATTGCACAAAATCTGGAGATCCTCGTTTCTCTCCGTATCTTTGATATTTAAATGCATCTTCGATTCGAAAACTCTCACTCTTTCTTCCTAAATAATGATACGGTTGCAAAACTCTCCCTTTATGCCTTTTGATTGTTTCTTCGATTCCAAAACTCTCGCCCTTTGCTTTTCAAAACTCTCGATATTTGCCTTTTGAATGCTTCCTCTATACAAATGCTTTCGCTCTTTGTTTTTCAAATGTTGTCTCGATTAAAATATTTATAAAGGGTTTTTCAATAAGAGCGCTTTTTCAAGGGGTTTTCAACAGGGACGGTACAAAGGTAGAGCGACAGGGACAGCAAACGACGCCATATTTCTTACCCCTCTTTTGACATTTCTCTTCAGTAAGGTTTGCCATTTCATGATGGAAAGATATGCGAGCCAACAACGAGTCGAAATTATTAAAATTTACTACCGAAATTCGAATTCGTATATCTTTTCATCATGAAATGGCAAACCTTATTGAAGAGAAATGTCAAAAGAGCGGCAAGAAATATGGCGTCGTTTGTTGTCCCTGTCGCTCTACTTCTGTAGCGTCCCTGTTAAAAACCCTTTACTTCGAAGTAACTGAGAAACCATTGTGCAAAGAGCTATATAGCGAATAATATAAATATTGTGAAGCATTTCAAAAGCAAGAACACACAGAAAAAAAAGTGTGTAAATATAACTAAAATGTTAATCA
This sequence comes from Dryomyza anilis, assembly GCA_951804985.1. Lineage (NCBI taxonomy): Eukaryota > Metazoa > Arthropoda > Insecta > Diptera > Dryomyzidae > Dryomyza > Dryomyza anilis. The sequence goes on from OX638133.1 coordinate 70,926,242, forward strand.
ATCCAATTAATTTTTAATTGAAACTCAGCCGATGTAACTTTTAGTAGCATTGAATCCCATATTCGTAATAATGAGAATATGTTAATTGGAGAAACATTAATTAATTTTTTTGTCATATTGATTATATTTTTTATTGGGTATTTTTAAATCATTAATTAATTAATTAGTAACATCAATTAAAAATTTCATTCGATAGAAATTGGATCAATTAAATATTTTTTTAAATTAAATAAAATATTTGTCGAATAGATAACATAAAATAAATATTAAATAAGTATTTATACTGTTAGATATGCTAAGTAACATTCTTTCAACCTAACGAATGTTTTACCGATGTCAGTTTTCACAACTTCTACAGGTGGGCCAATTAATTGAGTCAAACATAAAATTTGATATTCGCTTTTTAATGATTCAATATGCAACAAAATGAGCATCATAAGCTGTTTGTTCAAATTCTTGACCTCAAACATAAATTGAGCCATTTAATGCTTTAATAACATAACATACACTAAATAATGTAATATCCTGTTTTAAAATCGCAACGTAGAAGAAAATAATGTTAGAAGAAACAGAACGACGCCGCCGACGCACGAGACGCACAAACAAAAAACAAAATGAAATCCAGAAGAAAAAAACAATGTTGCTTTTATTTGTCAAAAGTAACAAATTAAAGTAGTTAATACTATTAAAGATTTAGTTGTATTGAAATTATATTAAATTAATTCCTATTAATATTTTAATTAAAAAAATGTAAAAATATAATTAATTAATTAGTAAATACATTCATATTTTTAATTGGAATACGATTTTGTTTGCTATTAATATCAATTGTTATATATACGTACAATATTTTTTTCTGTGAATGCACAGTATTTGAAGCAATGGATCCTTTGAAATGCAAGGATTAGTTATATTTAAAATTTTTAAAGCTTTGCGCCAAAAACCGAAGTAAATACAAATGACAAATGCCTCTCGAAGCATCGCTCTGTAATGTTTTCAAACTCTTGCTTCCGCTCGACAGCAAGCAAAGTATTAAAAAGTGAGAGTTTGTGTTCAGCTTCCTTTGCTTTGAAATCTTAGTTCTAAATAATATATTTCTCTTTTATTTATGTATTTCTTAAATATTTTATATATTTGTCCTACCTCTAATAAACTCATCACTCATCTTTACCTTTTTCTCTGCTCCTTAATATAGACATTGATACAGACAGCCTGGAAACAGAAGATGTGGATGAGGAAATTGTTGAATTTTTAGTAAAAGAAGAAGTAACCGTGCTCGAGTAGACAATACACCGTTTTCGTCGAGACTAAAAGTGTGCCGAACAACAACAACAGCAGCAACAAAATTCCGTGTTTTTTTTTATTGAAAGTGCGTCTGACTATTGTGATTTTTCTGCCATAAACAGAAAAATTGCTGAGACGCACCTAAGCGTGCACACACACACACAAACACAACCAAGTGTAATTAAGCAAAAAATTTAAAATTTATTCTAAAAAAAAGAAGAAGAACAAGAAAACTTAGAATAACAACATCAATAACAACAGCCTGGCGTTTTTAAAACCAACGTCTTATTAATTAACAATAATTAAAGGAAAGAAATTGCGCAAGAACAATAAAAACAACAACAAAAAAAAATCAATTCGAAATTTCAATATCAATCACCACAAGAACAAAAACAAAAAAAGAAAAGAAAGAAAAAGTATTGCTTTCAAATTGCAAATTTTTAACAATTCAAATCAATTGTACAATTTTTTTTAAATAACTAACTAACAAATATTAATCTACTTTAAATACATATTTAATACATAGCTTAAAATAACTAAAAGTAGTTGATAAGTTTAGTGAGCAAGCATCAACTATCTAACACATATTTAATCAACTTAAATTAATCTGTTTTTTTTTTACATATTCTCCCAGGCATACAAAAAGTTTAAAATTACAATATGCTTTATTTAGTTAATATTGCAACTAGCGCTGTATCCATTATGCAGTTTTTTAATAGTAACAAATATAAATATGCAATTTATTTGTATGCCATAAGCAAATTATCGTTTTTACTCGGACAGAATCTGCTGAATATCTAAAAACATAACATGCTCTGGAACATCATGCTTCATAGTTTATATAACTACGTGAGTTGCATCAATTATTGTGGATTTGTGAAAGTATGTGGCAAACATATAGCTTAGACATTGTGCAAAATATAATTGAATTTGGCTTTAGAATTCATTGTACTGATTGACACATAAGAGAATGGGAATTGTTTCAAATACCCATCGAAATTTCAGTCAGGGTGACTACACATCGTGTGATTTCTTTAATTCCTAGCAGTAAATTTGTAGCCGCGGTAACTCAGTGGTTAGTGCGTTGGACTACGTGCCGAAAGGTCCCCGGTTCAAGCCTGGACTGGGGATAACAACATCTTTTCATAGAAACATTTGTTCTATACCGCGCTACCTCTCGGCAGTAAATGGCAAACCTACGAGAGTAAAACATTGCCTATGAAAAGCTATCACCCGCCGTTCGGATTCGGCAATAAACTGTAGGTCCCACCATTTTGAGTACAAATATAACACGCACAGCTCAAAATGGGGAGAGAGCTCGGCCTAAGTTCTTATAGGACTGTAGTGCCAAACTATTATTATTATTTCTCGCTCTGTTATAACAACTTCTTAGCATGCACAATACACATACTGCCATCACTGAGGCTAGTGTACTTCCAACACACCTTCAAGAAAATCAGCGCCAATCGATATTGTGACTATTTCTTGTATTTTTCAAATACAAAAGCGAAGCGCTGCTAGCTCATCTTCTAATGGAATGCTAACAGTAATGATTCAAACTATGTTGTGAGACCTTCTGAGAGCCGTTCTTTGAGAAACGAATAGGAAAGCCCTGCAAAAATTTTCATTTCATATAAAAAGAAGAAAGAAAATCATTTAGTTGGAAAGAGATTCCACCTGCTTTAGAATCTGTGCTAGCATAGCTTCTTACGTCTGAAATTGGATGAAAACGGAATTTCTATAATATTTAACAATGGCAATAGACAGATGATAAGATTCTGCAGATTATGCTGCAGAAAGAACTCTTGCTATTACCGAACGTCTTCTAATCAGTGCTAGAACAGCCACAGGGTAGACCTCACATTTAGAGTTTGGCATACCGAATAATACGAATTATATACATTCAATCCTCGCCTTGCCTTGAGGTTTTAAGACAACTATTCCCTCTAGAGAAGACTGGTAAAAATACAACGAGAAACTCTGGAATTCTACACAGACAGCATTTAGCTAGATGATAGGGTGGGATGTCAAGTTTTCTTTGAACAAATAAATCCCTTCTGCGGCACGGACGCTTCCCAACACCTATGGCCGGATATGCGTTGAAAACGAGTACAGAATCAGATGGAACGATGAGTTGTATGAGCTCACTAAGATCCAGCTTCTACGCTGGCTTGGACAGGTCGAGCGTATGGATGAAAGCGGTCTACCAAAAAAGGTGTTCAGTTCTGTACCAAGTGCAAGAGGTTCTTACCCGGCTGAGATGGAAAGTAGTATCCGTAAATGATATTGAATATTCATCGGCAATTCCGGTAAGGTGAAAAGTTGCCAACGCTTATTTCTGATGGAGACACACTTGCACTGGGTGCGTGGTCACAGGGACTTCGCAGAAAAAGAGAAGGCTGACGAACTGGCAATGAAAGGGAATCACATTCAGCCTCAGATGAGCACTCTGAGTATTCCGTTACTAAGTACTGCAGCAAGCCACCATAACGAAAACAAATAATATATCGACACGCTGTAAACATTTGTCCACCACCAAACAGGTAGGACCAAAATTAGACTCACAGCGATCTAATCAACTTCTTATGATAAAAAGGTTTGTGCTAATCAATGGTTACTGTAATTACTGACTATTGTCTAATATGCAGACACGCAAATAGTCTAGACTACCTTTTGTAGTAGCTGTATTGACAAGGAAGAAGAGGAAACCACTCTACATAAGCGCTGTACATGCCCAGTTATTTCGCACAGTAAAAACAAATATTTCTGCTATAACTTCTTAGGAAACATGCACGATTTTGCTAACACCAACATAAAACATATGCTTAGCTTTGTCAAATTAGGTCGGTTCAAAGAGGAGAAGTTGGAAATAGATTTCTGGTATCAACATGAATCTCTTTTGGTCTAAGTTTGCATGTAGCAGCCATTTCAATTGAACCTAATAGCAAACGTGACTTCAGAAAAGGTGATTTCATAATGTGTGACTTCTTAATTATGGTGGAGAAAGAATTGTTTTCTGCGTTGAATTGAGAGCTAAATTATCGTGGAATCTGTTGAAATATATACAATTCAATCAACGTGCAAACGAACTACTAAGCGTATTCACGGTTGTGGTATTCATACAACTGTTTAACACAGAGAAGTGAAATACCACAACTGTTTGAGATTAGCCCTGACGCCAGTTTTTTGGCGTCGTATTTTGTTTAAAGGCAATAATCATGAATTGGCAGTGTGTTGAATGTTTCCATAAAGTATTAAAATAACGAAATTGAAGTGTGATAAGTGGAAATGCTGTTAAACATATCGAACAGAATAATGGCGCTCTCAGTTGGAATGTCATATTGTCGTATACATACAACGTCGTATCAAATACCTGAGTATACGCTAAGGGAGAACTACATGTTACTAACAAATCTGAGCGCCTAAAATGTAAGTTATTTCAAACAATTCTTTTCAGAAAACATATTCCATATATCACTACAAACCATTTGACGATCATTTTAGATTAGATAAAATAATGATAAATGTTCAATATTAAACTCAAAATATTTTATAATTGAATTGTGTTTATGATGATTGGATGAATGTAAACTACCATCAATACCTCTTCTTCGGAATCTTTATGAACGTAATATGGAAGCTCGATGAAAAACCAAGCAGTTACTAATAACAAAAAAAAAAAACAGTAAGGAAGGTTAGGTCTCATGGGAAGTTTGAAGTAGGGTATTGTAATAGTTGGTGTGATGAATTTAGTAACAATTCTGAAAGTTATAATCGGTCTAAGCCGACTATAAATACCCTACACATGTGGGCATTTCCTGGGGATCCGGACGGGACATTCGTACACTTTTCTTATGCATGTAGTATTTAAATAGGACTAAACATCGAAAAATTAGAGAATTCTATACGGTAGATCAAAAGATATAAATGAACTAGTGGGCGAAAGTGCATGTCGATGTTTATATGGAAATGCCAAAGTAAGCTAATTTTGCGTACAAATGATTTTTTTTGAAATATTTTAAAAAATAGCTGAAATCATGTGCTTTCTTTGTATATTTACACTTTGTTCCTTAAATTTATAATTTTTTCATAATAAATCACAGAAAAATTCCGGACGGGACAAAAAATTCCGAATAGAAATTATCAGTACGATTTTTATTCTAAAAATACTTTTTGCGTACAATATATTTTTTTGAAGTATTTCGGAATATCGCTCAGACAATTTAATTTATTTTTCTTCCGGACGGGACAGATTTCAATTAGAGGTCAAAATTTTTCTAGAATTACTAGGAACCCAGCTAACGCCAGAGTTCAAGTTACACTCAGGCTCCCGTATCTTGAATCTAAGATGAATGTTTTGATTTCATTTCACAAGTGTTTTAGTACAATTTATTTTTTGTGCTTTCAAAAATAAATGCCAAACACTTTGTCAAAAAAAAAAAAATATATTAATTGTAAATATACAAAAACCGTGTGTTGCGGCGCATAATTATTATGGTAAGTCAGTAAAAAAATTAAACTTAATCTTATACTTTATTCCATTTATTCCCGCAGACACAAGCAGTACAGATGACGTTGTGCGAACAATGTACAGCTAAAATACCGTCACAGAAATTTGACATCGAGAAATATTTTTGAATATACTGGATATATGAATATCTGGATATATGCAGACAAAGACTTCTGCAGCCATATCAATATCAGTGCAATATTTTTAAAGCAGAGTCAGTCGCTGTTGCAGCATCCCTTGTGCAGAGGTGCGATGATTCCAACCTTAATGATGTTTTTTTACTATTATATTCGCCGTTATTTTCAATTAAAATATAAAAAAAAACATTTTTATTGCTCCTATTTGATATTGTTTTATTGTAACGCAAGCGCATGCAATTTTTCGACTCTATTGGGAGCCTTTTCGGAAGCTTTTTTCGATATAAAATGAATCTTATACAAGAGCATTTCCTGATTATTTTTAGGCTCCCTGCTGTATTGTTTTTAGGCTCCGATACAAGACTTCTAAAAGAGCCTACTAACTATGCTCAGGTCTGAATGACGCATTTTTATCAGAAAATGTATATTTCAAGACTCTTTTCTAAATAAAACATGCGCGCTCAGGCTCAGACAAAAGATTGTGAAAACAATCTTTTCGGAGTTCTTGCGTTGGCTGGGAAATTATGTTAACATTTTTGAAAACTGTTTCTGCTTTAGAAACAGTGGATTCAACTCTTTAAAATTGTGTACTATGTACTATGGTAATAAATGTATCTTTTTGGTTCCGGACGAGACATCGAAAACCTTTATACAAAAATCGAAATATTTCCGCTATTTTAATTTGGATCATTATTATCAGAAAAAAAAGAAAATAATATTCTGAGTCTGTTTGTCTTTAAAGTTAATTAATTTCGTTACTCAAAGTACATGGAAAATTGGTATATTTACAAGTAGTAACGTAACTTTATGAGTATTTTTTTATACGTTACCGTTAACGGAGTAGATGTTTCTTTGTAGATTTTTAGATTCAAATATTTAAATAATTAATATTTAAAGATTTGAGCATTTTGAATTTTTCGGTCGTGGTTGACGTTTTTCTGGAAATGCCCATATGTGATAATGTGCGCGGGTACTGTTAAAAGTGGTGCTAGGTCACGAGGGTATAGGAATCCTAAAAATAACTCAAAATTTGCAATCGCTGAAGAATTACCTTTCATTTGATACCCATATGTACAAATGCACAGAAAAAATATTGTACGTATATATAACAATTGATATTAATAGCAAACAAAATCGTATTCCAATTAAAAATAGCAATGTATTTACTAATTAATTAATTGTATTTACACATTTTTTAATTAAAATATTAATAGGAATAAATTTAATAGAATTTCAATATAACTAAATCTTTAATAGTATTAACTACTTTTATTTGTTACTTTTGATTTATTGATTTTCTTAAAATGCAACACTGTTTTTATACTTCTGGATTTCATTTTGTTTTTTGTTTGTCCGTCTCGTGCGTCTCGTGCGTCGGCGGGCGGCGTCGTTCAGTTTCTTCTAACATTATTTTCTTCTACGTTGCTATTTTAAAACAGGATATTGCATTATTTAGTGTATTAAATGGCTCAATTTATTTTTGCTGTCAAGAATTTGAACAAACAGCTTATGATGCTCATTTTGTTGCATATTGAATCATTAAAAGCGAATGTTAAATTTTATGTTTGTAATCGGCTCACCTGTAGAAGTTGTGAAAACTGACTTCGGTAAAACATTCGTTAGGTTGAATGAATTTTACAAAGCATATCAAACAGTATAAATACTTATTTAATATTTATTTTATGTTATATATTGAATTAATTATTTATATTTTCATATGTTTCTATTCGATAAATATTTTATTTAATTTAACAAAATATTTAATTGATCCAATTTCTATCGAATAAAATTTTTAATTAATGTTACTAATAATTAATGATTTAAAAATTCCCAATAAAAAATATAATATATATAACAACTTTAATATCAATATGACAAAAAAATTAATTAAAGTTTCTCCAATTAACATATTCTCATTATTACGAATATGGAATTCAATGCTACTAAAAGTTACATCGGCTGAGTTTCAATTAAAAATTAATGGGATTGATTAACATTTAAGTTATATTTACACACTTTTTTTTCTGTGTATACCAAATTTCGATTTTTTTTTTGGGGGAACCACGGTTCGCCGGAAAGCATTATTTTGAAATATTTGAGCATAAATACTGTCAAACTGTCGATGAAATCGCTTCGAGTTTTAAAATATTCAAAGAAGCTTTTTGAAGTTTTTTTGTTTGGTTTTTCATCGAACTGAAATTGACAAAGTTTCAAACTTTAAAAAATGTTGTCGAAATACCAAAAACATTGCGAACTAATATTATAATGTTTTGTAAGAGAACTTAAAGAATTGAGATAAATTGCTCTGTTCGACACACTTTTTTGGTAACACAAATTTCTTTTTAATTTTTTGCAAAAACTAATATCTGGACACAGATCTTTTTTCGCAATTATCCGTAGAACAAGGTTCATATTTTATTATGTGATTAAGTTTGCATCTGCAGGATTTTGCAAACTTTGACTCGAATTTTTGCAAAACCTAGGCGTGGTGTGAAAATTCTGATTACGCAGCAACAATCGGGAGACCGAAATGTTCGGTCTCTCTCAGTTCGGTAGAAGAACCTTGTAGAACAGTGTTATCAATTCACAAAAAAGTTTCGTATTTGTATTTTCTTGAAAATCGCGCTTGAAAACATGGTTTTAACATATCGTCGTTGTAGAACGAAAAGTCACCAAATACATTTTTATGAAATCCTTAAATTTCGAGTTTGTTGATTAATATTATAAAAAGTAATTGATGCATTTTTAAAGTTCAAATATCAATTCATAGATTTACATTTTCTTATCATGTGGTAAAAAAAATTGAGAACATCGATTAAAAATTGACAGATACATACAGTTTTTTGTAAATGAATATTTGGCATTTTGAAAATGCATTTGGTGACTTTTCGTTCTACAACGACGATATGTTGACATTTTTTTTTCTTCAAAAAATCCTTATATCCATAATATTAAAAAGGCTTTGTATTTTAAAATTAACTCAGGTCCTAAATTTACGATCACAAAGTTCTGCAGTGTCCTTTTTTGTTGGTGTTAGAACAAATTCACGAGTTATATCTTAAAATCTTTATTTTTACCTTCTTTATTAAGTATACAAATCAACATTAATGACAAGCCGCGCCTCACACATTGAAAAGAAAGCGGAATTTCGTTTGTATTCCAAAGTGGTATTATAGCTCCACCTCTCCAAATTTTGTTTCGGTCACACTGCGCAGCGATATCTTGCAAGCCGAAAGATAGATAACTATGATAAATTGATTTTTAAAATTACAAATTTATTTGAAACATCAGGTACAACTGATACATTAAATTATAAAGGTACAACTGAAGTGAGAAAAATCCACACTGATAAAACATTATTGGCATAGGCATGTATGTGGACAGCCACGGAGAATTCGACATTTTTATGCGAATTCAAATGTATGCCCGTCGCTTTAATGCGCTCCGATACTGCAGAAAGATTCGTGTACGAAAAATTTAAAGTAAAACCACGAAACTGTAAAAGTAATGATTTCATTAAAATTAAATATTCAGTTAAATATGTAAAAATATACCGTGTATCTTGGAAATTCTGCTGCTAATTGTTGAACATATTTATCATGCTGTAAATTCGAATTTGTTTCGCTGACAAATGTGGCACTTGCTTCGAGTGTTTGTAAAATGCTCAATAAACGCGTTTGGAAGGCTCTGTAAAAATGCCATCAAATTGATAAAATCAAAAATTAATGAAATGTAAAATGTATATATAAAAAAAATTAAAAATTGTACCCACCTATTCCAAATAGTCTTTCGCATTGACCGCCAAGCGCTGATTTTTTTCATAATTTTACGTTCGATATTTTTGCGCAATTCTATCGTACTAAATGCATCTGTATATTTGTAGTTTAGTTTTTGAACTCCCCCAGTTGGCGCCGGATGTCGCTTGTTAAATGCAGGCAGCCAACATGATGCATCGTTCACATTAAAGTTCAACATTGCGATGCGCTTTTCCGATTGAATATTAATGTAGATCTATTTGAAACAAATTATAATTTATTTATAAGATTAAATAGTTTTAATCGTATCAGTTACATTATCCTGCGAAATGATACAGTCGACTTTGCTAATGGGACAAAATATATCACCCACCGCATAACGTCGACCTGTACAAGGATCGGCCAGCATTAGTTCCTTCTCGAGACTATATAGTACGAAAGCGCTTTGTCCATGTGGATGTGCGTTGCAGAGCACCACCGAACATGTTATGCCTAAGGATAGAATATAATTGGCCAGCAGTATACCGAGATCTTTGGCAGAGCCCCATGTTGTGTCCAAAACAATCTAAAATATTAAGGTATTATTTTAAAACATTTCAATATAAATGCAGAATATTAATAGAAGTTCATAGGTGCATAACTACACTCAGAAGACCATTGATTTCGTATTGTGCGTCATTGTGCATTTCAAGTCTTTTATTACTTTTATTACGACGGTAGCTCTGCCAATCTATCAAACATTTTTCAGTAGGCGTTACTTCACGGCAGTCAATGGCAAACCTACGAGAGTAAACATTGCCTATCAAAGCTCTCTCCCCCGCCGTTCGGATTCGACATTAAACAATAGGTCCCACCATTTTAAGTACAAATGTAACACGCACAGCTCAAATGGTGTGATATCTCGGACTAAGTTCTTCAGGACTGTAGCGCTAAATTATTACTCTAATATGAGGCATAAAATGTCTCCCGTAACATTTGGTTAAGGACACTCTTTTCAGAGCTCTAAAATCGTAATTTTAAATAGTCCTAAAACATTCGTATTTTTGAGACTTTTTAGAACCCTCTATTCAAAAATGCATATACTCCTGTTATACTCCTGTTGTGGACACGCTTTTCTTAGTCCAGCCATTTTATAAGTTTATTTATTTACCTGATTATTCAACCAGATGCCATCGAATTTCGTGCAAGCATCAAAACCTCGGTATACATTGAGCTGCGCCACAAAACGTAACGCGCTATCTAATAAATTCTCACTCGCTTCTACGGGCAGCGGACACGCCTCCAAAAGACGTGTGGCACTTAAACGTTTGCCATCGACAGTGCCGACAAGTGGATCAATGAAGCGCTGTGGCTGCATTTGCCTCGCCATAACAGTCCACTCCTCCAAATGTTGTCGTAAATCACGCAGTTCGGCGCACTCCATACAGGAACTACGGACGCGTGGCAATGGCAGTGAAGGCTCAATGCTCAAGTGAAACCACACATGAACGGACCGTTTAATTTCAGGCATTTGATCCAACATAATGCTGGTGTCTACAGCATTGGAGCTAATGATGCCATCAAATGTAGGTCGTTGATAGCCTAGCAGTATGTGTGGAATATTGAATTCTAGCACGCCCTCAATCTGTATGAATTTGAAATAATTTTAATAATATTTTGTTTGCAAGTATTTATCAAACCTTATACATTGCCAATATGGTACTAATCGGTATACGATACTCTCCCAACCAATGTGCCTGTAGGCGCTGATAGAGATCCATGTGACGCGTTGTTCCGTCATCGTTAATGTGCTGCTCAATCACTTCATCAAATAGAGAAATTTTTATATCGTCACGCAAATCTGCTAAACTAGAGCTAAAGTAAATTTTATAAAATATTTGGTGAGTTTTATCTCTACCTACTATTTAGTAAATACCTCAGTTGCAATGTAAGTCGCTCATTCCAGGTGGGGTTCGAACCCTCTGCGGTCAGCGTACGAGACAGTTTATCCTTATAGCCCAAGGCTATAAATGGGCGTATATTTGAATATTTAAAGTCTTTAAAAAAATAATCAATATTAGTTAAATTAAGATTAATTATATTAAACATGATATTTATTAAGTTGTTTCAATTTTAGGTAGCTCAATTACATAATATAGCCGTAAGATTGCAAGACCAATGCGAGGAATCTCATGCACTCAGAAAACAATTTCCTCGTCATAAGGAAATTTAAATTGAAATAGTTTTCTTTTAAGAAAGTAAGAAAGACTCGTAGCTGCAATCACAGCTGACAATGCAAGACTTTTCCACTCGATTTTACACCAAAGCACTCGTTCTCACGATTATATATCCGCGCAGTGCTCACACACTTCTCGCTCAACGCGTGCGCCTTTCGAAGAGGTTTTTGAAATCAGTTGTATGACTAAAAGGTTCGCGAAGCCAATGCAGATAAAGACGCTGCATAGTGCCACCCAACAATTGGTAGTTATGCGAATCGTAATACGAGAGAAGAAAAAGGATATATGTTCTGACGCAAGAATAGAAAAATATAAGTTCACGAGTGTAATGAGCATGACGACAAGTATGAGGATCAAAATTTCTATCAGAAGATAAAACGTCTGGTCGGAGGTTTGTAGACCGGAGTCTCTTCTTAAGATTAGCCGAAGAACACAGGTGGGAATTTCCAGGCTGCAACAAAAGTGCCAGACTTGACTACCAAGGCTTGTTATATCGGGCCAGACACAAAACTGGCACAATCGTCAATCACATACTCCACACAGGCCTTGATATACCAATCTAGACACAAGCATGGGACAATCGTCACTCCCAGGCTTTACACAGGCCTTGTGTAAATCGTCACTCACAAACTACATAAAGGCCTTGATATACCAAGCTAGACACAGGACTGGCACATTTGTCATTCCCAGATTTCAAACAGGCCTTGTTAGTTTATGTTGGACACAAGCCTGGTACAATTTTCATTCTCAGACTCCACACAGGCCTCGGTATACCAATATTGACACAAGTCTGACACTATATTGAGCCACATATGAAAATTGTCAAATTATCCAAACCGCCATATGCTGACGGAAATTCAAAATTCCGTCTCGACAACTTTTCATCCCATGCCTATTCGTGAAACTCAACTCTTTGGAGTTGTCTGACCAATAAGTCTGCAAATTAACATAAGTATTACTGTTAAATTGGTTGTTAACCTATTACATATTTATTTTTCTACAGACACAACTCTCTACTGTAATGACATGAATAATGAATGCAATGCCCATGACAAATTATGCCCAATAGCCTGAATCTTTAGGCGTATTACAAGGATTGTCGCAAGTCTGGGGCATAGGTCTTGTTTCAAGACTGAGGCACAAGCCTTGGTACAATCCTGAATTACAGGCTTGTAACATAGTTATCATTCCAGTCTTGACACAGTTTTGGAACGAGCTTGGATAACAGCACAGCACTTGGCACAAGCCTGACACAGTCTTGTGCCGGTCGTTAATTCCTACCTGAGAATAACTCTTACCAATAGGTGCTACTTTGGGCTCAGTTAGCAACGAGAAGTAGAGAGACTTATACGCTCTGTAAGTCACACATTATAACTGTCCTCCTCCATTGCCCAGAAGCATGAACGCTAGCCATCACGGACGAGCCAAACTTGACATAGCCATAGCAAGACATGGCGCATTAAGATTCAGCGTTTCTTTTGGCTTAGACGTGTCTAGCGTATTGTTGAATATGTTCCAGCGAATAATGGTTTCAATTGTGTACTCGGTGTTGGTTAACGGAGGTGTGGTCGAATCATCGGATGAGCGACCAAGTGTAAGAAAATCTGATGGCGCTTAAGTAGGTAAATAAGTAACTAACTGAAACTGCAACAATTTTACTTATATCTATGTCGATTAAGAACTTTCGACTATAGTCAGTTATAAAATTCAAAAAGAAAAGACGCTATATCTGGCAGACAATGGCAAACCTTTGATTAAACACCGCATATGAAAAGTTCGCACAGGAGTGATTTGCCATTAAACTTTATGTTCAACTGTTTGAGTACAAGTATTGTACTTTACTATGTTTTGTGAGTTAAGATGATATCGTGAGGTATTATATAGAAATGGGACGGATCTCAGATTATCGTCTGCCCATCATATCAGACAGTAAAGGGATGAGCAACATACACGGCGAAAACCGCAAGTATAAGAGCAGCATCAGTATTAAATATAATCACGTCGCGTTAACCACCTTTGATGAACGAGGAGAAAGGTCTATGAGGGATAGGACGAAAAGCTTGGATAGCCAAAGCAGCAGAAGCCCAGTTCCCCATGTCAAGAGGATAAAGGTCGTACCAATGGGAGGAGACATGAAAAACAGCATGAGCAACGTAGATAGTCCCAGTACAGTCCGATAGAGCAAAATGATGAACAAAGGTAGACAGGACTGACCCCAAATGGACAAAGGTTCGTGCTAGTGCAAAAAAACAAGGAGAGACCAACGTACCAGATCCCCTGGTTATAAAAAGTGCGGATGAAAGCTCGCTGACATCTTAAAGACGACAAAGGGAAATCTCATTATTTAGCTCGTATCCTTTTTGCAGTCATGGTGTCCACAGTCAATAAATATTAAATAGGTTATAACAATCCAGTACTATTTATAGGTAATTCATACGTACTTTGTTGAGAAAGAAACAGTGAAGAGCTGCCACCACTGCTTCGTTTTCGACTATCACCATCCTGTGCTGAACGAGCACCACTACGCACTGGAATTCCCGTGGCACGTACTATATTTAAAATGATTTTAATATTATGATTAACACCCAAGGATTCTTCATTATCCATCATTATAGTTGATGCAGCAGTTGGCACATTTCTTTGAGGATTCAAAAAACGTGTCGGTGTAAATATTCGGGATACAGCTCGAAAAAAAGAACTTCAAATAATGAGAATATTAATACTTTCGATTTAGCCTTTTACACAGCTGAAAACCAACCTTATTGAGGGCGGTTCATATCCTAAGAACAAATTTTCCTCACTTTCCTTGAGCTTGGACAGATGTATGCACTGATTACGTACGGCCTCGTATAGTTGTCGCAAGTATTTTTTGCCCTCATGTTTATGTAAATCAATGGCATCCATCCAATTGCCTACATCGAGCACAATATCATCCGCCACTTCGTCATTGATGGTAAACTCTAATTCCTGTGGCAGCGCGGGTACAAAGCATAAATCCTTGGTACGCGGATCATGCTGTTGGTAACGCGAGAGAAGAATTTTAAAACGTGGATTCTCATCGATTTCGGAAATGTCGCAAAATCGCAAAGTATCTTCGGCAAAGGTGCAGGTCGCAAGTTTTCTTAAATTTTCTGCTGCTGTGTCTTCGTCTTCTTCGAGATCGCTATCGTTCGGCTTGATTGCTTTGTCCTCCATGTCGGTAGTGCGATTCACGACTTCTAATAACGTATGTTTCTCGCGCCAATCGCGTAAAATATGCGTTGGTATTTGTGTGCGTTCCGCAGGTGCAGGAAACAAAACCTTTACCATGTTCTCACTGTAAATGCGTTCATCGCATGAGAAACACAAACGCAATCGTCCTGAAAGTGGCTGCTTAGTTTTGTGTGATGAGAAATTGATGCACTGCTCTGTAGTTGCAGCTGCTTCGGCATCTAAAGGCAGCGGTACAATTAAATTGGCCAGCTTTTGCGGCAAATGCAGCAGCGACGTTTTCTCATACAGCTGTAAATAGCAGAATAAGTGGTGAAAAATGCAACGTATTTAATCAAACCTTGATTTGAATGTCCTTTGGTAGTCTACGGTCTAATACGATACCCAATACCTCGTTGATGGCCAAGCGCAAATCAGGTTCAAGCCGATAGCTGCGCGTCATGCCCACCAACTGACTATCAAAATACAGCTTCATGAAGTAGCTATTTGTGCTGTCGCTGCGCATCTCTGTCTGTAACTCAACATCATCGTCGCGTATGCGCGCCGAATATATTTCAATGTTGGGCTCACCAGGCTTTCGTGTACATGCTGCCAAGCTTTCTTGCAGCTTTTGCGATAAGCGCTCGATATTTGGCTTTTTTGGCCGCTTTTGATTGTCGCCAACGCTTTGCTGCTGTTGCTGCCAGCTTCGCCTTTTACTGTAGTAAATTTCCAGCTCTTCGCGATAGATCTCGTTGAGTTCCGTGTCATAGCGTTGCATCCAGGCGCTTCGTTCAGAGGCAGTATCACATTCGCGCACATGCAAACGCAACCTAAAGCGCGTACATGGAGTTTGTTGCTTACGCAACTTCTTCAACTGTGTCCACATCTCGAGCAATTGTTGCTGGAGATGCTTCTGCACCATCTCTTCGGCGCCTAGTTTATTTCGTAGCGTGCGGACTGCAAGACAATGTTGCGCGAGAACAGTGGTGCGTTGCATTATAGCTTCGCTGTTCGTAACTTCTCCATCATACTGCGATTCGCGCTGCATCAAATCATTGACTATTTTACGTTCGATTTGCAGTTGAGCGCGGATTTGTTCGCATACCTTAAGGTCGCGTCGCTGTGCGTATGTGTTGTATAAATCTTCAAGATCATTGGCCAAACGATGCTCCTGCTGCAGTTGTGCATGCTCTGTGAAGCGCAAATCCAAAAGCTGTATTTTGAGGTATTTGCGGGTTGGTATCGCTTGCGGTTCGTGTGTTGGCGCACAGAATATCGGATGAAATTGATGTGTGGTCAATGTGCGATAGAACGTTGGTCTTTCATCTTTTAAGACCTTACTAATTGGCGGCATCTGCACCTTTTTTCGGCTACACAAAATTTCCGGATACAGTTGCATTGGCTGCGCGGTACTCCAGTGGGTTACCGCTGGTTCCAGTTCAATTTGTATATAAGAGGAAGCACTCTTCACTGTTCCTATCTGGGTATCACGTTCCGACGAGCGTTGCGATATCGCATTGCCAGCACTGCTATCCCGGCGGTCGTCATCTTCATCTTCGCTCGATGTTTCGTCTTCATTTTCATTTGTAAACATTTCCCATAACGCTTCCGGCGCTGTTGTGGTTGCAGTATTGGTCGCTTCCGTTTCCGCAGAATGCGTTGTTTCTTTTAAACTTCCATTGCTCCCACAAAAGAACTTATCATGTTGTAGTAATAATTCACTATTCATCTCAGCTGCGGCATCGATTGTGAGTCTGGTGTTTTCCAACATACATTGCACTTCATTTTCGGTTTCTTGATATTCGCGCGTTAGTCGCGTCTTGCGTTTTTGTTCTTTGCTTTTATCGATGATATGTTTTTGGTTTTGGTGTTTTTTTCTTCGATTTTGTTTCTTTTTATCACCCATTTTCCAGCACAAAATTGATATTATTTAAGTTCTTTACAAATTTTGTTTGTTTCTGCCAATATATTGTCATGGTAACTGGCAGGTTAAATTATTTCAAATTTCATGAAAGACCGTTGCGTTTCGCAAGGTATCCTAATTTTTTATCTGTACTGTACCTAATTAGCTACACTCCAAGAAAAATTTACTATGGATGTATTTCTTTATTCGTTCTGGGGTTATAATGATATATCAAATGATAGATAAATGATAAATGATCATTTACCTTTTCAATGGAACATTTTTATTTCACTTCATTCAGTTCGAAATGCGATTCTTGTTCATTATATGAAAACTTTTTTATAAAATTAATTTTCTATCGTTATTTGAAACTTCCTAATCCAGAACATTAATAGAAATCTTAATAAGAATATATACTACTAAAATTTAATCATTTTAGATTTTAATTATAATTTATGCGATGAATTTTAAAAAAACTTTTCACAAAATTTTTTCACAGCATTTTTGTCGGCGTTAACATCCCAGCCGGCCAAACTATCATAAACGACATAGTAAATGATTGCAAATATTCGTAAATAATGAATAAAACAATCGTATACGAGAATCGTAAATGATTCGGAAATGCATACAGTTTCGTTCTTAATTTGTCCATCGTAACGAGGTATCATAAACGAACTAAAAACACTCATATATGATAAATTTTCGATTGTTTATGATCGTAAAATACGATTATATACTCGTTAAAAACGATGTTTCTTGTTCGTAAACGAAATCGTTTTTATTATTTTTTACGATTAAATTTTAATCGTAAATGATAATCATTTTTAACTCTTTTACGAGCTTTTTCCTACTTTTTTAACGATACAAAAAAAATGAAGTAAATGCATTTAAATGTTATATTAAGCTCCCAAATGCATTTACTTACTTCTTAATTACAGCAAATGATTTAAAGTTTTCAGCAAAACAATTCATTTAATCTTCTTAAAAATATTGAACACATTATGCATTTTATTAAATTAACTTTTGATTAGAAAAACAATAACAATTTTGACAATCTTTTTTACGATATAAACACTCGAAACATTCGAGCCATCGTTATTTACGAGCAAAAAATGATTGTTTTTTTATTTCATTGACATTTATCATCGTTTTTTACGAGCTAAATGATCGAAATTTATGATTATTTTGAATCGCCAAACGATCGTAATTTACGATAATCATAAAAAATGTGTGTAGGTGCCGACTGGGATAGAACAACGAGAATCGCAAATGTGGTGAATTGAGGAAAAAATGTTCACTTCACAGTAACGCAGATCCAGAATCGACCACTGAACGTTCAGACTATTCTGTTTTAAGAATTTCAATTACTTTATTTATACCGACCATTCCGTTACTTTTTTAAAAACAGAACGTTCGTTACGTATTCTTTTTATTCTGAGTACAATCGTAGAATACACAGAATAAAATCATAGTTGCCAGTTTTGTGGTATAAATACATTTTGTGGTATTTTTTGCGTGGGATAAAAAAATATACCATGGTATTTTTAAATTCAACGTAATATTTTTTTAATTCTTGTGGTATTTATGTGGGATTTTTTATATTCTTTTTTTATTATAAATATTAGTAATAAATTTTAATTTTTTATTGATTTCAAAAATTGATATTCACATATTATTAATATTCAAATATTTATGTGCAAAACATAAGTATACTTATAATAATAAATTAATTATAAAATAATAATTAATATAATAAAATATTATATAAAATTATATATAATCATATAATTAATTAATATATAATTAATATATAGTAGCCGCGCTAGCTCAGTGGTTAGTGCGTTGGACTGCGAGCTGAAAGGTCCCCGGTTCAAGCCTGGACTGGGGCTAACAACATCTTTTCATAGAAACATTTTTCTATACTGCGCTACCTCTCGGCAGTAAATGGCAAACCTACGAGAGTAAAACATTGCCTATGAAAAGCTCTCACCCGCCGTTCGGATTAGGCAATCAACTGTAGGTCCCACCACTTTGAGTACAAATATAACACGCACAGGTCGAAATGGTGAGAGAGCTCGGCCTAAGATCTTATAGGACTGTAGTGCCTAACTATTATTATTATATTATATATATAATTAATAAAATATTTAATTTATAAAATTTATGAATTAAAAGGCGTAACTAAATTTGTCAGTAATGTTCAATTATTCAATTTAGCAACATTTATAGCAATATAAACTGAACTAAATTGGATTAGAGCAAACACACACCTGATTATCTATTGATTACCAACTTTGTGGAATTTCGGTTATCGAATACCGATATGCCCGATTTTCATTGTGTTTTCTGTGAGTCTCACTGTATCTCCTAGGGTTGCATTTTTTAAAATTTCCATATAAAAAAAGTATTTTTTTGAAAAAATGCACCCCTAGGAGATACAGTGAGACTCACAGAAGATACAATGTAAATCGGGCAATAGAATGAAAACCCAATAATTTAGTTTGGTCTTCAAATTTACATATACAAATTCGCACACACCCTTTATCAGTTTATTTTTATGAATTTTTTATATTATGTGGGATTTTTTGTGGTACTTTTTATCTATGGTATTTTTATGGAATTTTTTATGCACCGAGGGATATTTTGTGGTATTTTTTAGTGTGAAAATACCATGGTATTTTTAAATATTTGCGATAGAGGTATTTTCTCTGGGATAGAGACCTGGCAACTATGTATGCATGTTTTTTCTTTTACTAATGTACTGTACGCAACAAAAGTTTAGCAGCTGTATTTGACACTTTCTTAAATCCGCATGCAGTTTTGTTTACGTTTAGTTTCGTAGTGGACATTTATTATTTAAAAAATAAAAAAACGCAAACAACCTCCCAACATAATGTCCAACGATAAACGCACCATTTACGTGGGTGCGCTATCAGACGAAGTCACCGAAAAGCTGCTCAACGATGCCTTTATACCGTTCGGCGACATCGCAGACATACAGATGCCGGTGGACTATGAATCGCAGAAACATCGTGGATTTGCATTTATTGAATATGAAATGGCAGAGGATGCTGCGGCGGCAATAGATAATATGGTAGGTGGTAGGAGAATGAAGTTCAAATCCTGCATATACATTTTTGTTTATTATTTTCATAGAACGATTCAGAGCTGTGTGGTCGCACGATACGTGTTAATCTGGCGAAGCCAGTGCGCGTGAAAGAAGGCAGCTTCAAGCCTGTCTGGGCCGATGATGACTGGCTGCAAAAACATGCTGGCGCTACGCTCAACGAAAAGGACGAAGCTGCAACGACTACAAAACAAGATCAGCTAAATATGGATGGCGGTGAGTCGGAGCCAACAGCAACACCAAGCAGCGGACCCGTGGTTATTGAGAAAGCAGAGAAACGCAATCCACAGGTTTTCTTCGATATACGTATTGGTGGCAATGATGCCGGACGCATTGTGATGCTGCTGCGCGCCGATGTGGTACCAAAGACGGCGGAAAACTTTCGCGCATTGTGTACGCATGACCAGGGCTTCGGCTATAAGGGCAGCAGTTTTCACAGAATTATACCTGAATTTGTTAGTATATATTTATTATATATTTTCTTTAATTGTTTTATATTTTTTTTATTATTTCAATAGATGTGCCAAGGTGGCGATTTTACCAATAATAATGGCACCGGCGGCAAATCGATCTACGGCAAAAAATTCCAAGACGAAAACTTTACCTTGAAGCACAATGGCTTCGGCACACTGTCCATGGCCAATTCCGGCTCCAATACAAACGGCTCACAATTTTTCATTTGCACTACAAAGTATATAGTGTTTGAAAGAAAATGTATTATAATAAATCATATAAAAATATTGTATTAATTTAATTACAGAACCGATTGGTTGGACAGCAAGCATGTTGTCTTTGGTCATGTCATCAGCGGCGCGGATGTTGTGCGCAAAATGGAGCGCGCCGGCTCCAAGACGGGCACCACCACGCAGAAGGTGGTCATTTATTCATGCGGCGAGTTAAAGTGATGCGTATCATCCATCGCTTTTTTTTAGTGTAATATTAATGTTATTTATAAATAAACATACATTTTTACTAAGTGAATATTGGCATTTTTTTGTTGTTGAACTTTTATAATAGAATAATCATGGAAATAAAGGGTTGGACACATCGCAAATTTTATACCAAAACATTTCATACTATTGGAAAATGCGGGGAGAAATCATTTGGATACAGTTTTGAATATATCAAAAATTTCATGAAATTTGAATTTTTTCATTAAAATTTACCTTTTTGCTTTTTTGAAATAATTTAAATTTACGCATTGAATTAATTTTCTATAATAACTATTACAAGTTAAAATATTGATTTAAAAATATTAATTGTAAAAGTTCTTAATTAAAATGCTTTCAATTCAATTCTAGAAACAAAAAACTCGCACTCAAAAATACAAAACTTTGAACAATTTAGGGATGTCCAAAATACATTCGATTTTTTAAAAACACTCAATGTATTGCTAAAATGCATCGATGTTTTCCGATGCAATTAAATACAAAAGCGAAACGCTGATAGATCTCCTTCTTTGGAATGCTAACAGTAATGAGAAGAAAGCAAACCATTGAATAGGGAAGAGGTGCGACCTTCTTGAGAATCCGTGTCTAGCATAGTTTCTTACACCTGTATTTACTACTGGGTATTGTATACTCAGTTGTTCCTATTATGTATCCTTTTTTTTGAAAATATCGGATAAGCTGCTATTTTACAGTAATTTATATTTAAAATATACAAGCATTTTAAACTTTTAATGGACGTTTTCACAATGTACGGTTATGTTAAAATTTATCTGTCCGTTTGTTAACTCGGAATAAAGTTTCCGTTAAATATTTTTGATTTCACCAACACAAATTATTTAACTTCCGGTTAGAACGATATTGTAATAGATTTCTGTCATATCTGGCAACTAATTGACATTAATAAATTAATTCAAATTATATTTTTAAAATTTAAACTTTCCTGAATTTGTGAATTTGTTTCACGTTCTATTGTTTCACGTTATAATGGCAATAGACCTTTTGCTAATATTTCAATTATCTTATGATATTTTGCGACATTGCATTTTGGTATTTCGGGAACAATTTTATGCTCAAATTACATCATAATTTTTTAATGGAAAATCTTTCGGTTATAAGTATAACGGAAACATGTTCTATCGGCTAAAGTATCTGGCAGTAGAAAAACAAACTACACACTGTGCCCTGCGTAAAACCTACCGGATACTGTCGATATTCTGCAAATAACCTGCCAATATTTTGTCTTGGGAGAGTCTTACCCCCAAATCCTGTATCTTTTTATAATCGAGTGACTACGATTTGTTTCCAGTCCCCTTCGTCTAAAATGTATAACGCATGGTTGAAGTATATACAGGTTCCCAACAAACATTGAGAAAATACGCAAAGTACTCGCAGAATTATCACAAAAAGTTGAGGTTGACGCACAAATTTAAACATGAGTTAATCAAAAGCATACACTTAAGCTTAACTTTGTCACCAACGCAAAGTTTGTCGCAAGTAGTCCTCACGATGTACGCAAAAAGTGTAACGCTAGTTTAACTCATGGTTATCTAAAAACTGGTCCCAAGTAAGACTGGGGATTTTCATAAAATAATATAAAAATAAACTAGCGATTAATTATAATTAATAAGGGAAATGATCCGGAAAGAGGCGCGGCTAAAAATGCGCCAATTTTAAAATGTCTAGTGCCCGAAAAAATTATTGATCGGAAAACATCGAGTGATTACAATGAGGGCATTTTAAATCGCCAATCGACTCATATTTCTTCTTTACGTAAATTCTAAAAGTACTCGCATTGACTATCCTTGCGACTACATTTAAAATATATCGCAGGTTTACTCGCAAGTTATACGCAAGTGGGATTGTCTCAGACGGGTTTACCTGAGTGAAACAAAAGTGAAACTAAAATTGGGGTGTTCGCAGTGCGTATATTCTCAGTTTTAACACAAATGGGACGATGACTCAAAATGTTTGTTGGGGTTAGTTCATCTAGACAGACAGTTGGCATACAAAATGTTGAGAATGTCAAGAAAAAAATATTGAAAATAAAACAGTTGATTGTCATTTTAAAATTTATTTAAAGGTTATGTTTTTTGCACTTAATTTTCACTATTTTTTTAAAATTTCACTGCACAAATTAACTATTTGACTTTCTAAATGCACGATGGTTCATTTTGAATTCATGGAGATCTTTAAACTTTTTTAAATGTTGAGATTTGTTGATTTTAAATTTTGATATTTTTTAATTTTGTGAACTTGTAAACAAAGTATTGATGTTTCGTTTTAATTTTTTCGTAAACAAATGTTGAGACTTTCAAACAGTTTTCAAAAAAAAGTAAATGCGCCTGAATTTTGTAAGATGACTTAACCTGTATATACTTCAACCATGGTATAACGCATGGTTGAAGATGGTCTAACCTGTATATACTTCAACCATGGTATAACGTATTTCAAACGTTTGGCTATTTGAATCGAACGTTTGTTCAAAATTTTTGTTTTGCCAACTATTTTTCATAAAGAATTTTGTTTTTTTTTTTACTTTGTCGTATTATTTATATGCTGGCAACAAAAAAAAACTCGCATATGTCGGAAACGCAAATCGAAAATGTTCTTGCCGGCACACAGGTTGGGACCGGCCTTGTGGGTGTGGAATCACGTGCAAGCTACGAGAACGGTTTTAAGAATTCGAATTCGTGCTTGTCACCGTCGCAGTAAAAGTGCAAACTGAATCCAGTGAAGAGGCTGTGAGTCGCCGCGAAATTTTCGGTATTCTTCTGGACAAACATCAAAAGCCAAATGGACGATATATAGCAGATATTAGAGGCTGACATCGAATCTGACATCGAGACACATTGCCCAAAAAAATGGTAAGAAGAATAACAGCGATTGCTCCTAGAAGAAATTGAAGATCTGCTGCATATTTTACGGCCTGGAGATATCGCCGAGAGCCTCAAGACTCATCTCACAACAAAATCCTCAATCCAACTAACTGCAATGGTCTGAAGATACGATGCGCAGTCGCAACATAAAAATGTTTATTTTATCAATTTTAAAAGTTTATTTTATGAATTTTTATGATGTTTTAATAAATTTATTCAAATTTTTAATATTTTGTTTCAGTTGTGAAAGCAAAAGAAAGTGTAGCCTGTAAAATTCACGATCTTTTTTTTACCCTCTTTGAAATATCGTTTGCGTACACTTTTAGATGACTCAATTTGGTTGCCTTTCAGTTCTAAAATTACATCTTTCCGATGATAACTTTAAGGCATCTTTATGTATACCATTAGGACATCATTCTGACAAATCAAAAAGACATTTTCCGGTCAATCATTTGTATTACAAAAAGACATCTTTTCCGTAACATTTCGGACAAATTTCGGACATCGATAACATTTAAAAGATAACTTAAAGACATATTTTAGACATAATTTGTCTAGTTGGGGAGTTTCCATACAGGTGGTTTCACTGCCACTTTTGTCAAATAAATTCAAACATTGGTTATGTGGAAATTGAAACGAAAATGTTGTCAACAGACACATTTTCAAATCAATATTCTGATGTTTTCTGCCACATTTTTGGCCAGAAAAATAATTAAAATTTATAAGGCGTTGGATTGCAAAATATCTTGGTAAGTTTGGTTGCAAATTATCCGCGGACAGATCCAGTTTTGTGCACTGTTTTCCTCTGTTAACTTCAATCTTTAAAATTCCACTTCCACATAATCAATGTTTTCGGCAACGACGCCAGCAAACTCGGAAGGAATCTCTATATCAAATATATACTCTCTGGTCACACGATATTCAACCGACATTCAATCGAATTGTAGCCGATATCGTTGTCACCGGGAAATACATGATCGACACGTAATTTTAAAATAATAATCATGATACATGGTAGTTGTATCATGATAATAATACTAGTCCTGAAGAACTTAGGCCGAGCTCCCTCACCATTTGAACTATGTTTGTTATATTTGTACTCAAAGTGGTGGGACCGAAACCGAACGGCGGGGTGAGAGCTTTTCATATGCAATGTTTTACTCTCGTAGATTTGCCATTGACTGCCGATCGTATAAAAAATGTTTTCTATGGAAAGATGTAGCCCCAACCAGGTTTGAATAAGATCAGTCGGCTCGTAGTCCAACGAACTAACCACTGACCAACGACGCTAATTTTCAAATTATGTATATGAAATTCTAACGAAAGCCGAAACATGAGTGGATATCACAAAGAAAATATAGATTCAGCATTTAAAACTATGTTCATTACTTCATAAAACATTAATCCATTTGTCAACATTAATGTTGATGTTGGGGAAGTAAAACAACCTAATGCTTTAGGACTTTAATGTGATTTAAACAAAAAACACAATGTATAATCGAACACTATTCGAGACATGTGAAAAATAAAAACTCATTATTGATTTACTTTTTCTTATATTTTTATTTAAAGCAAAATTTCAGCAAACTAATCGTCTATCTGTAATAATTAGAAATAAAAAAACAAAATTAGTATTGATGAATATAAATATTGAAGATACACGATTATGAAATATATAATCAGTAAATTAGTGGACAGCATGGTTTTTATTGGGTTCGACTCAGTAGAGGGATCCTGAGTAGGAACAATATCATCATTTAAAATGAAATGCTCAAACTTGGCAATAAATTAACCAAGTAGTATTAGACTCAAAATTACCTTTTTGGCAAACAGCATGATACCGAAGGGCAGCGTTCATCAACCAGACAGTAGCACATTAAACTAAAAGAAAATAAACGGCCAATTAGTTGGAAGTCAAAGAAACTTAAAAAATGGTTTGTTTTTTGAAGAAAATCAGTCAAATAAGTGGACAGCATGGTTTTAATTGGGTTCGACTCAGTAGAGGGATCCTGAGTAGGAACATTATCATCACAAAATGCAGTAGTCAACGAATTAATTGATTTTTCAAAACTTTATAAAAACTTGTAACTCACCTTTGTGCATTGTTAAGCCTTTATAGCAGCAACCAAATTAGCAGCATAAGTTTATCAATCGGCTGCAATAAAAATAAAATGATAATTTAGCAAATATTTTATTAAAGAGGATTAAAGTAGGAACATTTTAAAAGTTTTCAGATTGAAAATTAGTTACATGTTTGATTCAAATGAACTATACTATTAAAAATGTTACATCATTGAAGTATTTAAACAAAATATATAAAAAAAATGAATTTTACAAACCTTTTTAGTATTTACGTGTTTTGTTTCAGCAGTACTTCAAAATTTATTGCATAAAACACATCTGTAAAGAAAAAGAAATATATTAGTCTAATTTTTAGTGTTTGTACAAATAAAAAAACAATTTTAGTTATTTCATTTCAGTATCCTTTTGGTTTAAATTTAGTGTGAAATCAGCATAGATTCTTCAGATTAAGTTTATCATCTTTTAAGCTAAATTTACACAGTTCATATAATAAAATTTATATTTACCTGATTGATGCTTTGACGGCGGCTTTGGCTTTTGTGCAGCAGCTTCCAAGGGCCAACTGAAATGTGTTAAAATAATAAATTAGTTTATTTTTATAACGAGGTTTTTTTTGTAAGGTATATTTGAAAAAATTTCAGAATCCTTTTGGTTTAATTTGTAAGTTGTGAATCAGCAATGTACTTCTGATTAATCTTATCATCATGTTAGAGAGACTCTTAACTTAGATACAATGGGGAAATTGGAGGCTTATTCGAATTTTATTTGATTTGATTTAAAGTCGGAACTAACGAAGTTCATATTTTGTATTCAACATTAGTCTTAAATTGTACTTTTTATTTTAAAAATCAAATTTTCACTAATTTAGACCTCATTCCCCTCATCATATTCTAAGGTAATACAAATTATGTTAATTTTACTTACATTGCTTCGATGCCAAAATCGGTTCCACATTATGACACATGTTTTCAGCGTCTATAGCATATGAGAAGTCATCTTTTATTCCAAACTACAAACAAAAAGAAAATCTAATTCAATAATCTGCATTTCTATGTTATATATGGTATTTATTTTTTTTTAATACTCAGTTGGCCGTTCTTCTCTATCCGCAAATAAAAGGTGTACATAGAACAACGCACTCATTATGTTTAGTAATTCATGCAATTATTAAATGCACAACCTTAATTCAGCAGTGAACACTCATCAATTTGTTTTGAACGACAAAATGATTTTTGATATTTTCTAAACTCACCATTTGCAGCGTATATTATCAGCTGCATCCTTTATATTTTCAGCTTTGAAATGCATTCTTATGGAAAGTAATGCGTCTAGTTTTTTGCAACAAACACATTTTAATTCTTTAACTAATTTAATTTTATTCCACAGAGCCAACGATGCGCACTCGATGAGGCACGAAAATAAAGTGAACGAAGGCTGTTTAATTTCCGGCTAGCTTGTCGGAAAATTTATTTGGTAGCGCCCGGAAGTTGGCTGCGTTTTTGACAAAATACGACTACCGACCAGTGTTGCCATAGAAGCATTTTATGTCTATATTTGGCCATTTTTGGAATTTTTAGTCATTAAATTCTGAAAATACTTTTATTCGGAAATATAGTCACTTTTTTATGTTTGCCATTTTAGCTATTTTTTATTAGATATTCAAAAATACACAATTCATACTTAATTAAATACTTAATTAAGGGTGTGTGAGAATTCGACTAAATTAATTTTTGTCGATAATGTAGTGTTTATTTTTCAATTTAGCAAATTTTCGAGCAAACTAAATTCAACTAAATGGGAAGGCGAAAAAATGCATAAAAACGAATAAAAACATGTTCGTTTTGTGCGTCATTCTGCGTGTTTGCTCAAATTGGTCGCATGCCTTTTTTGTGATAATCGACATTATGATGCGTTTATCATTGGTAAGAACTCAATGTATTTAATGTAATTTCATGATATTTAAGCTTTTTGTTTAATTTATTACTGAAAAAAAATAATACATCGAATTTCTATTATGACAACGGACTCAAAAATATATGCAGACTTAAGTATTACAATCAATTATTGGAAACTGAAGGGAACATTAAATGTGTTATAATTTTTTGCAAGGAGAAGTGTCTTTTTATGTGTGTGATTTATAAAAGTGAATTTCCATTCCGACATATAAACAAAATAAAATATACAATAAATTATCTAAAATCCATTTTTGTTTTAATAAATTATTAGGAAAATTTAATTCTACTATACCATAAAAGTAAAAATATGTATCATTTCATTATTGTAATTAAAAGAATACATAATAAAATGATATTAAACTAATGGTACGGTTCCTATTGACCAATTTTAATAGTATAAATTGTTGTTTTTCTATTGAAATACTATTAATTTACCATGATTTTTTTCTGGGTGTATATGGTTTGCATTAAAAACACCAAACATGATGCACTACTGCAATGGATTATTTTCTTAATGTTGTAGTTATGATCTATATGGAATAAGAAACATTATTATATATTAATAATCATTTAATGCATTAAAATTGAAATACTTACATTGCCGCAGAATGATCTCTTCAATTGTGGACAAAATTTTGTCATCTAAAAATTATTTTCCTTTTTGACGAGTCTTGTCGGTTAACAACAATTTAAGAAAACCATAATTTAAGAAAAACATAACAAAAGAAATAAAAACAGAAAGCCATTCAAAATATATGCTCTCTGAGAAAAAGGGAAGAGGAGGAAATGGCTTAAATGACAGAAAATTTAGTTACGAAATAGTTCACACTGGGTTTTGTGAGATCCGACAATAAAATAACAATATGTATGTTCAAAATATATCCCATTATAATATTGTGAATTTATTGTCGGTTTTAAAAATTGTATTGTTATTTTCCAACAATAATTCGATTGTGACTGAAAAAAATCATTATTGTCATTTTTAAATAAAATGGAATTATATATAGAGAGAGACTTTAACAATTACCGGTTACCGAATGGTGATCGAATAAAAAAATTGTACAATTTAGTCGAATTCGCACACACCCTAAATACTTAATTAAATACTTAATTAAAATATATATTTTTTGTTCAACGAAAAAAAAATGTAATTTCGATTATTAAGGCCAAATCGCAACGTTGCGTTAGGTCGGTCGTCCGTTTACGACTTTGGCTATGCGTTGCTCAGGCGTTACGATCTCTGTCCACACAACGCATCAGCACACTTTTTCAAGTCGCAATTAAGCATTGCGTTACGATTGCGTTTGGAACCGTTTTTTCTTATTCGCGGTATAAATAAACAATTTTCGCGCACTAGAAATCAATTTTTTGGTCAAACAAAATTGTTGCTATTGTTTTCAAATACATTTTTTTAGAAACTAAATTCTATGAAATAACGATTATTTGGCAAATGTCAAACGGACGACCTAGTAGAGAGTAGCTCTACTTTTGCGTTGCTGATGCGTTTAAGATATTTGTGAGAATTTACGATAAAACGCATGAGGTCTACTTTTGGTTTGAGTCATTGGTTTCTATTGATTCTACTTTTTCTGTCAATGCAAGCACGACCTAACGCAACATTGCAATTTGGTCTTTAATATAATAAATACTGAAAAAAGACTGGTTCGGAGTTTGTAGAAGTACAAAGAGATATTTTATGTGTGTATTAAAATCGATTAATGAAAGAAACTTTGTTTTACACTAATTTCATAAACGTATTATAGACAAAACGGACTGAATATTTTCAGTAGAATAAGCTGTGTCCTTTTTCGTAAGAAATGAATTAATGTTTATGTTTTTCAAACATTATATAATTGTAAAATGAGTAGTTTAAAAATGTCCTTTTTTTATTAATTGTGAGCACCACTTTTCAGCTTGTTGAAATATTTCGTCGAATAAGTGCCCAAGTGCCTGAATACCTATCACAAATATTTCATTTCAGTTGATCTAGTGGAAATTATCAAATTTTGTTTCCACTAATTTCTACTTCTATTTTTGAGCGATCATTTAAGATAAGAGTTGCTAGAGAATAGAATACGTTGCCAAGGAATTAGAAAACGTAGCCTTTTAGAACACTTTCGAGATTTCCCAATATGCCATTGCACTTAATATTAACTTGCGAGTGCTTCGAAATCAATCATTACTTTCAAATCGTAGAGTTGAGTTTAACGTTTGAAATACCTTTAACTTAAATTTAAGAATCATAGCTTTTTCAATAAAAACTGGTAGCTTAACCTTAACTTGAAAATTCCCTTATTTTCTAATCAATACTAACACTAATTCTTAAATTGATTTCAACGTTTACTTCAAATCAAGATTTAGTCTTATTTTCAACTCGATATCAAATTAACTTACATTTAGTTTGTTTCTTTTAAATATTGACTTAATCCTGCAAAATAATTAAAAAAAAGGGGATCCTCATATAGGACAACAAAAAGGGCATTTTTCAATTCATTATCCCGTTATATGTCATCCAACCAATATCGTACATTTCAGCGCCAAGACAACTTCAGAAAATCGATGCCAGCATCCAAAATATGGTACACCCAGAAAAAAATAATGGCAAATTAATAGTATTTCAATAGAAAAACAATAATTTATACTATTAAAATTGGTCAATAGGATGGGTCCCATTAATTCAGTAATATTGGAAGTGTTAATACAATATTTTGTTGTACAACAAATTTTATAATGTACTCCTTTAGTTACAATAAGCAAAACCTATAAATATTTAATGATATGTATTATTAATTTTATGGTATAGTCGAATTACATTTTCCTAATAATTTATTAAAAAAAGTGGATTTTATTTAATTTACTATATAATTTATTTTAATTAAATGTCGAAACTTAAATTCACTTTTAAAAAATCACACACATAAATGGACACTTCTCGTTGTAAAAGGTTATAGCACATTCAATGTTCGCTTCATTTTCCAATACTTGAGTATGCATTTAGAATCCGTCGCCATAATAAAAGTTCTATTTATTATTAATTATCGGCAATAAATAGAAAATTGATTAATATAATGAATTTATATTAAATACATTAAGTCCTTACCAATGTCGCGTTCAATTATGTGGATTATTACAAAAAATGCATGCGACCATTTTCAGCAAACACAAACACGCAGAATGACGTACAAATCGAACATGTTTATATTCGAGTTTATGTATTATATGCCACGTTTATTTTATAGGAGGAAACCACTAAAACAATAGTATTTATTACATTAAAAATAATAATATTGAAATATTTAGATTTATGGTACTGAACTTTTCGAATACTATCAAATTAATTAGAAAACTTTTGATTTAAAAAGAAAAAACTATTATTTCATGAACCATAAGATCAATGATAGTACCATTAAGTACTTAATGGGACATTTTCTTCTGAGTGTAGACGTGTGTTTCTAAGCTTGTATGTTTCAAGTTCTCGAATATAATTCTGGAGCCAATTCAAGGTTTGCGGGGGCGATCGGTATATTGTTTTAAATATTCACAGTAGTCCAAACACTAATAGATTTCGGTAAGCTATTAGATTTGGACGCGCGTTGTTATGTTATATTTTTTTGTCAGGGTTTCTATTGCAATCATAAAAACATACTGTTTTTAGCGTCACTACATTTTTGCTCCTAATTTTCACTGCCCTTTTTGGTAATCTTATTATCAAATCATTTTCAAATTCAGAGTAAGCGCTAAAATAGCACTTATTTTATATTTGAAACTGATTTGAAAAACACACTAGACCTTAAAGGCAATTATGATTATTTTTTCAAACGCTTACCCTGTGGCATATTGGGTATTAGCTTGTAATTTTATTTTAGCCTTGTAGGCTTATTAATTACATTGGAAATAAATAAAAAAAATGCAGCTGAATCTTATAAAATTAGGAATTTTTTTTTTAATTATCATAAATAAACAAACAATATCTTAAAAATATTCCTAAACTTGAAAAGAAAAACAAATAAATTAACATTTCATATGCACTATTTGTGTTAAATTTCGCAATTTTCTTCATTTCACAAAATACGACACTAAAAAACATGCCACTGGTCTACTCTCAAATACAACACATTTGGTATTTCACTTTTATAAGGGATGCAACAACAAATATACTACGTGGTACGAATACCATACTAAGATACGATGAACTGTGAATACGCTAAATATATATCTATGCGAGTACAGTAATTTATCCCAAATTCATATAAAATAGCAACACTAACTAGAACTCTGAACACAACCGGATGCTGATTGAACGGAAATGCTTTTGTTTTAGTTTTGACATTTTGAAATATTTACAATTTTCTTTATTGTCAACATATTTTTGATATTTTTAAGCGTTATTTGATTTCTATTTTTGGATTAAATTACACACAATGGCCAAAAGCAAGGAGAAAAAAGAAAAAAAGGGGAAAGGAAAAGGGAAGAAGGGAAAAGAACCGGCTTCAAAACAATATAAGCTGCTGACTACGGAGGAAATGCGCGCGCGCGAAATGCGACACACGACTCGATTAGGCGAAATTAAAGCGGCTCGAAGCATTGTGGAAGGTAAACGATTTATGTTTTACATTTGAGTTTTATATATTTAAAAATTAGTATTACAGAAGCACTCTTGGAAGTGAATCAACGCGATTTAAAATACAATGTATTGGCAAAGGTGAGAAAAACATATTTAAGAATATTGGAAAGTGGACTTATGTGTCGATCATGTATTTCCTGGTGACAAGGATATCGGCTACAATTCGTTTGAATATCGGTTTAATATCGTGTGACTACAATTTTTGATTCCCGTTGTCACCGGGAAATACATGATCGACACGTAAAAAGATACATGATTTGGGGGTTATTTATCAAAAGTAATATAAAAATACGCAGTTATATGTGTTTTAAATTTAAAATCGAGATAAAAAAATTACATTTTAGATACACATTTCATTACTTGTAATAATAAAAATGTAATTAAATTTTTAAATTAATTTATTATATAGTTTTTAAACAATATAAACTATTTTTTTATAACTTTACCTTAATTATATGGTGTTTTTTTTATTTAAATATTTTATAATAAACCTATTTTATTTGTTTTGCAGTGGGAAAGATATTTGGTTTGCGATGGTCTCCCTAGACCCTACTGCCCACCAGATATAAGACTCTTTTTCGTCAAGCTGCGATTTTTTGAAGCTGAAAATGTAGAGAAATCAATGAACTGGCTGCTGTCCGTAAATGAACGTAGCATTCTATCACAAGACATATTTCGCAAGGATTTGACCCGCAAGACATTGATCAATGAAATACGACCAAATTTAGGTTTGGAGTATGACAAAAATGTCGATTTAGGATTGGCGGTACTTGAAGCGATATTTTTATTTTTCCTACAAGTTATTGAAACAGAAAACGATAGGTATACGTAAAAATAGTTCAATTGTGTACAGCGAAATCATAACAGGAACCAATTTATACCGATTTCCAAAATACGGATATGTGTTGACATTTAAACGTTTGAGTTTCAGTTCTTGCTTTCAAATATATTAACATTTAATTTAATAACCTATTTACTTTTGTTTAGGTTTTAAAAAGTATTGAGTATTATTTGGATGATGACAACATGGTAATGGGTGCAAGTAATAGAGTACTGCATGACATTAAAGATGTAAGAATATATGAGCAATTAATAATAGAAATATTAATTAGATATGTATTTTGTTTTAGCAAAAAAATGCAGTTCAACAGGAAATCAGTCAATTCTTCGATCGATTTGCTTATCGCATCTTATGCTCGGAAGATGCATACATGGAGTAAGATTCGAAATATATTTCAATATATTTTTAAATTTAGTTTTAATCTCCCTACAGACAACTTGATGCTGTAACCTCAGAATATTACTATGAAGCGAATAATTTTCAAATTCACATTTGGACTCTGAAACAACCTATATTATTTGATTATGCTTCGTAAGATTATTTAGTTAGCAGTTTTTGTGGGTTCTGAAGAAACATTTTTAACACTCCTTGAGATAATTTTTCACAAACTAAAAAAAAAAGATTATTTTAAAGGATTTTTTTTTTTATTATAACATTTATTAATTTTGTCTTGGAATATATACTAATGTCCACAGCACTCAGACATATTATGTCCATTGTACTGTGAACCTATTCCTACGATTAGTGGTAAATATACTGAAAAATACTGAAAAAAATCATTATTGTCATTTTTAAATAAAATGGAATTATATATAGAGAGAGACTTTAACAATTACCGGTTACCGAATGGTGATCGAATAAAAAAATTGTACAATTTAGTCGAATTCGCACACACCCTAAATACTTAATTAAATACTTAATTAAAATATATATTTTTTGTTCAACGAAAAAAAAATGTAATTTCGATTATTAAGGCCAAATCGCAACGTTGCGTTAGGTCGGTCGTCCGTTTACGACTTTGGCTATGCGTTGCTCAGGCGTTACGATCTCTGTCCACACAACGCATCAGCACACTTTTTCAAGTCGCAATTAAGCATTGCGTTACGATTGCGTTTGGAACCGTTTTTTCTTATTCGCGGTATAAATAAACAATTTTCGCGCACTAGAAATCAATTTTTTGGTCAAACAAAATTGTTGCTATTGTTTTCAAATACATTTTTTTAGAAACTAAATTCTATGAAATAACGATTATTTGGCAAATGTCAAACGGACGACCTAGTAGAGAGTAGCTCTACTTTTGCGTTGCTGATGCGTTTAAGATATTTGTGAGAATTTACGATAAAACGCATGAGGTCTACTTTTGGTTTGAGTCATTGGTTTCTATTGATTCTACTTTTTCTGTCAATGCAAGCACGACCTAACGCAACATTGCAATTTGGTCTTTAATATAATAAATACTGAAAAAAGACTGGTTCGGAGTTTGTAGAAGTACAAAGAGATATTTTATGTGTGTATTAAAATCGATTAATGAAAGAAACTTTGTTTTACACTAATTTCATAAACGTATTATAGACAAAACGGACTGAATATTTTCAGTAGAATAAGCTGTGTCCTTTTTCGTAAGAAATGAATTAATGTTTATGTTTTTCAAACATTATATAATTGTAAAATGAGTAGTTTAAAAATGTCCTTTTTTTATTAATTGTGAGCACCACTTTTCAGCTTGTTGAAATATTTCGTCGAATAAGTGCCCAAGTGCCTGAATACCTATCACAAATATTTCATTTCAGTTGATCTAGTGGAAATTATCAAATTTTGTTTCCACTAATTTCTACTTCTATTTTTGAGCGATCATTTAAGATAAGAGTTGCTAGAGAATAGAATACGTTGCCAAGGAATTAGAAAACGTAGCCTTTTAGAACACTTTCGAGATTTCCCAATATGCCATTGCACTTAATATTAACTTGCGAGTGCTTCGAAATCAATCATTACTTTCAAATCGTAGAGTTGAGTTTAACGTTTGAAATACCTTTAACTTAAATTTAAGAATCATAGCTTTTTCAATAAAAACTGGTAGCTTAACCTTAACTTGAAAATTCCCTTATTTTCTAATCAATACTAACACTAATTCTTAAATTGATTTCAACGTTTACTTCAAATCAAGATTTAGTCTTATTTTCAACTCGATATCAAATTAACTTACATTTAGTTTGTTTCTTTTAAATATTGACTTAATCCTGCAAAATAATTAAAAAAAAGGGGATCCTCATATAGGACAACAAAAAGGGCATTTTTCAATTCATTATCCCGTTATATGTCATCCAACCAATATCGTACATTTCAGCGCCAAGACAACTTCAGAAAATCGATGCCAGCATCCAAAATATGGTACACCCAGAAAAAAATAATGGCAAATTAATAGTATTTCAATAGAAAAACAATAATTTATACTATTAAAATTGGTCAATAGGATGGGTCCCATTAATTCAGTAATATTGGAAGTGTTAATACAATATTTTGTTGTACAACAAATTTTATAATGTACTCCTTTAGTTACAATAAGCAAAACCTATAAATATTTAATGATATGTATTATTAATTTTATGGTATAGTCGAATTACATTTTCCTAATAATTTATTAAAAAAAGTGGATTTTATTTAATTTACTATATAATTTATTTTAATTAAATGTCGAAACTTAAATTCACTTTTAAAAAATCACACACATAAATGGACACTTCTCGTTGTAAAAGGTTATAGCACATTCAATGTTCGCTTCATTTTCCAATACTTGAGTATGCATTTAGAATCCGTCGCCATAATAAAAGTTCTATTTATTATTAATTATCGGCAATAAATAGAAAATTGATTAATATAATGAATTTATATTAAATACATTAAGTCCTTACCAATGTCGCGTTCAATTATGTGGATTATTACAAAAAATGCATGCGACCATTTTCAGCAAACACAAACACGCAGAATGACGTACAAATCGAACATGTTTATATTCGAGTTTATGTATTATATGCCACGTTTATTTTATAGGAGGAAACCACTAAAACAATAGTATTTATTACATTAAAAATAATAATATTGAAATATTTAGATTTATGGTACTGAACTTTTCGAATACTATCAAATTAATTAGAAAACTTTTGATTTAAAAAGAAAAAACTATTATTTCATGAACCATAAGATCAATGATAGTACCATTAAGTACTTAATGGGACATTTTCTTCTGAGTGTAGACGTGTGTTTCTAAGCTTGTATGTTTCAAGTTCTCGAATATAATTCTGGAGCCAATTCAAGGTTTGCGGGGGCGATCGGTATATTGTTTTAAATATTCACAGTAGTCCAAACACTAATAGATTTCGGTAAGCTATTAGATTTGGACGCGCGTTGTTATGTTATATTTTTTTGTCAGGGTTTCTATTGCAATCATAAAAACATACTGTTTTTAGCGTCACTACATTTTTGCTCCTAATTTTCACTGCCCTTTTTGGTAATCTTATTATCAAATCATTTTCAAATTCAGAGTAAGCGCTAAAATAGCACTTATTTTATATTTGAAACTGATTTGAAAAACACACTAGACCTTAAAGGCAATTATGATTATTTTTTCAAACGCTTACCCTGTGGCATATTGGGTATTAGCTTGTAATTTTATTTTAGCCTTGTAGGCTTATTAATTACATTGGAAATAAATAAAAAAAATGCAGCTGAATCTTATAAAATTAGGAATTTTTTTTTTAATTATCATAAATAAACAAACAATATCTTAAAAATATTCCTAAACTTGAAAAGAAAAACAAATAAATTAACATTTCATATGCACTATTTGTGTTAAATTTCGCAATTTTCTTCATTTCACAAAATACGACACTAAAAAACATGCCACTGGTCTACTCTCAAATACAACACATTTGGTATTTCACTTTTATAAGGGATGCAACAACAAATATACTACGTGGTACGAATACCATACTAAGATACGATGAACTGTGAATACGCTAAATATATATCTATGCGAGTACAGTAATTTATCCCAAATTCATATAAAATAGCAACACTAACTAGAACTCTGAACACAACCGGATGCTGATTGAACGGAAATGCTTTTGTTTTAGTTTTGACATTTTGAAATATTTACAATTTTCTTTATTGTCAACATATTTTTGATATTTTTAAGCGTTATTTGATTTCTATTTTTGGATTAAATTACACACAATGGCCAAAAGCAAGGAGAAAAAAGAAAAAAAGGGGAAAGGAAAAGGGAAGAAGGGAAAAGAACCGGCTTCAAAACAATATAAGCTGCTGACTACGGAGGAAATGCGCGCGCGCGAAATGCGACACACGACTCGATTAGGCGAAATTAAAGCGGCTCGAAGCATTGTGGAAGGTAAACGATTTATGTTTTACATTTGAGTTTTATATATTTAAAAATTAGTATTACAGAAGCACTCTTGGAAGTGAATCAACGCGATTTAAAATACAATGTATTGGCAAAGGTGAGAAAAACATATTTAAGAATATTGGAAAGTGGACTTATGTGTCGATCATGTATTTCCTGGTGACAAGGATATCGGCTACAATTCGTTTGAATATCGGTTTAATATCGTGTGACTACAATTTTTGATTCCCGTTGTCACCGGGAAATACATGATCGACACGTAAAAAGATACATGATTTGGGGGTTATTTATCAAAAGTAATATAAAAATACGCAGTTATATGTGTTTTAAATTTAAAATCGAGATAAAAAAATTACATTTTAGATACACATTTCATTACTTGTAATAATAAAAATGTAATTAAATTTTTAAATTAATTTATTATATAGTTTTTAAACAATATAAACTATTTTTTTATAACTTTACCTTAATTATATGGTGTTTTTTTTATTTAAATATTTTATAATAAACCTATTTTATTTGTTTTGCAGTGGGAAAGATATTTGGTTTGCGATGGTCTCCCTAGACCCTACTGCCCACCAGATATAAGACTCTTTTTCGTCAAGCTGCGATTTTTTGAAGCTGAAAATGTAGAGAAATCAATGAACTGGCTGCTGTCCGTAAATGAACGTAGCATTCTATCACAAGACATATTTCGCAAGGATTTGACCCGCAAGACATTGATCAATGAAATACGACCAAATTTAGGTTTGGAGTATGACAAAAATGTCGATTTAGGATTGGCGGTACTTGAAGCGATATTTTTATTTTTCCTACAAGTTATTGAAACAGAAAACGATAGGTATACGTAAAAATAGTTCAATTGTGTACAGCGAAATCATAACAGGAACCAATTTATACCGATTTCCAAAATACGGATATGTGTTGACATTTAAACGTTTGAGTTTCAGTTCTTGCTTTCAAATATATTAACATTTAATTTAATAACCTATTTACTTTTGTTTAGGTTTTAAAAAGTATTGAGTATTATTTGGATGATGACAACATGGTAATGGGTGCAAGTAATAGAGTACTGCATGACATTAAAGATGTAAGAATATATGAGCAATTAATAATAGAAATATTAATTAGATATGTATTTTGTTTTAGCAAAAAAATGCAGTTCAACAGGAAATCAGTCAATTCTTCGATCGATTTGCTTATCGCATCTTATGCTCGGAAGATGCATACATGGAGTAAGATTCGAAATATATTTCAATATATTTTTAAATTTAGTTTTAATCTCCCTACAGACAACTTGATGCTGTAACCTCAGAATATTACTATGAAGCGAATAATTTTCAAATTCACATTTGGACTCTGAAACAACCTATATTATTTGATTATGCTTCGTAAGATTATTTAGTTAGCAGTTTTTGTGGGTTCTGAAGAAACATTTTTAACACTCCTTGAGATAATTTTTCACAAACTAAAAAAAAAAGATTATTTTAAAGGATTTTTTTTTTTATTATAACATTTATTAATTTTGTCTTGGAATATATACTAATGTCCACAGCACTCAGACATATTATGTCCATTGTACTGTGAACCTATTCCTACGATTAGTGGTAAATATAACTACGAGCGCATCAGCGGTAGCTCAGTGGTTAGTGCGTTGGACTGCGAGCCGAAAGCTCCCCGGTTCAAGACTGGACTGGGGCTAACAACATCTTTTCATAGAAACATTTTTCTATAACGCGGTACCTCTCGGCAGACAATGGCAAACCTCCGAGAGTAAACACCGCCCATGAAAAATCTCTCACCCCGCCGTTCGGATTCGGCAATAAACTGTAGGTCCCACCACTTTGAGTATAAATATAACACGCACACCTCAAAATGGTGAGAGAGCACGGCCTAAGTATAGGACTGTAGTGCCAAACTTATTATTATAACCACGAGTGCCCATGCCCAAGTCGGGACTATTCAATGTTTAAGAATTTCTTGCAATCATTTTTAATTAAAAAAATAATTTTATTAAGAAAAATTCCGGAATTAAAAAATTGTTTGAACAGTTATTGTCCTCTGAAAATAATGGAGAATTTGTTAATACAAATTTATTGATTTTATCAATCTCTAGAACACCATCCATAATAGCTCAACTGCATAAGCTGGGAATTGACCTGCAATTACCATTTTCGTTGCTCAAAGAGGACCTGGCTTTGCGTGGATTACATTTGAATTTCGATCATTTTAGTGAGCATGCAAAAAGTTTTGAACAGGAAATACATGTGCCGGTTGAAAATCTAAATGCAGGAATATCCGGTATAATTTCTATTAGTATTTATTTCTTTAATAAAATTTTATGAGCTCTAAAGATCTATATGAATGTCTTATAAATGAGTGGGTCATGCAATTGGATATTCAAGATGACGTACGCAATATGATGATAGGATCACGTCAGGCTTATGAAGAAAAAATACGGTAAATACATGAAAATATTTTAAAGATCACATTGATTTATTTATTATTATTTCATGATGTTATTTCAAACAGGTTAATCGAAGAGGAAGCTAATAGTAAAGGTAAAAAAAAATTGGGAAGAGACGGTGAGAAAAGCTCAAAGAAAGGTCCCAAAATAAAGAAACCGGGAAAGGAGCCACCGGTCATAAGTGATGATGTATATCCAGATGTCTGGGAGGATTTCCTGGAAAAAGAACAAAAACAATTTATAGACTTTATGAATGTTGTTTTTGAACCCAATGTGTTGCAATTAACCAAACATGAGGTAATGCATATGCGAATGGCTATATCATACATCCCTGTGTTATATTAATTTCATGCGGCGTTATACGTCCGCAATTCATACCTTTCAATTGTCAATTATATTTAAAATTATCTCCCATTAATATCTCTAAGAGTGTAGTGTATTCCATAGTTGGACCCAAGCGACAATAGATCCATTTGACTCCATTTCGTTCCTTTTTTATTTTATACCTCTGAAAGGGTATATTGCGTTTGTAATACCTAGATCCATATCTGTTTAGAGATTGATTCTTGATTAATCAAATTTTCCTTCATAATAAGGAGCTTAGATGTGGTTAAAACTAACAAATTGTCCCATGAGACTCCAAACAAATAAATTATAGAGTAATTTTGATTTGTTATTGATTTTATACACAGAAACTGCATTATATTTCATCCTTTCCCATTGACAGTCAATGGCAAAACTACGTCCCTAGTAGAAATTTTGGTAGGGCCATGGTCATGAAGTGATCATGGTGGTATATGTTGATGATGAGTGTCACCTCCTGACAGGTGTAAGTCTGTCTGTTTTGTAAATTGCACTAATATCTTTGAGAACACTTCACTTTAATGGCCAAAATGTACTCAAGTGAAATGCAATTCATTCGTGATTACAAGTTTGCAGATGTTTTCAGGATTCGTAAAATCTGGTGAACTCTGTTCCAGTTTAAAAGAGGTTTTCTTTTATTTTTTGTTCCTGTTGGGTATTTATAGTTGGCTTATAACGACATAACTTCAAAATTCATAACACCTACTATCAAAATGACACTAAGTACTTCAGAATCTCTCATGTAACCTAACCTTGGGTACTTGTTTATAACTATTTTTCTATGTTTTTTTTAGATCAATTTAAAAAAGTATTTAATTTTGGGCGGCATATATCAGTTATATGTTGTGTCCAAACCAAAGTATACGAACTTTAATACATTTAACATGACCTGGCACGGCAATAACGGTAACCTTTTCATTCATAAAGACGTAAAAGC
This sequence comes from Dryomyza anilis, assembly GCA_951804985.1. Lineage (NCBI taxonomy): Eukaryota > Metazoa > Arthropoda > Insecta > Diptera > Dryomyzidae > Dryomyza > Dryomyza anilis. The sequence goes on from OX638133.1 coordinate 70,967,875, forward strand.
CAATCTTCACTTTAGGCCAGATGAAGACAAGCTTCATCGTCGCACCTTGGACATTAGCATGGGACGCAAGAGCAGACGTCCGACTGTTGTCGATGTGAAACATGCGCGAGCTACAGTCTCCGATGTGGAGGAGCAATTGCGTCGCTTTACAATGGTCGGTCCCTCTGAGGAGGACAACGATCAGCCCCAGAGACGTTTCACAACCAAAATGAGTCATGGTGCTGACGATGAGGATGAGGACGATAGTAAATTTACAGCCGATCCTGAAATATCACCCTATTTTATAATAACATTTACGCTACCCGCATATTTGTGTCTCTGGGGTGAACCAATAGCATGTCACTTTGAGGCGGACATTAAAGGTATGCTAAAGCCCAAATCGTCGGTGGTTCCAGCGAGTCTGCAGTCGCATCCTAGTCGTATCTCGATGCGTAACATTAACTCTGGCAGCGGCGGCGATGATTCATTTAGTTTGTTCTCGACTGGTACGGCAAACACGCAGCTTGGTACCAGTACGCATACGGTCACCAGCAATATGGAACCCTCCGTAGCTTCCACGGATGAAATGAACGCATTGCGCGCTGCTTCGAGCGCCAATTTGTTTCGTCCATCGTTGTCACACCTTAGTGTTTTGCGTGCGGCACTAGTGCGTCCAGTTACGGAGTATGAGAATTTCGATTTAAATATGCCGTTGACCAAGGTGCAGATACGAAATTTACAGCGACATTGTGTGCCACGCATTATATCTTCCTATAAGTTTCCAATCGAAGTAGAGGCCGCAAAGAACGAGGAGAGTCGCAACAAACCGAAGGGCCAGGGTGGTACGCTGGTGCGCAAACATGTATCAGACGAGGAATTAACTGAGGTTAAAGCGGGTGACCGCATTTATACATACCTTACACAACATGATCCCGAACGCATTTTTCCTTTATTTCCTAAAAACGATCCGATAACTATACCACGCAGACCGGATGAGGAAATAATTGAAATGGTTGGTCACTATGAACCGGAAACATTTTATGAACTTATACAGACCTTGAATTCGGTAAAACAAATGTATCGGACAAAGTATGAGCGTACCGTCGAGGTGCCGAGTATTGTGGTGCCCGTAGTTCCGAAAGATCGTTCGATGCATAATCTGGCGATTTCCTCCCAGGCATCGGATGATGGGAAAAAAACCAGAAAGTCAGTGGTTATTCCCCGTAAATCGAGCGCTAGCGGACGTCGTAAGTCTTCGAAGACTAGAAAGAAGCGTCAGAGTAGATTTACTGAATTGGATGATGGTGATAAGAAAGAATGTACATTCTCCCATTGGACCAGGGAGCATATTTTTCATTCATTGTTCGACAGAGAAAACTGCAAATTTACTATATGGACAGATCGTCTTGGTAAATAAAATATTAAATTATTCTATTAAATCAAAATCACTATATAATATGGCATTTATTGTAATCCCAGTTTGAATAAACTTTATATTTTTCATTTTTATATTCTTTTTGTAAAGTAGTGTTATATATAATCCATATAATCTTCCATTAGGCAACATTGGCTTTGCCTATAAACGCTATGAACACTTTCCATTTCGTTCCTGGAGCATTGCGCCTAGTGAGAATGAGTATGTACTATTAGTTTATTTCAATATATTTTATAATTTATAAAATTATCAAATATAAGTCCTGAAAACGAGGTGGTTTTTACTCTGGAAACACAATACGCTAAATGCATTATATACATTACGGAAAAAGGTTTCCACGGCTATGTCACTGACTTTGCAACCAAATATGTGCGTAATCCAGTAATTTATCTGGAAATTAAAGAGCCCTTAAAAGATTTGAAGGAACTTAAAAAGGTATATTTATTTTTGTACATATTTTCAAACACATTTGATGTATTTGATTTTAATAGCGCTTTCAAGCCAAAAATATAAATATATTTTCGGAACATGATGCACGTTTCTATATTGAAAATGGTAAAAACTGTTTTTTAAATTTTTTTCAACTATGATATGCATTTATATTTAAAATTATTTGTACCAAGGTTACTTCTCCGAGAAACACGTCGCTACCGAACTGCACATCTATTCTAATATGGCAATACATGCAGCTATGATAAAATTCAAACACTCGCAGTGGAATCGCTTGGCCAATCGACGCGATATTGTGCTGTATTTTGCGCAAAATAAGGAGCTGGAAGAAAATATGTGCTTGGTGCGTATTACACCAGAGAATGCTACTTTTGTGGATGTCAAAGAATTGTGCTCGCCTGATTTGAATGTCTTCAATTTAGAGTATACTCCTACGTGGCGCAATATAGATGTGAGTTTTTTTTACCAATTCAATGTTTTTTATGACACGTTTATTATTATAGGAGTAAACCATTAAAACAATAGTATTTATACTATTAATCAAAAAAATATTGAAATAGTTAAATTAATGGTATTGAATTTTTCGAATACTATCAAATTAATTAGAAAACTATTGAATTATTTTGAAAAAATATTAATACATGAACCATAAAATCAAATTACTTAATGGGACATTTCCACTACTAAGAATTAACAAATGTTTAGTACTGTGATAAATGATAAACAATAAAATTAGTTATGGTTATCGAGAGCATAGACCACAGTAGCGCTGTGAAAGATTGGATCTTTTTTATATTTAGTTATATGGAAAATCGTTTGTTATGATGCAATTCCTTGATTACAATTCAATTACTGACGGATAAATCACAATTACTAAGAATTTTATCATTGATACTACGTCTACCACATTTTCATTAAATACATTTTATTAAAAATTTCGTACACCAGACTAGAGATGGGCGCGTGCCTGTTTTTGATGGCACGGACACGCACGGGCACGCCGATAGATGACACGCACGAGCACGGGCCCGACGAGTAAATTTACAGGCACGCACGAGAAGCACGATAAAACACGGTATTTTAAAAGACACGAAGAAACATGGAAAAACACGACAAAACACGGTATTTTAAAAGACACGAAGAAACACGGAAAAACACGACAAAACACGAAAAAAGCACGGAAAAACATGAAAAAGCAAGCGAAACGTGAAAAATAATACCGGAACCGTTCAGATTTTTGGAACCAGAATCGTTATTAAAAATGTGTTGAACCGGAACTGGAATCGGAACATATATTTTTTCTGTTTGAAATTGGTACCGTTATTTTAAAAATATCGGAACCAGAACCGGAACAGATATAATAGTCCCTGTCAGGGAACGCAAAGAACCGGAATCGGAACCGTTATTAATAATATATGCAACCGGAATAGAAACCCATTTAATTTGTTGGTTGAAACCGGAGTCGGAACCGGAACCACAATTTTAAAAATCTTAGAACCGGAACTGATATTCCAATAGGTTTTAGTCCCTGTAATAAATAATTCAAAAATTAAGTTTGATACTGTTTTATTCTTTTAAATCCATAAGTAAAACTAAAACAACAGATTTTTAAGAAAAGGTTAACATACCACGAAATTTTTATTTTCTGAAGCAGGAAGTAAGGGTTTTTTTTAATTAAGGTAGAAACTATAAAAAAAACTTTAATGGGCGCGTGCCTGATTTTGGAGACACGGACACGACAGCAACTAGCACGCACGGAGATTTGCACGCACGAACTCAGATTTTCGGGCGTAATACGAAAAAAGCACGGCACGCGCCCATCTCTACACCAGACATTAAGAAAATACGTCAATATAAAATGGAATTACACGATATGTCGATTCAAACAAAAATGTAGAATCATTTCTACGGTTCCGTTCAAATCCTTATTTTTAATAAAGTTATAAAAATAACTTATGATTTTGTTCCGAATGAATTAAAATTAATTTTTTTTTTTATATATTTTTATAGTTATATTTTTTCTAAAATATATGTCCAAATACTAAAACTATTTTTTTTGTATTTAACTGCTAGCACTATTGCGACCTGCACCACCAGATACTTTCCGTCTATCCCAGTGCCATAGAAAATCGGGTCAAAGATGCGAGTCTAATCTGTTGCCTGAAGAATCTGCTTTGCGAAATACGTCCACTAAGTTATTGTTAAATGCTATGTGCAGAATTGATGAAGTTTTGAACCACATTGTAATAATGTAAATAATAACAAAATTAATTTATTTATCTTTTGTTTTAATATTTTTATTATTACTTTATAAATACAAAAATGTTCTTTTGTGATTTTACTTAATGCTCATTATAAATGATGAAAAGACAGACAAACAAACGCGTATGTTTGCATGCACAAAAAAACTCACGTTTTACACTATTTTTCATACAAAAAAAAAAATAATAAAAAAAAATGAAAAAAATTAAATTTTGAGTTTTTTTTTCTTTTTTGTAATTATAAATTTCTAGAGCCACGCATAATTGTGGAATGAATGTTGGTAATTGTTGCTGCTACAAGCGAAGCGGCAACAAATAAAGGAAAAACTAAAGAAATTATTATAAAAAAAACTAAAAAAAAAGCAATATGAATGCAATTAGAAAGTAGACTTAATTTAGCAAACAAACTACACAAAACGGCAGGCAGCAGCAGTAGCAACAGTTGTCGACGTCATCATTATTAGCATTAACGCCAAGCAGCATACATAATTTCACTAGGCGCTGATGAACACGTAGAAAGTATTTCTACTGAATATAGGTCGCGTTCTGTACAGTTGTTGGTGTGGTTTTGTTGTGGTTTCACTGCAACTTAAGAGCGATTGTATTTGCCCCAGATGTGCAGCATGAAGACGGAAGCGATGAACAGCAGCGACATGACCAACACTGGAACGGGTCCACTATACAAAAACAAAACAATTTTAAAATATTTTTATATAATTTCTGCTGTGTTCACTTGTCAACTTACACTTTGATACCGGGTGAATCGTCGGTGTAGAAACGCCACATACCGCCTGTGCCGGCACCGCCAGTGGTGCGACTTCGGGCCGCGGTGGTGCTGCTGCTGGTGGTCTTCCTCTGCTTCAGGTTGCTACCGCCGGCACCACTGGCGCGTGGCGCTGACATTTTGCTGGGCGAGCGTGAGCCGCTGCCTACGCTGGTCGAACTGGCTGGAGCAGGCTGTAAACATTTTCATTGTTTAGTTAAAAGTTTTGTTGGAAGGGCACTTTAATTGATTTCAATTCAATTACCATTATTTGTATTATTAAATGTTCTGCACACTAAACTCAATTGAACTATCGAATGCTTGAGACACACTCGGATCTTTTAGACACACTGAAAACTGCACCAAACCGAACACCTTGGAAGAAAAGACGAAGTGCTCTGATGACAGCTCTCGTCGCTGTTCCACGTAGCAACACGAAGTTGGCCGCTGTTCGCAGTGAAACGTCATCAGTTTTTCTGTTTTCTTTTCGTTGTTAAGCACGCTCGTTGATAGATGGCGCTGAATTTCGATTTTTTTTGCGTAGTAGACCAATTTGGCAACGAAATAGAAAAAATTGTAAATAATGTTTTAAAAACTAAAGTACATTTATTTAAATTAGACTTCATTTTAACTTAAGATGCAGTCGAAAATAAGTATAAAAGGACATCCATAATTCATAGAAAATATTTTATATTTTTGCGGACAAAAATTTAGAGCTATTTTTAAAATAATTTTTCATTGCACTATAAAGAAATAACATTTTAGTACTCGTTAGGGATTACAAAAATAGTTTTATAAAACTCTACAATACACTGCACTGTGAGACAGAAGTCAATTCTAGCTCGCCGTAAATACAGTTTTGCTCCAATCTTATCGAAACTTTATACAAATCATACATGTTCTATGAATAGATTTCAATTTGAAAATGAACAAGATTGGTCCATTGCCACGCCCACCTGTCATATAATTGAAATGGTAAAATTACTATAACTTTTGTTTGGAATGAAATATTTTTTTATAATTGGTATTTAGATACATACTGTAATTGCACATGACCATTCTTAATATGGGCGTTATTGGCCTATAAACTATATAACTTGACCATCGTAAGAGATATTATGATAATAATAGGTACTATGGTACGTATCACAATTCTTAACTACCATTCCAAATATGAGCCAGTTTTGTCAACTAAATTTAGTTAAATTATTTTACGATTTTCGTATTTTTCTCATCACTTAAACTCATTTTAAATGACGTGTGGCAAACTAATGCAGGCATGTTTAACACCGTTAGAAATAAAACATTTCAGACATTATGCATTTAAAAAGATTTATGAGAGCATTTGGAAGCTTTTTTTTCCATGTCTACTTTTGTATAAAAAATAAGTTATTTTTGTTTTATGTTTTTGACAGATAATCAGGAAAAACAGGAATAGCCATTTGAAATTTTTGATACACAAGTTGATAGTTCTCTCAATTCCCAATAATATAATAAGTATATATTGAAAGAGTTTGACAGTTTTAATGTAACCCATTTCTATTTCTTGAAAAGCACTTGTTTAATTTTTTCACTTTAAGCAAGCTACACTAGGGTGTATCATTTTTTGTTTGTTCTCTAGGTTCTCATAAATTATTAATAAAATTAAATATTTTTAAACTTTCTGCAACTGATTTTCGGCGAGCTAGACTAAGCTTCTGTCCCATAGTGCACTGTTAGGCATTAATATTACATATTACATATGTAATAAATAAGATAAACATATATTGTATCTTTAAGTTCAAACATCCTTGAAACACTGTTAAATCAATTAAACCCTTAAAAAATAAACTAACTACATTAAAATGCCAACGTTTATTATTTTTTTTTTCCAATATTTCTAAGAACACAGTCTGAATTGTAATCTGAGAATCAGTTTGCTCTATACATTTTGCTCGGATTCGAGAAAGAAGATAAATAAGGTTTACATTAATTTCTTTTAAATTCTATACGATAACCATACTTTTTTTTATTATTTTTGCAATTGATTGCAGAATATATTTTATATAAATTTTCATATCTTTTTATACAATATTTGTTTTGTGCTCCATATCTATTTTTGCCTCAAAATTTTACGTTTAATTTCACATGGAGCATAAAAGGTGTCTGTATGACAATTCCAGAAAACTTAACGTGCGTCTGACCAATTTTCGCAAATTTCTTAGATAAAGTAGATAATATCTCAAATTTGATAAAATTTATCGAAAAACGAATTTAGAAAGTATATATTAGTCATATAAATCCAATTCCTAACTAAATTCTTCAGAAAATATCAAATGGAGTGCATTAATTCTTAGAGAATGGCGAAAACATCACTTATCACTTCAAAAATTATGTTTGAATGCTTTGTGATGCGATTCAAAATTGTTCAGAGGTTATTGTTTTGTTATTGTAAAGTAGGGGCCCTATTATGACTGGCGAAGCGAATGTAGTTGGCGAAGCGAACGTAAAAAAGCTATCACAGCATCCATTCGCCAGACTTCAATCGCCAGAAAAAAGGAAACTAAAGCGAACGTAAAAATCAGGCGAACGTAGAAATCATTCGCCTGAACTTCATTCGTCTGGGGAATGGAAGCTGTGAAGCTTTATTCGTTCGTTCGCTTCGCCAATTTCATTCGCTTCGCCAGTCATAATAGGTCCCTAGGTTTACCGAATTTACATTTTTTAAGCAACAAACAAATATTTTTTGTGTCTAGATTATTTTCTTCGACCGGTATATTAGGTTCTACCACAGATCCAAGTGAGATATGTAGTATATGCAAAAAGTTGACGGATGACCTATATTCGCAACCGGTAAATACAATTTCAATCTTCGTCAGAATAGTCATAAATTCACATTGGCACTTTTCATTTTTTTAAACCATTTTTTGGGACATGGGACAGACAAACACACAGGAACAATCAAACGAATATGCGTACAGTTTTAATGCAGTACCCTTATTAATATTGTCCATAATTACAATAAAACAAGTAAACATTTCAATTTTTATCAATTTTAGTGTTTTTATTTTAAGTTGAAACTAAAGTTATTTTCGTACATAATAAATGATTTCGTTTATTTTTAAAATATTTTTTATTGTATTAATCTTTTAAAAATAACATTTCTAATTCATATTGCGCAAATAATCATTAAAACAAATAAATAAAAAGTTAAATGAACAAAAGCAGAATTTTCTTTTAGCTGCATTTGGTAAAAATACAATTTAATTAAGTTAGAGCCCTCATTTAGTTGATCTCTACAAAATATGTCACTAAAACTAATTTATAAAATAATTTAGATATTTGTAAAGAAAAACTTGCAATGGCAAAAATATTTTATAAAACATTTCTATGTTAGTTGTTTGTTTGTAAAGAGTAATTAGAAAAAATTTGAATCGTTGTGTTTGATAAACAAAAGCGGATCGGATTCTAAATTGGAAATATTTTTTCTATTAATACAATTAGCCTTGTGATAACGATTCTTGACACGTTTCATCGCCAGCTTCAGACCCCAAGTAAACTCGGGAAATGTTTCGAATTTCGAATCAAAAGCATCTGCAATAAGATATTTTAATTTTTTCACATATTTTTTTATGAAGTTTTTAATATACTTACTAAAGAGTAGATTTAAAAACTTTGGATATGCATTAAGCGCTAATTTTTTCATGCGTCCATCCAAGTTGTGCTCAAGTAGTATTTCTTTTGATAAAATTCGCACTATACATTTGTTTATGCTGTCATTATTTATCAGTCTTTTTAAGCTGGCCACCTATTTGCAAATGTATTAATAAATAATAGCATAATATAGTGCACAATTCGCTTACATATGGATTTGTATTGTTGTCATCTATGGACTTTTCGAACGCAGCCAAATCGGTTACATTGTCTATGGGAAATATTGATGCTGTGCGGTTTACCGTGTTGGTAATGCCTTCGTTTTCATCAATGCGTACATTAACTTTGGCTATTTCGCGCATCATAATGTTGATTTTGGCATTCATTTGTTTCTGTTGTTCTGAAAATAAAGTATTTGGTTTTGTTTTGTATATGTTGAAATATACAATTTGATATTTTCAAAAATGATTCTTATTCTACATCATTTTCAAATGTAATTCAGAAAATATTAAGAAAAACCATTAATTTCTGAATTAGAATCGATGTTTTTATATTTCAAATGGAATTTCTGAACTGCAATTGATGTCTTTTGAATATCATTTGATCTTTTCTGAATTACATTTGTAAATGATGTGTTTTAGGAAAGGACTTTTATTTTTAAGGACTATTGATAAATGATTAATCAGATGATTTCTGAATTCATACAGCACGAGCATTTATTGACAAAAAAATTATACCTAGTATTTCGCCGATAATGGGATTATTATCCTTGCTGATTTCTGAAAAATATAAACATATATAAAAATCCATTTGGCTAATATATGAACTATTTACCTTTCTTTATAGTACGCGCTTTACCACCTCTTTTCGTTCTGCCTTCATCTGATTGCTGTTCTTTGTAATTATTGAGATAACTATCCACATCGCAGTGCACAGCAACTTCTTCGGATGCTGTCGCCGCACTGTCATTGGTCACAATCATGACATTCAATCCTTCGTCGTTGAGGATTTGCAGTAGTTCGTTGACACACTCCGCAGGCGGTTTGTACTTGCTGTACCACATTTGTAGTTTGTCACTTAATGATGTTATCGGCGTTATGGCTATTGATGTGTTCATGTTCTCCTTCGCCTCAAAGGATTCATACTCATCCTCGCTGTAGTCCATGTCAGTCGCATTGATTTTATCATTTAAACGTTTCATTTCTTTTTTAATCAAACTATTATATTGAGTGTTGTTAAACATCTTCAAAGCACTAACAATGTTTGCACTAATGCAACAGATACTAATGCTTAATTATTGCGCGCGTGTAGCAGTAGATTATATACGTGTTTTATTATTTATTTCCAATTTAATTTTTTCCCAAATGCAAAATACAGTATTTTTTGTTTATAAAATTTTGACATTTGCTGTGAAGTGAACAGCTGCGTCCCGTTTTAAAGCGTTGCCAGACTGTCTATTTTTGAATCGGTTTAAGTACTAAAAACTCAAAATTATCTACAACTAAAATCGCCAATAAGAACAATATGTGAAAGAATCTTTGCAGCATCTTTCTCTAGGGAACGCAAAACCTATTTGTTTGGCTTGGTCTTGTGTTGCTGAAAAGCTGAGACAATAATGGCCCAGATCTTGTTACACGTTTTTGTATGTGGTAAAGCTCATTTTACATACTCCCAGAAGAATTTCCTCAAATCCCAATAAAATTGGTCAATAGGACAATTATTGATTTAATAGTATACAAAATATAAATTTTTTCATATAAAGTCATTGGCAATGTCATGGTATTTTTTAGTATTTTCCGATTAAAATAATAATTTATCCTATAGACTATTTTTAATAGTAAAAAAACTATTATTAATATAGTATGGGTGTATACTTTTTTTATAATAAATGTAGGAAACCGGTTTTCTCTTATTAAATAATTCCATCGAATGTGTAAATATTAAATTTACAGAGAAAAGTATGTGAAACTTAAACAGATCTGTAGTGCCAAAATACATTTTTACGAATGTAAAAAAATGCATACAAAGCCCTGTATTTATGAACATAATGCGTGTTAAAAAGGGATAAAAGAACGGGTATATTTGTTATATATTTATATATTTATATATTAACATAGTTTTTTAAGGTTAAATATTATTGGAAAACTTTATACAGTCGTCAAGGGGCGGATTCTTGGACACAAAATGAAAACGAATGTTGAACGAATGTTCGCAAACATGAAATGTGCACCTTGGGAGATGCAATTTCTATTGCATGCAATTTAAATTCACATATTAATTCACCAACTAAATTCTCGTTTCGTACAGTTTCACAATTGCACCCTTGTATATTTTATTTAAATTAGCAAGTTTTCTTTTTTTGATGAGTCTTCTAAAATGACTCAAGCAAGATTGTTTGCGTAAGCTAATGATCTTTTTACACATATATGTGTGTGCTAAACGTCATTTTTACACACTTCAATGTGTTTATATGCAAAACATTGCATAGTTACCATTTTAACACGTTGACGGACAGTTGCGTCTATAGCCGTCAAGTTCAAGTTCACTATGTGACATGACGGCAATAGCCGTCCAATACGAAACGATCGTTTTTAGACACTGCGGCTGTTGCTCACAAAAAATTGCTTATTTCAGTCATTAAACCTGTCATTTACGTTTTTAAATTTTTGCTGTTATAGCCGCCATCGTCCCATTACATAGTGTCTAGAGTCCGCTGGCGCCATGACGGTTGTAGCCGCAACCTAATTAAAGGTGCTGAATTAATCAAAATTAAGTGTATTTAAGCAGAAAGAGTAAAACTATACTTCTAATATTCTAAAAATTACAAAAACATATAGTGTCAATTTTCGAATTTCACTTGTTTCTACTGTCCGTCAACGTGTTAAAGGTGTGATTGCTCCCAATACAGTTTATTTGCGTAAAATAACATTAATTTCATGAAAAACAAGTCAGATGTTTATTTTAAGGAACATATTAATGTTTTGATTTAAAAAAAAGAATAAATAAACTGCGGTAAATGGCAAATTTACTACTTCTAAATTAGATTTCTTAGAGTGTATATATATTAAAAGTAACAAAAAATATTATTAAGTACAATTAGTCATTTCATACTATTCATTAAATGTTATAATTATATTATTTTCTGTTAATATCAAATAAAATGTATATACGTTTTAATATTTTTTCTGTGTACCATTGTTTTTACAAAGTAAAGAAACTAATTTAGTACAAACAGTTTTGAACCGGTTCAAAAATTGCACAGTCTGGCAATACTGCTCCAATTTTGTTTTCCATAAATTGTCAAATTTTCATAAACAAAATAAGCATCTGAAAATGCATTAAATTCAGAAAATTTTCCGTTTTTGTGTGTGTAAATTGTTTTATTTTGATTTGTTTATGTTTTTAAGATATTAATATTTTTTCTTTTACTTTTAGTGATTGTGCTTGAAAATGCAAAACGACTATAAAACAACAGATTATCATTTTAAGCTAAAAAAAGAAATGAAACGTTTAAGTGATCAGTGTCATGCAGACTATATGGGCTATAGTGACAATGATGAGGATTCCGGAGATGATCTGGCCGACCCAATACACACGGCACCATCAGCAACATCCAAACGTATAAGTGATAAACTACAAATGTGGTACAAGCACTATAAGCCACCGGCGGAGTGCATAAACTCACTGCTGCAGATACTAAATGACGAAGGCTTAAATGTATCCGTTGCCATTAATGGCAGCGCTGGTGGTGAGAGAAACTTTTCCTTTATAGAAACAACTAAAATAAATGAACTAGGCATGCATAATATCGGCACCTTACGCTGGGGGTCCTGGACAAGTGGGAATAGATAACCTATCTGTGGAATCGGCAGTCAAATATCAGTAAAGAACTATTGTTGGGATAAAAAAAAATGAGCCAATCATAAAAATTTAACAGGGATTTATGATCTAAGACGATTCAAAAAATACATTAAGCTGTCAATGAAAAATTTAAGAATTCTTTCAAGATAATGTCGACTTGGTTAACATCTGTCAAGAATGGATATATAATTAGACAGTACATACATATTACTATTAGACAAAGAAAATGTAGACGTGAAAATATCCTGGATCCACACAACCAAGTTCGATGTACGAAAACAATCTATATATATAAAACCATGATACAAATATATACAAATAAATAAATATTTGTATCATGTATAAAACTCTTGGTCCGTCTGTCAGTCTGTCGGTCTGTCTGTTTATTCCAAACCGATTTAACTGAAATTTTACATCAGGATACTATGGAGTCCGGAGGGTATCATAGGCGAGTTATGGGCGGGATTGGACAAAGGGGCGTGGCACCTCCCATACAACCTAAACTTTCAAAACGATATAACTCGACACATACACAAGCTAAGAAGATGCAATAAAACACTTAAATACAAAAAAAAGTACAAAAACTCAAACACAAAAGTAAAAGCAGAAAACTTAAGCAATAACTCAAAAACAACAGAAAAATAAAAAAAGAAAACAAAATCAACCACTCTAAAATTCACCACACTAAAACTCACCACACTCAAAAACACCACACTTAAGTTCACCACACAAAAACTCACCACACTAAAATTCACCACACTCAAATTCACCACACTCAAATTCACCACACTCAAACTCAACACAATAAAATTCACCACACTCAAATCCACCACACTCAAATTCACCACACTAAAACTCACCACACTAAAACTCACCACATTGAAACTCACCACACCAAAATTCACCACACTAAAATTCTTCACACTCAAATTGACCACACTAAAACGCAACACAATAAAATTCACCACACTCAAATTCACCACACTCAAATTCATGACACTAAAACTCACCACACTAAAACTCACCACACTAAAACTCACCACATTGAAACTCAACACACCAAAATTCACCATACTAAAATTCACCACATTAAAATTCACCACACTAAAACTCATCACACTAAAATTCACCACTCTCAAATTCACTCTCCTAAACTCACCACTCAAATTCAACAAACTAAAACACACTACAATAACATTCACCACACTAAAATCACCACACCAAAATTCACCACACCAAAATTCACCACACTTAAACTCACCACACCGAATCTCACCACACTAAAACTAACCACACTAAAACTTCTACTGGGAAAAACTCTACGGGAAAGAACTACGGGGAAGCACAGTCTGAGAAAAGTTGTTTTAGCGGAGAATTAGTTTGGTTTCGGTACTACATTTATAAAACCAATAAAAAAGTCCACAGCAAAACACGGGTCCCTTATATAAATAATAAAAATGTTCTTTATATTAATAAAATTGATCTATATCCTTGAATTCACAAAATATTTGCACGAGTGGTGTACGGGTCCAGCTAGTTATATATAAAATTGAAAGACCTACATATACAAAATCATGTTTCCGAACCCGACACATTTTAGAAAAGAGCTTTCAAAAGTCAATACGGATGATTTGTCGTATTCCATCCATGTATGAATGACAGATGTATAATTGCTACACCTTTAAAAGATAACTAGAGACTCCTATCATTATTATACTTATTAATATATTTCTTCAAAACTTCGTATGGAATTATTTTGTACATGTAATAACCCTTTCACTTCTTATTTCAGATTGTTTTAAGGACAACAATTCAACTGTAATCGCTGTACAAGGTATGTGTTTTTTTAACAATATAATTTCTTTTTTTTTGCATTTTATCTTTTATTTTTTATCTATTCGTTTTATATTTTTTACATTTTGTGTATTTTTTATCATTTCTTTATATTTATTTTGATTTTGACGTTTTCGATGTATATTTTGTTTTGAGTGAAATTCAGAGACCAATATATTTATTTTTCTGAACTAAAATTACTTGCATTGCAGAAGAACAAAAACAAATGAATGCGAAAATACATATATTAATGCGTGAAATCGCTAAAGTAAATTTGCGCATTGACGAAAAAACATTTATAAAACCCGACCACGGTAGAAACAACTTAAATCCTACTGAAGTAATATATTCCATGGAGAATATAACTGATTTTGATGATTGTGATGATGAGTTTAACACTGATAATGTCGAATATATTGTAACGTTGTTTCCCATTATGTCCGAAGAAACGTTGGGTGCTATAAATACAAAAATTTGCGATAAAAATTGGAATTTATATGTAAGTGAAGTAAATTTAATATTTATTGTATATTTTATTATTATTTTTTTTTTTAAATAATTAAAGTAAACTGATTATTTAAAGGTTACTACCGTAAGCGATCTACTTTCCAATGACTTGAACACCAGCCTAAAAAAGGTTTTGAGCGATGAGATTGTGCTTTCCTTTAATATTGATGGCACGCACGGCAAGAAGGGTCTAAAGAATTTCCCAAACATTTTTAAAATCATACTAGGTATGTTTTTTTTTTGTACACATTTTACTTTGATCAAGCTAACTCAGTTTTTTTTATAGCTGCCATTGAAACATTGCCCATAAATGGTAATCCAGATGAATTGCTCCGCCGCGCATTTCAGGTACAGAAAAAGCGACACTTTCGTAAAGTGTGCTACGAAAATAAAATCTCCAATAGTTATAAATCTTAGAATTTCAATAATCTATAATATTAATTTATATTTAATTATTTTAATGTAACTTTAATTTAACTTTGATGTATTTATAAGTGTGATAAGTTGTCCATGTATTTTTGTTTGTATTTGCCAAACAAAAAGAATGTTTTGTCTTATAATAATTTTATGTAAAAGATAATAAAAACGGTGAGTAGCCTAAAAGTATTTTTTAAATTTATTATTACTCTTTAGAAACATTATTGAAGCGATTTTTTTATAATCAAAATTCAAACCCAAACATTTTCAAATGAAACTCAACAACTAGTTAGAGTAATAATTTATTACATAAAATGTAGATAGATTTTTCTATTTATTTCTAATGCTAATTTTTAAATATAATGTTTATAAAAAAACTAAAACAAATAAGTTGTGTATTTTAACAGTTCATTGGAATGCATTACAAAAAAAGTTGAATTGCTATCTTTTATTTACATAAACATCAGCATATCTGCATCAGATTGTAATGATTTCTTCTTGTTCATGCATTTAGCTTTGTAGATTTTATTTTTGACACGTTTCATGGCCTGCTTCAGAGCCATGCGAAATGCAGGCGGTGTATCGTACTTTGATTCAAATGATTCTGTAAAAAATATTATTAGGTATTTCTAAACAAATATGTGCATATTTTATATAGACTCTTACTATAAAGTAGATTCATAATTTTTGGATATGCTTTGAGCGCCAATTTATTTTGTACCCCATCTAAATTGTGCTCGATAAGAATTTCTTTTGATAGAATTCTTGTGATTGATTTGCTCATGTCATCGTTATATATCAGTTTCTTAACGCTGGCTATCTGCAAATTTTAACAAATATTAATATGCTAGGATTTATCAAAATGGTAGAAGTTATTGTATTACATAGGTGCTTATGTTGTCCTCCTTAAGTGACTGTTCCAGTTTGGTTAAACCGTTAATATTTGCTATTGGAAATATTGCAGTTAATCGATTGACCGTTGTTTTCGATGGTTCTTCTTTTTTATCGATGCGTACGTTTACCTTGGCTATTTCCTGCATCAGAATGCCTATTTTGGTATTCATTTGCTTTAGTTGTTCTGCAAAAAATAGTTGATCTTTTTTAGAATTTTGTTAAACTTTAGTTTGCAGTGGAAAGTTTACCTTGCAGTTCGGTTATGATGCCATTGCCATCTCTGCAGTTATCTAAAATCGGGTTAATAAAAATTGACAAATTAATAAGAAAACTTTAATCATTGATGAAATGACTAATCAATAAATTTTTAATTAAATGAATAAACAATTTAATGACTTAAACAAATATTTTATAAAACATATTGTTCATAGAATTATAAAACAACCCCTACTTAATATAAGTTAAACTCTTATCTATCAAACATATGTTCAATTTACCATTTTGAAGTACGTATTCACTACTCGTATTAGCAACTTCACTTTCGGCCAACCTATAGTCATGTTCAGCATTCATTTGTGACTCTAAATCCTTGGCCTGCGCCATTAATTGTTCCTTATAATTATGTAAATTATTACGTTGCACAGCAACTTCATTCACAACTGCTGCTACATTGTCGATTTTGATGTCCTTGTGCTCGTTAACCGTATTGATTAAAATCGTTACATTTAATCCTTCCTCATTGAGAATCTCTAGCAGTGACCTGACACAGTCCGACGAAGGTTGATAGTGTGTGTACCACATCTGTAGTTTTTTGCTGATACGTTGCACAGTTAAAGTAGCTTCAATATGGTCATCAATATCCGGGATAGAATCGCTATCATCATCATCATCATCGCTATATTCCAAAAATGGTTCGTTGTACTGCGCACTTGTCATTTTGTTTTTCATCGGTTGATAATTGTTAGCAATGCTATTAAATACACTACTAAATTACTGAATCCTATTAAAATATATTTTTTTAAATGTTTGTAAAACAACAACCGTTTTGTCTCTTATTATCGAATACAATGTCTTTCCATATGTTTTGTTTATTAATTTTTGATAACAACAACCACAAAACAAATCCAGACAGCTGTTCTATACTCAGCCGTGCTGCCAGACTTTATAAATTTGTCAAACGGTTAAAAACCCGGTTAGGTCATCGATGCATACAATCCGAAAGTAAGCAACTGTTATTTTATTTTGAACAAATTAACACTTTTTTTACTATTGTTTTTGTTTAAAAATGTAATTTAAATTGTTAGTTTCAAATTTTAACGAAAACAGCAAAAATAAAATATGATTTAATATTCAATATTTTGAAAATGATTGAACAACAAATTTAAATTCGACGGTGATTTGTGGTAAAATGATCTGCTGAGGAGCAAAGCTTCGCTAATGGCAACATCATACTGTCGAAGGCACAAACTCAACTAGTTTTCACAAAACGCAACTTGGGTGAGTTTTCGCACGGCATTCGCTCAAGAAATTTTGAATCGCCTACATATTTCTCGCATTTTTCAGAATGGGAATCAATGGCGCCTCAGAGTTTATGGCTGAGAATACGGCTTGATCTAATTGGTGTCTCGCATTGGAAACATGCCACTCGGACATTGATCAGGCTCAACTAATTTTGACCAATCAGGGCATAAGATTACAGAGCGACATCATGACCAATCCACAATAAATAAGCGACACAAAATCTTCGTGCTTATCTCCTGTTCCATACCATAATTTTATGGCCAAGAATGAATGCATAGTGCTGGCAAAGCATCGCCTCGACGAATCATGGTGCAAGAGGTTAAGGTATCGTATATGATAAGACGACGCCATCGTGGGAAAACCTAGTAAATTATTAGCTGGAAGCTGAAAAGGCAGTTTCGGTGTCAAGCGGTAAATATGAAAATGACTTATACAGAGAATAGTTCAAACTAACGACAAAAATTACTAACTTTTTTTTGGCCGTTCTTATTTTTAAAATATGACCTACAACACAGTTCCGTCAAAAATGTAAAAGTTTAAAATGCTTTTACATATGTACAAAAACGAACCCACAGAAAAAATTTGTTTTTCAAATTTCACTGTTTTTTTTGTAGTTTGTACACATCCCAAAGTAACGATCGACGCAAATATTATATAAAATAAAAATTAACAAAAATACAACGCTCAACAAAAAGGTGTGTTGTATTCAATTAATTGTAATTGTTCGTGTTATTTACTTTAGACAGAGTTAAGAAAACTGAAAATAACTGAATGAAATAGTTGAAGAAAAAAAAATCTAATTTATCGGATAAAAATTTCACTGCACTTTTAAAGTAATGTATACCCAGCAAGACATGCCTTACCGAAACTCCAACACAAAGACAATATTATATTTTCACACTCATACATAAATAATTTGAAATACATCCCTGCAGGATCAATGATAGATATATGACCCGTAATTTTACTAGTAATGAAAACTTATATTTTTTGCGCGTTGGTTTGCCACCATTTTTTATTTGTAGGTTATTCATTACGTTTGCCACAGCAGCCGTTACAGCAGGAGTAGAAAATAGATTTTACTTAAATTATAAACAATTGATAAAAAAAGTATATTAAAAAGAGTATTTTTATAGATTGCTTATTTATCTATTTATATTATAGATATCATCAAAATGGAAAGGTCGTCTGCATTAAACAAATGCATGGAAGGAAGCAAAACAACGGCAAACAATAGTCGTTTTTTTAGAAAATCTGCAAAGCAAGCATTACATTTAACGCAATAAAAATGAAAACTTTTGAATTTTGGATTTTTTGGTTTTATTTGGTTTAATTTGGTTAGTTTACTAATTATTTAACCGTCCCTAACCTCAAAATTAAATCAGTTTATTTTACGTAAATTATTTCGTAAATTTACCTGTAATTTAATCGTCACTTATTACCAAAAGAACAGTGACAGACATATATTCAATTGTATCTCATTGTAGATAAAGAGATAAAAATTCACACGCACACAAAAGTTTCGGTAAATTTTATCCCGACGCTCTTAACAATGTTATAGAAACTTTTACTGAAACTTTCAGTTTTGCTACTAGTAATATTACTGCTAACATGACCGGCAGTGTTCTAGCTGGGTAACAGACCAACATTATTTTTCGGGTTAATTCATTTATTTTGGGGATTATTTCATTGAGAACGTTTTGGGTGATAAATTTGGGCATTCATTCATTTTGATCGTTGATTCATTTCATATCAAATAACACCTAACATCTGGCTTATTTATTTTTTTTTTTGGGAATTCTTTTTATACCCTACACTAAGAGAGAAAGGGTATATTCAGTTTGGTATCAGCATGACCTCTTGAGTCGATTTAGCGATGTCTGTCTGTCTGTTAAAATCTTGATTACAAAAAACTAAAAGAGCTAAATAAATTTAGATTACTTATATATCTACACTGTCTGTCAGTGAAAATGGGCATGATCAGTCCAAACTTTTTTGGTCCAATATATATTGACTTCATGCTCAAATACATGAAAATAATGTTTTCTCGCGAAACGACTTGTGGTTAAAAATGAAATCGAAATTGGATAGACCTATCGATTTGTTAATATGGGTATCAAATGAATGGAAATTCCTCAGCGATTAAAATGTTGTTGTTATTTTTAGGATTCGTATACCCTGGTGACCTATATACTACTTTGAATGGTAACCACACATATGTGTAGGGTATTTATAGTCGGCTTAGACCGACTATAATTTTGATAATCCTAACTATCGTAATGACACCTTCCATAACTGGTTACCAACTGGTTTTATTTTATTTTTGGGGGGAATATTTCATTGTTTTTTTAGTATATTTTATTGGAGTTTATTTCATTGAGCGTTACTTCATTTGAGGATATTTCATTGGGCGCTATTTCGTAGTGCCAATCGATGATATGATTTTAGATTTTAAGAAGAAAATACATTTAGCGTATTCACAGTTTCATGGTATTGGTGCGGCATTGTATGAATACGACAGTACGGCAATTAAACTGTGAGCACCACTTTTCTGCTTGTTCAAATATTTCGTCAAATAAATGCAGACAATTCATATAAATTAGGGATTTTTCAAAATATGAGTTCCTCGATTTGAAAAGAAAGATAAATAAATAAAAATAATTTTAAAATTTTTCGAAATTACCATACATGTTTTATGAATGAAGTGTAATTAAATTATAACCGAAATTGAATTTATTTTTGGTCACGTGTAAACTCCAGCAGAATCTGTCAAATTTACCATAAATATGTTACAATACCAACATAAAATTTTATTTGCATTTGAATAAACTGTTTCTTGGCAATTTACTTGGTTAAAACTATGTTTCGAAACACAGAAAATGCTAATCAAATATAAATACAACGTATAATTTATCGACTGACGAAGTTGGCAACGTTGTGCAGCATTTTCTACCTACGCCTTCTTTTGCCATCGTTTGAACATACTGATGTTTAAAAAAAAAAAAAAAAAGAAATAGGATTTAAATAAATGTATTCTTGCAACATTCTTCTTCTATACGAAGTTGGCACTCGTTGAGTAGAATTTTCTACCTACGTCTCTTTTGTCGTCGTTTGAAGTATGTATAGGGTCATTTTAAACATACTGATGTTTGAAAACAAACAGAAAATGAATTCTTGTATATAAATTTGACACTTGTTGATCGGCATTTTCTGCGTACGTGTCTTTCGATGAGAAAGAGAAAACGTGTTCGCGTCGGTAATAATTTTGTTATTTGTAAATTAAATAAATATATAAATTGTGTTATAAAAAGTACTAATAGTAACAGAATATAATATTGTGCAGTATATATTTTCTGAAACTAATGTGAAAAAAACACAAATGAAAATTAGTGTTTCGATTTTCAAACAGAATTTGACATGTTTTTTTTACAACAGCCTCCGTGAATTCCTTGCCTACGCTATGTGCTGTACTGAGACCAACTTGAACTGTACCAAATATAAAGCAAGCCTGGATCGTCTGGTTTAGCGTCTGCAGGTGCAATGGTGCATTCATTGATGCTGTCACTTGTACTTGCAGTTTTAAGCCAATTATTTATCTATGCATTTAAATTTTGTATTTGAATTCTATTATTATATTGTACTGAAACAACTGATATGTTTCTTTGGAAACATTTTTATATTCACGTCGTTCGAAATCATCTTTTATTTTAAACATATTTATGTTTCGGTTCAAATATTTATTTTGTTTGGATGTAGTAATTATTATGTTTCCATTAGAACATACACCATTATAAGGGGCAACATTAAAATGTTTCCGTGATATTATAATGTAAGTTAGAGCTCATTACAACACTGCTCAAGCCTCAATACAACACTGTTTACAAATGATTTATCAGTCAATTATATATATTATATTTACATAAAATTCCAAACATACATGTTAATGCCTGCAAAATTATGTTTGGGAGAGCCCTTTTTTTTGCACAGTGTACATGGTAGGAATACCATACTAAAATACGATAAACTGTGAATACGGTAATTGTTTTTCCAATCAAAATTTTACAAAACTAGTGCTTACCTGACAGCAAAATAAAATTACTAAAGTGTTCTTTATTTTAAATTAGTTAATAAAAACATAAATTTTGGTTTGTTTAAACTTTATTTAAAATTGAATTCCAAATAAAATGTACATTTGTATTATTTTGAAAATTTTCGACAAGTGCATTATTGTTATTATTGTAAAATTGTATATTAATAGAATACATTTCAAATTATTATTATTAATGTATATATGGTCGCAAGCAAAAAAGACAGAAATTATTTATAAAAACTATTTCTAAAATTTTTAATCCGAAATCTTAATAAAATCGATACTTCTGACTAATGCTTAAAATATATTAAAAGTAATTTTAAAAGTAGTATTGTTTATAAATTCTCGAAAATTGCATAATAAAAGTTTAAAATCATGAAAAAAATGGTATTTCGATTCAGAAACGTTTATATTTTTTTAATATATGCTTTATACCTTTTATTGATAAAAGGCCTTTTGTTTTTTGATATCAGGTTATATCAGATTCGTTTTTTAGATTACGGTTTATTATCGAAATGTTTTCGATGTACTGATACAAAGATACGGTTTATGTAAAAATCTAATTTGCTTGCCTTTTCAATAAGTAGAGCAATTGAATTATGATACTATGAAGATTCAATATTTTTAAAAACTTTCTGCAAACGGTTTGAAGCCAAACATACCAGTTTTGGATAACGGTTTAAATCTAAATTTTGTATAACGTTTTGATTTTTATTATAAACTGGTTTTAAACAAATATCTGTTTCGATTACTTTCTCAAACCTTGATTTAAAAATTGTAAAAATAGAAATTATGATAAGCAATTTCGTTTTACTAATCCAATACTTAAAATTGCCTATATCATAGGAGAATTTCAATAATTATATTAAAATTTTAAACTTTTTATAGTTGATCTTTTGTTCGCTGCGACCTTTACAATATGTTTATGAGAAGAATGTGGGCATTTTCTACTTTTTATCAGCCTCTTTAATTGTTTATATTTTAGGACCATTCAGTTCGATTGCATTTACTAAATATAAAGCTACCCAAGTAGCACAATCAACTGAGAAAGTAAACGATATATGGCATAAAACTGTATGAACGTCGTGTAGCTACTGTAAGAGTAGGTCTTTATAAGTGCTATTAAATTCACCGTGTAAAGGTTTATTGAACTAATAATACAACTCGTATACAATGACATTAGTGACTTCTGTGGCAGGATCTACCCAACCTTAATACAGGTATCTCGACGATTGCATGCCTCTGTATTTGGTTAAAGAGAAAAAACAATTAAAGAGGATGACTTAAAAAGTAACAAAAACTAGACTTTTCGGTGGAAATGGCCATATATTAAAATAAAAGAAAATTTAAATATGTGTAGTTTATAATTTTTTATTTAAATTCCAAAACCTGAAATAATATTTTTAACTTTTACAACTTTATTTAAGCGGAAATACAATTTTTCTTATTTTTTTCTGTTCTAAATTTGAAATAGTTTCTAGTCCGGGATAATTGTAGGTTACATATTTTCCATTATAATACGTAGTATGTATGTGTTTTTTTTGCATTTGCTCTAAAAGTTTTTTATAACTTTACATAACTATACCATAACCTTTTAAATATTTTTATGGGAAACACAAATAAATTTAAATTACGATTTTTTATATAAACTGAATTCTAAGTGAAATATATATATTTTTTATAATTCTATATAAAGTATTGCATATGAATTTATGTTTTTTTACTGTTATATAAGTGAGTTAAAGTGTGTACTACAATTCTCAACTAAAATCTAAATCTTTTAAATATGTGTTGCATTAAATATTTTTCAAGTTAATATAAGAAAAAACTACAAACTTTAAAACAGTAATATTTTTTTTTGTATTGTTTTATATGGATAATTATTATTTTTTTTTTGGTTTTTGTTTTAAGTAGAAGCTGTTTTGTCCACGGTTGCATCTGTGACGGCTTCTGCTTTTTTATTCTTTAATTGTCAATTGTCTGCTGACATGTTGCCAATGTCATCGTTGATCGCCAGCACCTGCGTTATGAAATCCTGGTCAGTAACGACCTCTGCTACGGATTTGCATAGATCGACCAATTCACGGTGGTTCATGTTTAGCTGCGGGGCCAATTTTTGCAAATGTTGTTGCACATGATCGGGAATCTGTAAGAAAGTTATAAAAGTTATTAATTTGAGGTTTTAAAAAAGTATTTATGATTATAAAAAAGCATTAAATATAATAAAGCTTTATGTGGAGTTTCTTTTTTTTCTAAAAAAGCGAGCTTTTATAAAAAAAACCTTATCGTGCAGATTCTTATTGAAAGTTGAAATTGCTTTTCTTTATTAATACTCATAGATTTTATTTCCTATTTAGTTTAATTTTTGAAACTAATGAAAAAGTCTCATTATAAAAGATTCAAGAGCTTTTTCTACAGTTGATCATCAAGAGCTTTTCAATATGAATAGTTAAAAGTTTTTAAAAAATATTTCTCCAAATTTAAAAGCTTTTTGGAATAAACTCCCATGCGTGCTTTTATTAAAATTTCTTTAAATTATATTTTTTTTTTATAACTAACCTTTGCTGGATTTTTGAAAACATTAAACATGAATTTCGCTTTGATGCGCTGATCACTGGGGCCGTCGTAGAACAATGTAAAATGCGCTTCATTGCAATTTGTCAATATCGGCAAATAAATGCCCGCAAAGACACGTCCCTTGGCATCACGCGACAACAACGAACGAAAGTTATAGACCAAATTGCGACGCACTGTCACATCGATGGCGGTCACGTACGGCTGTGCAACATAGATGAGCGAAGATTTGTAAGTTGGCTGATCGCCACGTATCTCGCGTTCCATCCATTCGACGTACTTGTGGCTGTGCATGCTGAAGTTATAGCAATAGTCGCGCTGCAATTGTGGTTCCTTGGACTGGGTAAACCAACCTTCAAAGAAAAAGATTAGTTTAATAAGATTTTTCAAATTTTAAATGAGAACAAAACACTATTAACGTATTTCGAAATCATTTTTGCTTCGTATTTGTCAATGTGATTTATACTATTAATATGATAGTTAAATACTATTAATTTTATAGTATTATATTTCAATGATTTCTAGTTTGTATAAAAGCTCATCTTAGTATAAAAGCAATAAGATTTTCTATTACTTTATTTTATTTTCAAATGTACTACAGATAGAACAGATTTTATTCGTTAGTTTCAACAATATTCTGTCCAATCATAAATCATTTTCTAGTTTATCATGTAGTATTTAATGAAATTTAAAATACTTCAATAGTTTGATACTATAAAACTTTTGAAATTGTACAAAATGAGATGTACAATACTACTAACCTGTATGCGGATATAGCTGATCGCTCATAACGGTCACAACACGCGCCACATGATAACCGGGATCGAGTATCATAACACCCTCACGACCCGCAATCGATATCTTCATCGCTACCATGGAATGCTCCTTCTCGACATTGGCCTCCGGTGAATTGAGACCGCCCACCATAGCGCTGCCATATATGTAATCACTCATAGAGACGACTTGCTCCTCGCACGACACCAAATACAAATAGTGCTGCAATGTGGGAAATATCTCGATCAGACGTGCCATTATCTCCATGGCCAGACTGACGCACATATGATGGCGACGATTGATTGGTATGTCGTAAAATTGAAAGAACGAACGCAAATCGGAGCGACGGGTGCGCTTAAAAGCCGCATAGAAGTCGACGAACAAATGCAAGGTGTCATAGTGCGTTTCGGCCAACATACGATGCAGCATTGTCTCAACAATGGCGTTTAGATCCTCGTACTGCCAGACGGAGTCAAAGTGCAGAACGGCCTTGTGTTCGTGGTCGTTTTCATGACTGCTGCTTGATGCCCAATCTGGCAACGGCAACGGATGACCGAGTGGCCAGATGCCGTTGGTTTGTTTGTAAGCCGTTAGATTGTAGCTGTCGGCGCCGGTCCATTTGAGTGACGCCGTTGTATCATCGCCGTCAACGTCGACGTCATAATGAGGCAGACGCTTGCGATGCTGCTGCTCCAGCAGTTTTCTGATGCTACTGCAGCGCTCCGTTGATGCTGTCGATGTCACATTATCAATTTTGCATTTGCTGTTGTCTCCAATGACGGCGGCTGCGGCGGTTGCTCCCAAGCTTTCATCGGCAGCAGCTGTTGCTGCACCAACGGGCTTATTTGACTGCGCGCCTTGCTGCGACACAACAACAGTTTTATCATCAACAACATCAAGATTATGATCATTATCATTAGCATTATTGTTGCCGTTGTCATCATCATCATCATCGTCGTCGTCATCGTCATCATCAGTTGTCGCATAGTTGCTGTAATTACCGCTGCTACTGCTGCTACTGATGCTGTTGCTGCTGCTGCCGTGACAATGACTCTTGTTGTTGGGTTTATCTTGGTCAGGACCGGTGTCTGCTGTAGTCAATCCAAATCGTACCGATCCCGCCGACAACCCACAATTGGCGTCATCGCTGACGCCCCGTTGTACCAGGCTGGCTTCGGCGAGTCAACTTGGCCATTCGGCGCCCCAACGACCAACCGTTGGCACGTAGCCACTTTCGCAATCATTTAGTGAGTTTTCTAGATTAATTTTGGCTGTTGCTGCTTGTAGTTCGGCGGCGGTGGCGGCTGTATTGGCGGCCGCAACACCGTTGCTGCTTGTGTACAGACTATTCCGGCCCTGCGCTCTTTTGAACAGGAGGTCCGGCTCGTCTCCAAAAATCGATGGTTGTTTAGAACGCTCTGTGGTCAAACAAAAGAGAAAAAAAAGTATTAGCTTTAAGAATTACATTCTAATACCTAAGAAGATTAAGTTTAAACTAGAGTTTAAAAGGATTTTAGAACATTTTCTGAATGAGGTAAATCTTCAAAATTTTTGCAAAAATCTCTTTAAAATTTAGAACAAAGTTTCCTCAATTATGATGTTTTTCAGTTACATATTCAAAATTAAACATTTTAAACTAAATATCTGTCATATCACAAATATATCAAACGACATATTAATTAACTACATATTGTCTTGATGTCAGTAAAATTTAACGACATTCTGCCGTTTTGATTAAGAACTTTAGACGTTTTAAAAATGCTTAAACTCAACCTTGCACTGATAATCTGTTCCAAAACTGGACTCAAAAATATTCTACTCGAATCTTGAATGATATCAAGTCTATGATTCGAACAGCATCTATTTTGATATTTCATAATACATATATAAAAAAACATTGCTGACATATGGGAATTTCCTTGGGTTCTGGACGCGACATTCGTACGCTTAAAACTTTAATATCTCAAAGAAAATTTTTTAAATTTACTTATTTTTTTTTGATCAAGTAGTATTTAAATAGGACTAAACAATTGTAAAAAATTAGATAATTCTATACGGTAGATCAAAAGATATAAATTAAATAGTGATCGTGTCGGACGGGACATAAACGAATATGTAAATGCCAAAAAGTCGACAAATTTTGCGTACAAATTATTGTTTTAATTATTTTAAAAAATAGATAAAATCATGTGCTTTTTTTATGTATTTACACAAAAACTATACAAATTTATAGTTTTTTTCATAATAAATCAAAGAAAAATTCCGGACGGGACAAAAAAATGCCGATTAGAAATTATCAGTACTATTTTTATTCTAAAAATATTTTTTGGGTACAATATTTTTTTTTTAAATAACTCAGTACTTCGCAGACAATTTACTTTATTTTTGTATATGGACATTTTGTTCCTAACGTTTACAGTTATTTGGTAATAAATCGCAGAATAATTCCGAACGAAAAGTGATCTCTACTCAAATTGAAAAAAAAAATTGTTTTTGATATCTTTAATATACTGTTTTTTAGTTTTCACTTTTGGTACTCAAAGTTCTGGACGGGACAGATTTCAATTAGCAGCCGAAAATTTTCTAGAATTATTAGGAATCGATGTTTCACATTTTTGAAAATGTAGAAGAAATTCAGATTAAAAAACAAAAACAAACTATTAAAAAAAAATGTTAATTTAATATCTTTTTCGTTCCGGACGTGACAATAGCGGGGCCTTATACAAAAATAAAAAATTTTCCGCATTTTGAATTTGTCAGTCGTGGTTGACGCTTTTCTGCAAATGCCCATATGTAGAAAATGTTTATAAAATATACTGTACTGCTAGAATATTCTGATTTATATCTTAAGTTTAATTTTATTTTCAAATGTTATTTTTAATGTATTTTCGATCTTTATTGAGTTTTCGATTTTGATTTTTTCTTTCTTAAAACCTTTAAAAAACGCAATATGGAATGATACGAATTTATTATCGATTAGGTTATGACCTATAATTATGGACGCAATATCAGCTCTCATCTACCAACTTTATTCCATTTTCCGAAATGGAAATTACCCAACTCGTTCTCAAATTCAAACAAGTAATGATTCTGAACTTAATTTCGACATACAAATTTTAAAAAATACGTTTTATATCATTTTTCTAATATTTCTATCACGAGACGATTGCTATTTTTGTTTAAATATGTCAAATAGGATTTTGAAGAAATTAGAAGAATTTCCGAATTGCTTTTTGCCATATTAATTCCAATTAGATTTTGTATTGCAAAAGACAAATGTCTTGAGCAGTAATCGTGTGGTAACTACTTTTTGAACAGGTAATGCAAAAATAAGATCTGGATTAGCAACTAGTATCTAAATAAGATTTAGTACCTCTTTCCTTTTAACCGATTTTGGGACTGTACAATGATCAGAAAAAATTACCTGTGACTTTTATCAAATAACTAATTTCTACGAATAGCAAAAATGAGAATAGAATAAACGGAAATTCCGATTATCCTTATGTTATAGGTGGTACACGTACCCATAAACTTAAGAATTTTTTAAATGAAATAAATTAATGACGGATAATTAAAAAAAATCAATATAGAGTTATTTTGAATCAACTTTTTAATGAATAATTTACTTCTAAATACTACAAATAGTACAAACTGAAAAACATATTTCATTATGTAAATATTAAGCTAACTTAATACGGCATAAAATTTGATAAGAGCACATCATAAATTTCATATAAATTTATGGTATTGCTACTATTTAATAAGTATATATTAATGCTTATCGAGAAACTTCAATATATTTAGCTGATAAGCATGTATTAACTGCTGAAAAATTAGCTGATAGTTTTGAATATTTTAAAACGCAATAAAAATCAACACATTGAAATATTTATAGAACACTTGTGGGAAACGTAATATGATCTAGACAGCAAATTTAATACATAATAGTACAGACAATACCTTGAAACGTGTATTAGATTAATGCGCATTATTTTTATAACAATATGTTAACCACTTAAATACGATTAAGTATCTTTTGAAGTAAGGGTATTATTTATTATTAAATCAGGGGTAAACTAAAGTTAATATTATTAAAAAAAAAACACCGAAACGTGGAACTTATATACCAAATAGAACTGAAATCGAAACTTGAAAGAAAATGAAAATTAAAATTATTCATTTGAGTTTTAAACGCTGATTTAAATATGTATAAAAAATGTTTTTTAAAAGTACAACTATAAAAGTACTATGTCTCAAGACTCTAATTATATTTAGTTAATTTATATTCACGCACATAAAAAACATGATCACCACAATCATGTTTTGACGGCATCATTCAATGATTGGAATTACTATTGCTGCAATCATGTTCCATATTGTAGCATGATTGAATTTAATCATTCTATGATTGTAGAAATCATTAAATGAATGACATAATCATTTTAAAAAAATTGGGAATGATGGTTACAAATATTTACGATCTTAGCAATCATTCTATGACTACTCCAATTATTGTTTTATTTTTGCAACAATTATGCTACGATCATGTTTTTTCTTTGTGTGTTGGTTATATGCGCAAAAATCTCTTCTAATCTAATCAAAGAAAATGTTTTCATAAAAATAATAAACATTTTTAATCAATAATCATCACATTAACTCAGAAGAAAGCACTTAACAAAAAATTGTTGGAATTTTTCTGTACCAAAGGTATATTTCCACTATTCATTTCCGTTGATAAAGTGCAAAAATGTAAAAATTGTGTGCTTAAAAATTTGTTTATTTATTAACACGTGACGTGATAATCATTTTTTTAAATTACTACTAATTTAATAACAAAAGCGTAAAGTCCGACTACAAAAAAAGTGAATATGAATCATAAGATGTTTTGCGTAAACATTACTTTAATTTGTAATTTGCTGTCTTAAAATGTAAACAAACTTCTACTATAATTTCATCATATGTTATGAGTCAGCAACAAGACATTTTTAAACGATTCACATAATGGATACACAATGTGAACTCTGCATAGATTGTACAACGTGAAGATCACATAGCTGTTTTTTTTTAATATATTCCAATAGAAAAGTTTATTTTCGAATTCAAAAACATATTTTATCAAAAATATATATTTTGACTGGAATATCGTAATAAAATATTTAGACAAAATAAATAAATAAATATCTAGCGTATTCACAGTTCATGGTATTGGTACGACATTGTATGAATACGACAGTACGCTATTTAAACTGTGAGCACCACTTTTTTGCTTGCTCAAATGTTTCGTCAAACAAATGCAGCTAATTCTTTAAATTTATGATTTTTTTCAAGTTATCATAAATATGAAAACAAATAAATTAGCATTTTCTGCGTACTATTTATATTCAATTTCACAATTTATCTTCATTTCACAAAATACGACAAAAAAAACATGCCTCAGCGCTACTCTTAAATACAACACTTGTGGTATTTCACTTTTATAAGGGATCAACAACAAATTGACGTTTCTGTGTTATTATGTCGTATATATACTACATGGTACGAATACCAGACTAGAATACGACGAACTGTCAATACGCTTCGTTTTTAAACTTTTTCAAAGGTATTATAAATTGTATATTACATTATATTAAAAAAATGATATTATGTTTTTTTTTTCTGAAACCGTTTTTGAAAACATTTATATATTTTATTAGTTTAGAAAATGGCAAAATTGTGACTGTCGATAAGCAGTTCAAATATGGAATGTTATTTTAATTTTTGAAAACATCTATAATCACAATAGAATTGTTTTCCAATACTGAAATAGATATTTTTTCTTAATTTGAACCATTCGCATACAAAATAAGAGGCA
The DNA here is from genome assembly GCA_951804985.1 of Dryomyza anilis. Taxonomy (NCBI): domain Eukaryota; kingdom Metazoa; phylum Arthropoda; class Insecta; order Diptera; family Dryomyzidae; genus Dryomyza; species Dryomyza anilis. The sequence continues at coordinate 70,998,718 of OX638133.1, forward strand.
TGACATATTTTTTGATACTTTTTATTTTTTCTACTTGGATACTTTTGACGCACGTCACTGAAAAATTAAAATTCAAATTGAGGTAAAGTGAAAAAAAAACATTTATGGTTCATTGAAACTCTGGCGCTAGACATAAATGAAATACTAAAAATAAATTGCAATTGAATTCAATAAAAAAAATCTAGTGAGGAAAGTTCAAGGCACTTATACGACGAAAAATTAAAATGTTTGAAAAAAAAAATGTATTTTACACCACTGTGCAATAATTATCTGCAATAACACAGCGTCATAGTCATGTATAACAATTGATAATGTATTCACATAGCAACTATTTGTCTGTCCAAAATATAAAAACAACATGTTGCTATAAGGGGTTCTAATCACAAAGTATTTTGGAAGTACAGCTTTTTCGGAAATGGGAATTTAGTATCAAAAAAACTCTTTGGCTAAAAATTTTAATACGAAAATTTTTAATAATAAAAAAAAAACATATTAATGACGTTATAAAATTAAATTGCATAATTTTAATATTATTTTTATTATTTTCGGTATTTTTGGGAATTCACATAATTTTAATATCGCAAGAAAGAATCTCTGTAAATTTGTTTTTTTAAATATTAGCCATATATAACATAAAAAGATTTGAAAACTATTTCGTTATTCGGGTAGTTGTAAATTTTTGATATTAAAATTCGATATTCGATATTTTCTAAATATTTGAATTTTTTACTAAATTTTTATGATTTATGAAATGCATTTTTATAACGGAATTTAATATCGGCATTGCTTTGCAAATGGTATTTTGATTTCCCATGTTTGTAACCTTTAGTTGCTCGTATTGCATAGTATTAGTTTGTATAGTATTAAAAAAAATTGAGAATGTGAGAAATACTACAGCTGGTTTACCCATAGAAAACGTATAGTAAAATAAAAAACCTTATAAAAAAAAAAATTCACTTCATATTTTGCGTATTTTGTAAGTCATGATACTTGAAATATGCATTTTTTTTATTTGTTTGCTGCATTTTTTGCAATCGTAGAATGGCCTCAAACTGACGCCAGAATTGCAAAGAAATACTAAATTTTCTCAGTACTGCGCAATAGTTTTTTGCACAATAATTAGATTACAAAAAGAAAAAGAACAACTAAAAATAAATTAAATATAAACAAATACAAGGCAAAGCCTATAACATCAAATGGGTTAAGATAGAAAATTACAAATTCCAAATATATTAATGTTAAAATTCAATTGACAAAATGAAAAACAAAATCTGTCTAAATTATAAACTATATTCGTGACTAAAGCCTGAATCACACGATTGAATAAAATATCAACTTTTGAATCAATTTTCAAATAATTTTAATATCAATCGTGTGATTGCCCAATTTTTGTATGTACAGTTAGGCAATCATACGATTGATATTTAAATTGTTTTGAAAATTGATTCAAAAGTTGATTGTTTATTCCATCGTGTGATTCACGCTTTAAAGCACTTAAATTTATGTAGAAATCCGGAAATATTTTATATGAAATATATCAACAAGTATTGTGAATTGAAATATATGTATCAGATAATTCATTCCTTTATCTACAGAGTTGTTATGACATATCAACTGCAAAACTAATGAAAATATCTACACTCATTGTTATTAACGATTTTAAAATTATATAAGATTCAGAAATATTATAAATTACGAAGCAGTAAAAAAATGTCCATTATTTTATAATATTTTTAGTTTAACCATTTTGTTAGTTATTTTATTAAGCTAACTATTAGTTAAAAATAAAATATAAACTTGGCTGTGTTTAAAAATAGTCTATAAATCAATAATGTCTAGTTATTCAATGCAAGTTTAAACTTGGTTTAAACTCAAAACGTCTATAGATTCCAATCAAATTGACCGAATGTCTTCATATTTTACAGAGAGTTAGGCAATTAGTCATCAGTTAATATGACATTTTAAATATTTGTGTTATGTTGACTATAGATGAAATTACTTTTAGTTTAAACTAAGTTTAATTTCAAAACGTGACTGACAACTGAACCTTAGAGTTAGAGATTAAAAATTTCACTAAATGGTTTAATTATTTTTTTTACTAAATTCTAGTTATCACGTATTAAATATTCTACGCAATTTAAATACTATTTTTTTTTTAATTTTTTTATTGCTCACCCATACAATGGCCAAAGCCCCAATAAACTGAATTTCGTTTGTGCTCCTCCGCTACTTGTTGTTTTTTCACTACAAACGCCTTGTTTTGCAGCAAAATTTGCGTTAATTACAAGAAAAAAATAATAAAAATTATTTTTTTTTAAAAGTCTGTTTTATCTTTATTTTTTTTTTTTTTTGTTGTTGATCTGATTTTTGCTCTGATCTTCCAGTCTGTCTCTGTGTAGCACAGCAGACTGTATAACACTTAACGTGTGACTCAACTGATATTAAATACACTTGAGGCAGATCGTATAAATTACGATATTTGTCCGTCTCTTGCACTTTGTTAGTGTTTTTCGTACAATGCAGTACGTAGTTCGTTGGGATTAGGAAGATCGTCGTTTTAACGAGAGGATCTACCTAAACAATAGGGTTGTAGTAGTTTTTGTTGTTTTTATTTTGTAGTTTTTTTGCCTGTTTAAATCAGGTCAGAGTTTTTGGGTATTGGCGTATTTATCGACATCGAAACGTCTTGCTGGCGACGTTTGTATTGAAGAAAAAAAAAGATTTTAAATTGAAATTCAATTAAATTGTTTTGGAGAGAACTCTGCACTTGTTTGTATTAGACACACTGGTCCTTTGAGTAGTTGCTACCCGATCAAAAGACTGAAAACGACTGAATTTGATCTTCGAATGCTGAATGTTCGTTCGTTGGTTGCGCGTATATATAGAAAAAATTATATATCGACGTCGACGTTATTATTGTAGAGCAAATTATTTGTATATTTATTTGTATTTGTCTATTTTACGTCGTTCGAGAGTCGTTTTAGAAGAGTATGCTCTCTCTCGCTCGTTCGCTCGTCGGTTTGTTTATCTTTTGCGTATCTCTTTATTGTGTGATTTTATTATTGTTTTCATAATTTTTCTTTTGGTTTTTCAATTTTTTGCACTTTTGCGCGTATTTGAAGAGTGATTTGCGTCGTTGCCACTTTTTTTTTCTAAATAGAGATAAAAACATTTGACAGTACTAAAACCAGAGCAGAGATAAAATGCGACAGTTACTCTCTATTACAAGTTGTTTGTTCTGGGAATGTGTGTGTGAGAGGGAGAAGGGTGGAACGTGAGCGACCATAAAACTGTTTTTCTGGATTTTCGCATTGTGATCATGTTGTGATTAAATCATAAAGTTGACATAGTGATATAGAGCGTGAATAGTTTTCACTTGTTTACATCTCTGTGTAGCACGTGAGAGAGGGGGTGACGGACGTGTGTTAGACGAAAGTCACAATGATTTTGGTTGAATGACACATTGGGACAGTGATGTTAACACATTTTTTGACAATATTACTGTATGTGATATGACAATTTTTAGATTTTTGTATAAAATTAATGTAACTACGCTTTAATTTTTTTTTTAACTAATATGCAATACTAAACATAGTATATAATTTAAATTTAGAAAATTTAAATTCAAATTTATTTTGAATGAATATTTCATTCATAAAAAAATTATATTAACAAATTTAATATATATTAAATTTATTTGATTTTGATTTTTGGTAGAAAAAAAGTTTACCGGCCACTTCAAAGAATTAAAAAAATGGGTCTGGTACGATAAGTCGAAATTTAAAATATCGAAACTAAAAATACCGAAAACAAAAATGTAGAAAATAAAAATGCCGAAACCTGAAAATGTCGAAAACAAAATTGTCGAAAACCAAAATGTCGAAAAAAAATGTTGAAAACTAAAAAGTTGAAAAACAAAATGTCGAATACTAAAAATGTCGAAATTTAATATGACGAAATCATTTATTGACGAAAAATGATGGAAAATGTCGAAAAAACTCGAAGATAAAGATATTAAAAAAGAACGAATTTCTGATGCTGCCTTCAAAATACCATCTTGGAATTTAGCTTCAACACTTATAAAAAATCAACAAAAAAGTCGATTTTTTTTTAAATACTTTTTTTAAGGACATGCAATTCGAAGTTCAAGGATAACGACCATTGGTTATATGTTCATGTTAAGAAGAATTTTCCAAAAGATTGTTTTATTAGTTTTAAAATGAAACCTTATCAAAGTTTCTAGCATCAAGGGATATTTCAATAGGAACCACCATAAAAAAGTTATCATTGACAATTTTTTAACTTTGGACTGTATCTCTGGAAAAAGTGATATCTTTGGAAATAATGGTCGGAAAAAAAAATGGTGAATGCAGATCCCGATACCCTTTATCAGTTGCCAAAATATCATTGAAATCGAAGAGAGTGAGTTGCAAATCCTACGAGATTTGGTGTGGACTTGCTCATAAAGGATTTGAAATTTGTATTTCAACATTTTGATATTTCGGCATTTTAATTTTCGACATTTTTTGATCCTATAAAAAAAATGTTTTTGTATATATAGTTTAAAAAATTTGTCGACATTTTCTAACTTTAAAATATTTTTCGACATTTTGTGATTCGGCCATATATTGTTTCGGCGTTCTAAGGCTTTTATAATTTCGACATTTTAAGGTTTCGACATTTTTTTTTTCGATATTTCCTACGGATCCCTAAAAAAATATATAATTGCATCCGCTTATTCATGTAGAAGGGGTGGCATGCTTATTTTTTATATTTTGAAAATACATTTTTTTTGGAAAATAGAGTTTACTAAAAATCTTGTTTTTATTTTTAGGGGTATTGAGAGTTAATGGTGTAGTGTGGATATTTTGTGGCTTAAGAAACTCTCAATCCTGCTTAGGGTTGCATTTTTTTACTTTTGATTCTTGAAAACCATACTTAGGGCCGTTTTCACCATCTTCGGTTAAGCACTAATTGACACTTTAACTCAGAGTTACCAATAGAATATATGGAATTGAAACACTTAACTGGACATTGTAAAAACGGCCCTTAATCTACTTAACTTAACTTTTAGATGAAAATGTTAATTTTTTTTAGTACAAAGAATTTCAGTGAAATATACATTTTAAGTCATTATTTAAATTATTCAAATAATATAAAATTTTAACTAACATTTCTAAAATTTCTTGTAGATTTTCATGTTTTAAGAAATATTAATTTTGTGAGAAATATTAATTTATAACTATGTATAATTTAAAGCCTTAAATGTATTTCGCATAATGAAATATAATTTATTTGAAAATTTTATCAATTATATTCTCATAAAAAAAAGTTACGAATATAATTCGCAGGGGTTTTTCCAACATATTGCAGTATTTCTATTGAAATTATTGCGTAAAACTACTGTACGGTTAACGTAATAACGGCGCTCTGTTAAAATGAGTACAGTGAATAAAAATGAACATGTGCCCCAAAGAAATAAATGGTGGAGAATAATGGGAAAATTTTCTACGATTTCAAACGATTGTTTCTCGAGTTTTATATTGTGGCGCATTTCTCTGCTATAGACTGTTTTTATTGAAGTTTTATTGATGTTTATCGTGGAATACACTTTTTTTTATTTATTATTTTATTCCATATTACTTACTGCATAAATTTTTATTTATTTATTTTTTGGTTTTTAAATTATGCACTTCACATTTTTTTAATTTTGTTTTTTCATTTTGTTTTTGAATTATTTTTCTTTTATAAAAAGTCAACTAAAACTAACAATGGCCGGTTCTGGTTCTTGTTGTCGATGTAGTAGTAGCAATAATACGAAGAAAATTAAATCAATTTTGGTGTCCCCCTTTAACTCCTGTCCAACGACACGTCCGCACGCTACATTTAAAAAAGGGAGATAGAAAATAGAGCATAAGTAACACAGTGACACTTTTTTATGTATATTTTTATGTTAATATTAAATTTTAAACATTAATTATTTTATATATATATATATTTGTAAAACAATAATGAAAAACTAAGACAATACATTGTTTCAAAAAATAAACCTTTAGAACTTTTTCGGTGAATTTAAGTTTTTGAAATATGAATTATTGAAATCTTATCAGAAAGTCGTATCACATTAAAGCAGTTTTAACCCCGAAACCATTAAGACAAAGTGCATTTGACCAGCCATCGCATGAAAATTATAGAAATAAATTTCCACGTCTCTGAAATAAAAATATAAATTCACTAAACTTTGTCTCGCTCGCCCCCTTGAAACTCACCAAAAATGGGAAAACGACGGGAGAACAGTTTTCAGAAGTGGTTAATGTTCAAAATATCGTCATCTCTCGTAAGGGTATATTCAGACATGCAAGAGCAGCTTACTATTCGGACCATAATTGATCTAACTCCTGTGAACAGACCGTAGCGTCCATCACCTAGAATTGCTTATTTGGACCTTATAAACAATTATAGGAGGTGACAAAGGTAAAAATCGAAAAAAGCAAAAAAGAAGTTATAGCCTATATGGACATTAGACTGATTCAAAAACAAAAAATCTTAAAATGATTCGCTCCGCGTCCACTTTCTGAAACTAGACCTTCTAAAAATGAGTAAAAGCTTTTAAAACCCAAAAAAAAGTGATCCTGTGATATTGCGCAACGAGCTTTAAGGACAATTTTGAACTTTGAACGACTATTTTCAATAAAATTATTATTACTCCAAGTATAAGAGGATATCACTAGATTTTATTTTTATACCCTACACTAAGAGTGAAAGGGTATATTCAGTTTGGTACGCCGTTTGTAACACCCAGAAGGAAGCATCTCCGGTATGGAAAAGTATATATATTCTTGATCAGCATGACCTCCTGAGTCGATTTAGTGATGTCCGTCTGTCTGTCCGTCCGTTGTCTGTCTGTCTGTCTGTTGAAATCCCTACTACTTTTAAAATTGAAGAGCTAGATAAATGAAACTTATAACTTAGATTACTAATCTACCTATGCTGTATGTGCGAAGATCGGCGAGATCGGTTCATTGTGACCTATGATCCGACCACTTATGTTCAAATACCTCATATAATATGTACATATAAAGATCAATTTTTATGTATACGTGCTTAGGTAAACTTTTTTGGTCAAATATATATTGATATCATGCTCAAATACATGATAATAATGTTTTCCGGCGAAAAGACTTGTGGTTCACAAAAAAAAATCGAAATTCGGTACACCTACCCGTTTGTAAATATGGGTATCAAATGAATGGAAATTCTTCAGCGATTGAATGTTTGTAGTTATTTTCAGGATTCGTATACCCTGGTGACCTATATATCACTTTGAATGGTAACCACACATATGTGTAGGGTATTTATAGTCGGCTTAGACCGACTAGTGAAATTATGATTTTTTAAATTATAAATTTTTAGTTAACCGTTGCAATTTCATGGCTTGCCAAACACGTAAAATGTATACTTTTTTTTAAATAGTAATTTTAATTGTCGAAATGTTTCTAATATTATTCTAACGAGTTTGGAATAACATTTTTGTATTATTGCACACAAACTTATCTTTAAAATGATGTGTCATACTTATCTTTATAGAAACCGTCTTATTAGTAAATAGTCAAATATTGGTTGAAATCAAAAAATAAAATTTCTGGATATCACAGGATCACTTTTTTCTGGGTTTTAAAATTTCTTATCAGTTTTAGAAGGTCTAGTTTCAGAAAGTGGACGCGGAGCGAAAGAAAAAATAGTTCTCGATTTTTCAACAAATTTGAATCAGTCTAATGGACATGTCCTTGGGTTCCGAATGAAACATTCGTACTCTTAAAACTTTAATATCTCGAAGGAAAATTGATGAATTTACTTGAGTATTTAAATAGGACTAAACATATGCAAATATTAGAGAATTCTATATGGTAGATCAAAAGACATAAATTAAATAGTTGTCGTTCCCAACGGGACAAAAACGGAAGTGCATTTTGAGGTTCATACGTTATTCCAAAAAGTCAGTGAATTTTGCGTACACATTATTTTTTTGAATTATTTAAAAAAAAAGTTGAAATCATGTGCTTTTTATATATTTACACATTTTTTCGAAAGTTTATAGTTTTTTCATAAATAATAATTCCGGATGGGACAATCATTTATTTCTATTTCTAAAAATACTTTTTACGTACAAAATTTTTTTTTTTTAGATAATTTCGAAATATAGCTGAGATAGTAGCCGCGGTAGCTCAGTGGTTAGTGCGTTGGACTGCGAGCCGAAAGGTCCCCGGTTCAAGCCTGGACTCGGGCTAACAACATCTTTTCATAGAAACATTTTCTATACCGCGCTACCTCTCGTCAGTAAATGGCAAACCTTCGAGAGTAAAACCATTGCCTATGAAAAAGCTCTCACCCGCCGTTCGGATTCGGCAATAAACTGTAGGTCCCACCACTTTGAGTACAAATATAACACGCACAGCTCAAAATGGTGAGAGAGCTCGGCCGAAGTTCTATACAGGACTGTAGCGCCAAACTATTATTATTATATATTATTATTATTATATTAGCTGAGACAATTTACTTTATTTTTTATGTATATTTTGTACTTAAAGTTTGTAGTTTTTTCGTAATAAATAAAAAATAATTCCGGAAGTTCTGTATGAAAATTTGCACTACAATTTTATGCTAAAAATAATTTTATATCTGACAATATTAATAATCATTATAACGAAATAAAAAGTAATGTACAATTCGAATATTCAGAGGTTTTTTTAAGGTTGATATTTTTTTTTCCTTTTTTGTGAAAAAAAATATATATTTTTTAAAATTTATTGACACTTTTGGTACTCAAAATAACGGACGTGACAGAAAAAAAATGTCTAGAATTACTAGGAAATCGTTGTTGAAAATGCCGAGGAAATTCTGCTTTACAAACCGAGGACTCAACTCTTTAAAAAATGTTATTAGTTTAATATGATAATAAATGTATCTTTTTGGTTATGAACGTGACAATATGACACCCTTATGCAAATATCAAAATTTGACCTTAATTTTAATTTCAATGCTAATTTTTAAGCTTTAGAAATATTAACTAAGGTTGCCTGAAAAAACAAAGTAATATTTTGTATCTGTATTTATTTGAAAGTATTTACTCAAAAATCACACAGAAGTTAATTTTTCTTTTAATACATATTCGGTTTTGAAAATCCAAACAAAGAAGGCACAATAAATTCTCCGATCAATTATTTAAAATATAATTTATTTGTAATTCGGAAATTCATTGGACACAGCGTATATATTTTTCATCAGTTAATAAATAATATAGGTCTATAAACACTATAAGTCCTATAAATTGATTTAATGATACAGATTTATTATTTTCTTACAGATACGAATAGAACTTATCCGTATTTAGTATTTTTAAATAGAATTTTGCAATACACAATAGTATTTTGATTGCATTCTCTATTTAATGTATTATACAATTATTATGTTTTTTCTGAGCGTACTTATAAGAAATATTTGTCTGTCTATTTCGCAACATTTAACAGCAACTACCACTAATATTGGCAAAATAAGCCTCTACAATTTTCGAAATTAAAATTAGCTTTCTGGCAAATTCAACCAAACGGCGCAATTTATATTGTTTTGTAAACAAATGCTATATTTGCAATAAATACAAATACTATATAATTAAAAATGAACAATAAACCATAATATAAATAACAGTACCAAACGCTGTGATTTCTAGAATTACATTTGGATAGAAAAAATCGTATACTCTACAATAAATGTGTGGAGGCAACACTGGACTTGCACTGGACTTGCATTTCAAAGGTCTTGTTACTATTAACCATAGCAATCAGATAGATCCATAGTACAATCTGTCTAAATTGGGTCAAATTAAAAGTAGGGATATTTTGATAGTTAGTATAGTTGGTATGTTAGAAAAAATTATGAAAGCTATAAGTTGGCTAAAACTAATTCGACTCAGATTGTGATATTGTTTCAGAAAAATATTCCATACCTATGTATTGCAAAAGTATAAATATAAGAGTAAATGTAACCTATAACAAGACTCTTGCAGCAAAAACAAGAACATGTTCGACCTGTAAATGCAATAACAAGAACAAGAGCAAGAACAAAACTACGATGTATGCTAGATAGTATGGTAAATTGTTCATGGGTTTCCCACATATCGTTTCCTGTAAACACTTTCTTAAACAAACACTAAAGTGTTAGCAACCTCATTTGTAGGAAATAATCGAATCGATCGTTTTTTAATACATTTGTATTAATTTGTCTGGATTTTACTACACAAAGTATTAGAAATTCGTTTTCTACATATTGCAGAATATGTAGTATGTATTTGTTTTCTGTAGTTTTTATTGTTGAAATACGTGTACTACATAATATATAAAATGTATTACAAAATTATTTTGTGTATTATAGTTTAATATTAAATTATAAATTATTAACATATTATAATAAATTCTTTCATAAATTATATTCTTTAAATATATTCCCTGTATACAAAAATTACAATTAAAGTTAATTGTTTTTATGAAAATTTGGTTAAAATTGAATTTCTTATATAAAATATTAAAATTAATAGCCCTATTAAAATGGCTCTAAATATTAAAACATAATTTACTTTCAAAAACAGCTAAGTTTTGTTTATATTTTTAAAACAAAATGTTTAGGTTTACCAATAATAAAAAATTACTTTCCAATTTAAAATAATATTCGAATGTATATGGAAGACTTGTCAAAAAAATCACTAATTTGTTAAAGCTGTACACTGAAAAAAAAATAATAATAGTTTGGCGCTACAGTCCTGTATAGCACTTCGGCCGAGCTCTCTCACCATTTTGAGCTGTGCGTGTTATATTTGTACTCAAAGTGGTGGGACCTACAGTTTATTGCCGAATCCGAACGGCGGGTGAGAGCTTTTCACAGGCAATGGTTTTACTCTCGTAGGTTTGCCATTTACTGACGAGAGGTAGCGCGGTATAGGCAAATTTTTTTGTTTTCAATGTTCGCTCTATCATTTTTCGATCGCCGCCTGTATTCTGTTTAGGCAGTAATAGTTGATATGACATCTTTATGGTTTTACCATGGTATGATTTTACCATCGCATGGTTTTACCATAGCATATTATTCTTATGTATTTTGAAGAATGTGTTTTAACGAATGCTTGCCATTCCTTTCAGTCGTCAGAACTGAAGATACTTAGTAGTGCTTCCATCTTATGATCAGGAAAATTTTTGTTTTATTTATATTTTTATTTATTTATTTCTTTATTTATTTCTTTATTTCTTAATTTATTTATTTATTTATGTGTAGATTTTTTGGGGTTGTGGGTAACAATCTTTAGTTGTATTTGTACTATACAACTAAATAGTTTTCAGATTTATAATTCTTGTATCTTATTTTTGGTATTAAAAAAATTATATTAATATTCATTCATATAATTTTCCGAATTAAAAAAAATAAATATGTTATTTAATAAATTATCACAACAAAGTAAAATAACTACATATTATTGTAAAATTAAATGCATATGTAGTAATTTTTCTACATATTTCTGGACGTATAAATAATGACAAAATGTAGGTTTTTTAATACATATGTATTGAAATTTTATATGGAAAAGCTGTTAAATTATGTAGTAATAACAAGTAAAAACAACTACATCAGTTTAGTAAAAATAAATACATATGCTTTTGGACATAAATTAAATACATACGTATTTATTTTAAAGACATTTTTAGTTATTTTTAATACAGTATTTTTTCGGTGTAGGTATCTAATTTTGATCTTTGATATAGTATATTCTTAAAGTAGAAGAAAAAAAAAATATATATGTTACATAATTTCTTCAACATAATTAATTTTGAATTTCGTTATTAGTATAGTAAACATTTACAACGTTTTGTCGATAAGCGCCGCTGAAGTTCCAATGGAAATTATGTAGTGGAAACATGGACTATTTAATCTATTAAAAAGTTCCACCACAAATCACATATTTGTTGGGGTTTTTATGTTGTTCATTCAAATGTAATGAAATTTTATATGACAAACAAATTAGATTACAGTCGTATTTAATTATTGACATTATTTATAAGGACAGGGTTTTCATTGACATTTCATGTACGAAGACTTAAATTTTTGAATATTACTGCTGTCACGTTGAAGCGACACGTGTTCTATTTGCTTAAATATACTTCTAGGGAATAGGGTTAACAAAATAATTGAAACCTTGAGATGAATAACGAAGTCGTGCGTCACAGATTACGACATTAATTTCGAGGATACTGAGAAATGTTTGAAATGTGTATGGTTTTATTTGATAAAAGTAAAGCCTTTTAAGTATAAAACTGATTTGTAGCATTTTCTTTTAGAGTTTTGTTTACATAAATTGTCGTGATTACTAATTCAAAATTTTAAAAGATGTTTTGAATTTTCTCATCATCGATTAGAAACTATCGGATAGAAAGGGGTTTTTATAAATTTGTTATTGAAATTTTGTAAATAGTTTTAAATGGAATACTTTTATTTTCGTTTGAAATTTTGATTTCTTTAACAGCAATTAGAAAATGCAATAGAATTGAAATTTCAATACTATTTCGATCGGATTATTTTTTTATTTTAGCGTAAACAGAATCATTTTCCCATTATGGAGTATAATCTTTTGGTGGCGTGACGAGATAAACAAACCCACGTAAAAAGTAAAACGATATTTATTTGTTTTGATGTTCATAAAGTTTATATTTAAATTAAGATAAGATTTGGTGTCGTATGTTAAGTACTCAAATAAAAACCTTTTTGCTCTGTTAATTGCGTCTTAAAAATGAAATTATTAGGCAACAAAGTTGTTAGAATTTTTGTATTTTTTTTATTTTTTTTTGTTTTTTGAGACATGTAAAATTGCAGATCGACACAACTGCATGCAACGTGACAAATGTAAACAAATAATAATTCTTTAAAATGTTTTCAATGAAAACAAAAACAAAATATTTGTGCATATGTGCGCAAAATTACAAGGCCTGTAAATAGATTGTGTGGGGCGTGATAAGCAAAATTCACGTTGCCAAGTGCAATGAATTATTTGCAAATAAATTTTTAACACGGTAGAACAGCCAAAACATACTTTCAACGAGACACATTATAGGGTTTTTCAATAAGAGCGCTACAAAAGTTTTTTTTCAAGGGTTTTTCAACAGGGACGCCACAAAAGTAGAGCGACAGGGACAGCAAACGACGTAATATTTCTTGCTGTTCTTTTGCCATTTATCTTCAGTATGGTTTGCCATTTCATGATGGAAAGATATACGAGCCAACAACGAGTCGAAATTATTAAAATTTACAACCGAAATTCGAATTCGTATATCTTTCCATCATGAAATGGCAAACCTTACTGAAGAGAAATGTCAAAAGAGCGGCAAGAAATATGGCGTCGTTTGCTGTCCCTGTCACTCTACTTTTGTAGCGTCCCTGTTGAAAAACCCTTTATTTCGAATAGAACGACCAAAAGAAATATTTCATATCCCTAAAAGAAATTTACTCTATTAGTGTAGATATTTAAATGACATAATCACGTTGATCACTGGGCAGGTTATGGCAAGGTAAATGTTCAATGATCAGTTACTGATCAAAGCCTTCGAACAAATTTTTATCAAATAAAACCCTACATTTATTATAAAATGTTTTGCAATCCGAAGAGTATTTTTTTGAAATTAGTATTTTTATTAAAATGATGTTTAAAATATGTTTAGTGTTTTTTAAATATGTATTTAAACCATCTTTAAAAATAAAGGTTAACCTTTTCGGCGGTTTCTAAATAACTCTCACTGCATCATATTTATTAAATAAATCAGTGAAAAATCAAAAATTTAAAGAAAAGAAAAAAAAGTGAAAACCCAGTGAAAACTCTTATTTTTTGAAAATTTCCGGCTAGGATCTGAGAGAAACATTTATTTTTGAAAATTTTCGGTTGGGATTGAAAAGGAAGAGATATAAATATATCTCTCATTAGTAATTTTCGAAAACATTTGTATACGACAAAAACAAAAATATTCGAAGATTAAAAAAAAAAATTGTTAAAACAAAAAAACAACGTCATATTCGAAAACAACATTTTACAACAAAAACTTTTTATTCGTCAAAAAACAATAATGTTCGAAAATTCCGAAAAAAATAAAAAAAATGTTTGTGGGACAAAAACAAAGTAATGTTCGAAAACAACATGTACCAACAAATAAATTTTATTCGATAAAAATAACAATGTTTGAAAAAAAAAAATTTAAATCTTTGGGTGATAAAAACAAGGTAATGTTCGAAATACCATTTTCAAACAAACATTTTTTTCGATAAAAACAACAATGATCGAAAAAATTGGAAAAAATTAAAAAAAAATATTTTAAACGACAAAAACAACGCAATGTTCGAAAACAACGTAATGTTCAAGAACAAGATTTTCAAAATATAAATATATCTCTCATTAGTAATTTTTGAAAATTTTTCATTCGGCAAAAACAACAATGTTCGAAAGTTTTAATAAAAATAATTATTAAAACAAAACAATAAAACGCAATGTTCGAAAACAACATTTCTAACAAACACTTTTTATTCGACCAAAACAATAATGTTCGAAAATTACAAAAAAAATTGTAAACAAATGTTGTGGGACAATAACAAAGCAATGTTCGAAAACAACATGTACCAACATATAAATGTTATTCGACAAAAACAGCAATGTTTGAACATTTTAAAATGTTTGGGTATCGTCGAAAAACCATTTTCCAACAACAACTTTGGTCGAAAAAATTGTAAACAAATATTTAGACGACAAAAACAACGCAATGTTCGAAAACAACATTTTCCAACAAACACTTTTTATTAGACACAAACAATAATGTTCCAAAGTTCCAAAAATAATTGTAATGAAAATGTTTGTGGGACAAACAAAAAGCAATGTTAGCAAATAGCATATACCAGTAAATAATAGTTATTCGACAAAAACAACAATGTTTGAAAAAAATATTAAAAATGTTTGGGTGATAAAAACATGGAAGTGTCCGAAAAACCATGTTCCAACAGTGAAAAACAACAATGTTCGCAAAATTTATTAAAAACATTTTTGTACGACAAAACAACGCAATGTTCGAAAATAATATTTTACAACAAACATTTCTTATTCGACAAAACAACAATTTTCGAAAATTTCGAAAAAAATTTGTAAAGTGTTTGTGGGACAAAACAAAACAATGTTCTAAAACGATATTTACCAACAAATAAAAGTTATTCGACAAATTCAAAAATATTTGAAAACAAACAAAAAAATATTAAAAAATGTTTGTGAGACAAAAACAACGCAATGTTCTAAAACAACATTTACCAACAATAAATTTTTGCGATTCTTTTATTAATTTTTGCAACAACAACAAAATATCCTACAAATGCAATAAAATGAATTTTTTGTCTACTGAACAACCTTTAAACTCAGACATGTAAAATAAAGGTTTTCATATAACTGTTATCGAAAGACTTTTATTTTTAGAAATTAAATATATCTCAATCAAAGACCTACATTTTTTTAAATAAAAAATATATTCAAATAAAGACAAATTTGTTTTAGATTTAAATATTAATATAATATATTATGAGAATGAAATTTATATTTTATTAAAAATAATATCTCTCATTGAAAGACCAAATAGAAGTGAGGGTTAATAATTATTTATGATCTCTAATTGAACCTAAACCAGTTGGGAAGGTTAGATCACATGGGAAATTTTAAAGTAGGTGTAATTATGATAGTTAGGATTATCAAAATTATAGTCGGTCTAAGCCGACGAAAAAAATTTAAATACCCTACACATATGTGTGGTTACCATTCAAAGTGATATAGGTCACCAGGGTATACGAATCCTGAAAATAACTACAAACATTCAATCGCTGAAGAATTTCCATTCATTTGATACCCATATTTGGGTAGGTGTACCGAATTTCGATTTTTATACCCTACACTAAGAGTGAAAGGGTATATTCAGTTTGGTACGCCGTTTGTAACACCCAAAAGGAAGCATCTCCGGTATGGAAAAGTATATATATTCTTTATCAGCATGACCTCCTGAGTCGATTTAGCGATGTCCGTCTGTCCGTCTGTCTGTCCGTCTGTCTGTCTGTTGAAATCCCTACTACTTTTTAAATTGAAGAGCAAGATAAATGAAACTTATAACTTAGATTACTAATATACCTACGCTGTATGTGCGAAATCGGTCCACTGTGACCTATGATCCGACCACTTATGTTTAAATACCTCATATAAAATGTACATATAAAGATCAATTTTTATGTATACGTGCTTAGGTAAACTTTTTTGGTCAAATATATATTGATATCATTCTCAAATACATGATAATAATGTTTTTCGGCGAAAAGACTTGTGGTTCTCAAAAAAAAAAATCGAAGTTCGGTACACCTACCCATTTGTAAATATGGGTATCAAATGAATGGAAATTCTTCAGCGATTGAATGTTTGTAGTTATTTTCAGGATTCGTATACCCTGGTGACCTATATATCACTTTGAATGGTTACTACACATATGTGTAGGGTATTTATAGTCGGCTTAGACCGACTATAATTTTGATAATCCTAACTATCATAATTACACCTACTTTAAAATTTCCCATGTGATCTAACCTTCCCAACTGGTTTTTTTTGTGAACCACAAGTCTTTTCTCCGGAAAACTTTATTATCATGTATTTGAGCATGATGTCAATATATATTTGACCAAAAAAGTTTACCTAAGCACGTATACATAAAAATTGATCTTTATATGTACATTTTATATGAGGTATATGAACATAAGTGGTCGGATCATAGGTCACAATGGACCGATCTCGCCAATTTTTTCGCACATACAGCGTAGGTATATTAGTAATCTAAGTTATAAGTTTCATATCTAGCTCTTCAATTTTAAAAGTAGTAGGGATTTCAACAGACAGACGGACAGACAGACGGACAGACAGACAGACGGACAGACAGACGGACAGACGGACATCGCTAAATCGACTCAGGAGGTCATGCTGATCAAGAATATATATACTTTTCCATACCGGAGATGCTTCCTTCTGGGTGTTACAAACGGCGTACCAAACTGAATATACCCTTTCACTCTTAGTGTAGGGTATAAAAGGTATACCTTTAAACGTCTTATGGTGACTTTTGTTAATTATCTTTTATTCTAAACATAAATATGTTTGAACGAAAACAAATATATGTTTGGAATGTTTTGCAATAATACTTTTGTTTGCATAAAGCTCCAAATATATGTTAAGACTGAAAAATGATGTTTGGGTTTTTTGCAGCGTGGAATTTTTTTATAATAACTGTTATTACACCGTAGAAATTTGATTGCTAAATATAAAATATTAAAAATTTTATTTTACTAATTACATTACAAAAAACGTATTATACGTATTAGAAAAAAAACATATACATTTTTTCGAGTCAAAGTCACCCCAGTTGACGGTATATCGAAACTGTTTTAATATGGTACTTTAAACTAAAGCCGTAACTAATAGGAAATAAAATCAATTAATCGTGTTGTAATTTTAAATATTAATTTTTATTTTCCAATACGAAGGGCATTTTTAAAATTTGTTTTCAAAACAAGTATTAATTGTACGCAAGGTCGCAGTGTATTTTTTAAAATTTTAAATTTGTACTTATTGAAATGCTAATTTTTAACTTATAGTGTTATTCTTCCGCAGCGTCTCATCTGCATAATGTTAAGGTTTCACCCACTCACAAGTCTGTTGATTTTTTATTTATATTATATTTATATTTGCAAAATTTAGCTAATAAATTTTATTTTGCGAAAAAACAACTGTCTAATTTTAAATTTATTATCATTCAAAAACGTAGTTCAAGGTATTATTCTTTTTTGCTGTGATAGGTTTTCTTACGTTGTTATTGGTTCAGGTTTCTTTCTTTCTTTTATTTTTGCAGTATTTTGTTAGGCTAATGAATGGCTCATGATTAGCTGATAATAATAAACCATAACAACAATCAAAATAACATTTATGATATTAACAATAATATGCTAAACTGTTAATCTGTACACCGAGAAAATAAAAACCACTTTAAAATCTATTTTAAGTTATAGTAAAAATGAGTACGCATTAATTCAATCGCATTTAATAACTTTAAATTTTAAAGATTTTGTTTTTAATTTCAAAATGACTGCAATTTAATAGTGTCCCATTTAATTATTCTAATTTGAAGTTGATATTTCTTGTAATTCTAAACAATTTCCATATATCTATTGGCTATTAACTATGTTATATTGGTCTGACCTTAAATAGTTGTAAATGAACGTTCTTCAAATTGAAATTTATCTTTAAATTAAAAATGTAAACTTTAAAATTGAATGCGTATTTTAATCTCTCGGTGTACATAATTCAAATGCGTAATTTAAAGATATTAATAAAAAAACGCAGATAACATTTTTGTTATTATGTTTTGTTTATGAATATGCTAATATTTAGATAAGAGTTAGTATTAGACGTTTTTTACGTTTATAATACATTTATTTTTCTCTCGAATATACATGAACAAAGTTTGTGTAATTTGACGCAGTAAACTTTGTATTTGTACTCAAGTTGTGTATGTAATTTTCCATCAATTTCTTAAAAAGTCCCAAATGAATAAACGTCAATTGTGCTATTATTCTAATGATTCGAATTTTATTTTCGACTTTGTAAATAGTAGTCATACGACATAACATCAATTGGGTATAATTACGACTGACAGCCAACACAAGTAAATGCTTTCACTTGTGTGGGTATATTGCGTTACACTATCCTCAATACACATAACACATTTTGTCAAACTGTCTGAAAACTATATTGTGAATAGGTATCTAATATAAAGATAAATCATGTTTTTATGATTATTAAAATCTTGAAACACAATTAAAGTTATTGTATTTAGAGAGGCAAATGATGGGCTCAATTTTATTCGCCTCACGGCTTCTTTTTTCAATATGTTCATGTTCATTCAGATATCATATTTTTTCAATTACTCATACGATTGTTCTATCAATGCCCATCGTAAATTACTATAGGTGATGCACTAAAATCGATATTGATTTTTTCAACAAAATGAAAAAAACTGGACTCATTTATATCTTTTCTCGAACGTCAATGACATGTTTACAATCATTCTCT
Organism: Dryomyza anilis; assembly: GCA_951804985.1. Lineage (NCBI taxonomy): Eukaryota > Metazoa > Arthropoda > Insecta > Diptera > Dryomyzidae > Dryomyza > Dryomyza anilis. Next base: position 71,017,934 of record OX638133.1, read on the forward strand.
TAGAAATAGCATTATTCAAGAATTTCGATATTATTACGAATTACGATCAATCAAACTATTATTTCAGTACCCCCCTAGACAATTTTATGGAATATATCCGGCATATTTCGGGCAAACAATCAGATAAATGAAATATTTTGGGAAGTGTATAGCATGTTGTAAAATTTTGTGGAATTTTAGTGGCAGATTTACGGCAAATTTTGGCAACGGGAAGAAAATAAACAGTGATACAAACTCCGCCTTTCTCTGTTAAAAATATGTCGAAAAGTGTTTCTAAACAGCCTCGAACCTGACAAAAAAATTTTATATATACAAATTGAAAACATATTTGATAGCAGGTGTACAAATCAGGCCGGTTTATTGCTATAGTGTGAAAACAAAATTGGTAGGGAAATGACAGGCAAAGGTGGACAATACTGGTGGAAGGAAAATGATAGGAAAGGGTAGAGAGAATTCATATATATATTCTAGATCAGTGGTTCCCAACCTTTTTGCTGTCGCAACCCCCCTTTTTAACTCCATATGTCTCCTGCGACTCTTTTGAAATTTTAAAATAATTGGTTTCAACCGAAATGAAACTTATAATTCCTAGTAGATTTTGGTCGCCTGATTCTTACTGCGTACTCAGTACTTATCCACCACGTCGACATTTTGCAAAAAAATTAGTCAAAGTAGCAAATATACCGTTTTTTGTACTTTATATCTCAATTTTTCGCACGATTTCGACATGCTACAGATGCAAACATTATCACAAAAAAAAATATAAACCTTATCTCTTACTTTTTTTCTTAAAATATAGGTTCGCGATGTTTTGTGGTCAAATTCTCAAAAAAATGTTTCAAATTTCATCTTATTGAAATTTTAATCTAAATATTTTTTAAAGTTTGTTTATGAAACATTTGATTAAAATGTAGAGCGATATGCAATTTCATACTGAAACATTATAGTGGGGCTAGGTGCAAAAACATACACATTATGGGGAAACTTCTGGTGTGTATTTGAGTCGGCCGGCTTAGTAGGGTTAAAAAATGTTTTGCACACTCGCCTTTAACGAATTCTTCTGAGCGACTGAACTGAAATTTTTAAAAATGTGACATAACAAAATAAAACGAAATTGGGAAATATATACTGCATATTTGGTATGGAAATATATTTCGTGACGTATTATTGACGTATTAAATAATAATAATAGTTTGGCACTACAGTCCTATAAGAACTTAGTCCGAGCTCTCTCACCATTTTGAGCTGTGCGTGTTATATTTGTACTCAAAGTAGTGGGACCTACAGTTTATTGCCGACTCCGAATGGCGGGTGAGATCTTTTCATAGGCAATGTTTTACTCTCGTAGGTTTGCCATTTACTGACGAGAGGTAGCGCGGTATAGAAAAATGTTTCTATGAAAAGATGTTGTTAGGCCCAGTCCTGCCCTTTCGGCTCGCAGTTCAACGCAATAACCACTGATCTACCGCGGCTAATTGACGTATTAGCATTATGTTTTAAATTGAGAAAATTACAAAAAAATTGAAATATTTCATTTTAAATTGAGATTAAATTGGGAATTTCCAATAATATTGCAAAAATTCTAAATAAAATTGGATTTCCATTCAAAATTGATAAAATTCCAAATAAAATCAAGTTTTTTAAAATTTGAAATTGAAAAAAATCCAAATTGAATGAAATTAATAAATTGGCAACAGATATTGAGATTTGCCTTTTGAAATATGTAACAAATAAAATGGAAATAAGGAAATTTAATATCATTTAAATATTTTTTCACACGCCGACAGTACATACATAAATCATTTAATAACGAGGAACATAAATGGGAACAGGTTTCGATTTTATATTCGGAATCGTAACTCTTTTTAAATGTATATGTGGGACCGAAATCGCTATTATAAAAGGTCTTGAAATCAGAATCGTAATTTTCTCAATTTCAATTGTGATAACTCTCTCGACTCAGTTTTTAGATATCACAAATTTCGTAGTGGGCAAATTCTGAGTACGCAGCAAGAATCAAGCAAACTAAATCTACCAGAAATGAGAGGTTTCATTCAATATTAAAATGTTGTAGAAGAGTGTATGTCCGAATGTTTTCGAATTTTTCCTTTTTGTTTCTAAATTTTCTATTATAAAAATTATATTCGGTTTGATTTTACGACAACGACAATTTCGCATATGTTTTCTCTTTCATTAGCAATAGGAACTCAGAACTGTTATTGTGTTCGCTATATCGCTACAAAAGTGATTGAAGAAAGCAATAACAAAATACGTGTTTTTGTGCGGACAAACATGGAACTTAGAAAGAACAATTAGCTGGGCACCGGGGAAGTAGAACCACGTAACTCGAACAATAGTTTTTCTATCGTTTTGCATTAAGTATATCTACGCATTATCGAACTGACGATTGTAACTGCTCGACATCACTTAAGGTATCTTAATCAGGGACTAAAACCCTTTGATATATCGGTTTCGGTTCTGGTTCCAACACTGAGGGAAATAAAATTCTAAAACTCGAGAAGAATTCGGTTAGAAAGAAAAATAATAGAATTTGGTTAATATTAATAAAATACTACTAAAATTCAAGAATTTGTCATCTGGATATCAAGAAAGCAAATTACTTAGTTGTCAAAAAAGTAAACAAACTATATTCAACTGGATTTTATGAAGTTAATTTATTGATTATTAAAAACAAAAAAAGAACACGCAAAATTGTTGCTGTATTCTTCCTAAAAGAACACGTGTTCATGTATTGTTGTTGTTTTCATCGATGTCTGTATGCTTTGTTTTGCGAGGTCGCCATCTGCTTGTTAGTCTGCCTGTCTGTTTGTCTGTTGAAAGTAACTAAGCCAAATTTTTCTAGATATTCAGACATTAAGTTCTTTGGTGTCAAAAAAGTTACTAAGTACAATTTGTCTGGATTGCAAATTTTTTTCTTCTTAGGTATCAAAAAACGGCATGATATACAATGTTTGCATGTGTGTGTTTTCACGAATAGAACAACAAAAGACAGCCAGACAAGCCAGCGCCTGTGTATGTAAGGACTGCGTCGAATAAATTGTCCGTTACATATCTTCCCATAATGTGCTATTGCAAGATTCAAATTAAAAAAAATTGATCATAGTAGCTCTGAATTAAATGGCAGAAAATAATTTGTGTCAGTTATAGTCAATACAAAATTTATTTAACGCGAAAATGGCAAACGAATTTGAAGTGCGAGATAATATAATTAAAATTTTTCAAAAACAACCTAGTTGGTCTTTTAAAAAAATTGCCAAGGAGGTAGGGGCTAACCCTAAGACCATTTCTCGCGTAGTCAACCGCTTTAAGGAAGACCTGAGTATTGATCGGAAGAAAGGTTCTGGTAAAAAAAGGCCCACATGATCGTGAAAAGTCGAAGGTTGTGAATATTTTAAAGAAAGATCCAAGCATATCCGGAAGGAAATTGGCGAGAAAGGCGGATTGCTCAGAATCTTTCGTGCGCAGGACTAAGAAAGAAGCTGGGCTGAAGACGTACAGGTCCAAAAAGTTCCGGATAGAAATGCCGTCAAGAATGAAACCGCAAAACAACGAGCTAAAAAGCTGAACCAAGATTTTTTTAAAAAATTCGATTGCTGCATAATGGACGACGAAACTTATGTTTTCGCGGACTTTTCTCAGCTACCTGGGCAGGAATTTTATACAGCCGATTCTCGAGGAAATGTCGCTGAAAAATTCAAATAAAAAAAAATGACAAAATTCCCAAAGAAATTCCTTGTTTGGCAGGCAATTTGCAGTTGTGGAAAAAGGAGCAGCTCATTCGTGACACCGGGTACAATTAATAGCGAAATATATGTGAAGGAATGCTTGCAAAAGAGATTGCTTCCATTTTTACGCCAACATGAAGTGTCCACCTTTTTTTTGCCTGACCTCGCTTCATGTCACTACAGCAAAACGGCCTTAGAGTGGATCCAACAAAATGCAGTGATTTTGGTGCCTAGAGAAGCCAATCCACCAAACTGTCCAGAACTCAGGCCGATTGAGAGATACTGGGCTTTAGTAAAAAGGGAGATGAAGACAACAAAAACAGTGGCCAAAGACCTTCAAGACTTTAAAAGAAAGTGGTCTTCAGCAGCTGTGAGGGTGTCGGACACTACCATTACAACTTTAATGGAAGGGGTTCCGGAAAAATTAAAACTTTTTATTAAAAAATATTAATTTCTGGTTTTTTATATTTTTTTTTAATCTAAAAATAATTTGCAAAATAAAATATTTTATTCTATAAAAATTCGATTACTAGATTTCTAGATTTTTTCATTTTTGTAGCGGACAATTTTATTCCACGCAGTTCTTATGAATGTTAAAGATATAAATAGAAAAAAAGAAATTTTAGTAGAGCAGAGAGTTTGACATCGGTTTAATTCTAAATTTTGTATAATGGGTTCGCATATGGTTTGGATTAAAAAAAATTAAACGGTTTTAAACGGATATGTGTTACGATTTCAATCTATGTGTGGGAAACGTTTAGCAGCTTATCAAAATTTGTAGAATTCTAAATGCAGATTTTGGTGACCGGTTGAAAACAAATGCAGCATTTGATAAAAACTCTGCTTTTTTAATTTTGTAAAATACCTTTAACCTGTCAGTTATAATATGTTTTCCACAGTTTAATATTTTTTCCATAATCATATTTTTGCCCCACATACAAAGTCAACGCTTAATTCCACCCTTTGCAATCATCATTAAATAAAATTGACGTCAGCACTTTATGTCCTCGTCCAAAAAAGTCTTATAATAAATCATACGATTTTCATTATTGACATGTAAATGATTTTTTTTTATTATATGTTAATTATTTACACGCTAACGCCTACTTTGAGTATTGCATGACTGGAAAAGACGTCATGTAGGAAGTTATACAAAAAAAAAGTCCTTCAAGTGTGAATACGGCGAATGTGACCTAGCAACCTATTTAAAGTAAGTGCATTGTAGCGCCTCACAGACTGTCAAAGTGACTAAATAACTGACAAACAGCCGAAAGTAGATCATTGCCAAAAATAGAAGTTACAGCGCCACTGACGTCAATATGAAAATGGCAGGGTTTTATAAGAGTGAAATACGGGAGACGTGTTCTCAAAAACGTCAGTCACCGCATTAAGCGAACCATATGAATGAATAAAATCTCATATTTAAAACATAAAATGCCAAGAAATAAGAAAAGAAAAAAGAAAAAACACAAATAGGAACCTACCCAAACCACCAACATATTGAGGTCGCATAATTACAACAGCAAACGAACGGTTTTCTAATATTTCCCGCCCTATTACCGGCCGGCCACGTGAGTTGAACTGCATAGGCATCAGGACGATGACGACGACAAAAAGAATAACAATGACTCGTTTGTTTGCAATTACAATTTATGTCCATGGTTAAAACACGAGGACAATTCCATCACGTGTATGAAACAAGCGCATTACTCGTTGGAAGCCTGGAAGAAGGCATCATCACAGAATATATTATGGCATTTGGAAGGACATGCGCCTTTTTTGGTGTTTTACCTTCCATTTTGTGCTGCTTTGTTGTCTGCCATTTGTAAAATGAGCTGCTGTATGGAGGTACAGTCGTGGCAAATGAAATAGGTTGAAATATTCTTTAATGCAACATATTTTTTAATATTCTTTTCGATAATATAACACACGAATTTAATTTATATTCAAAACCGCATAAAATAATGCAATAATTTTTAAATTGATTTGCCACGTTTAGGCTTAAAAAATTCTTAATAAAACACCTAAACCCTGACTAAATTAGGTTCAGGTGTAAAAGGAGCTACACTTATGTTAATCATCAAAACTGATACAAATTTAGTATTTTAATTCCCACTTAGAATTTGGTCGTCATTTGGTCGCGGTTCTCCTGCACACAACTCAATCATTAACCATAACCATTGTCTATTCTGGGGAATATTTATTTAGAATTCGTTAAATTTTGGGATAACAAAAGTAGCTAGTAGATCAATTTTTATAGTTTATTCAAAAGTTTATTCAAAAGGACTGTAATCTGAAAGTTTTTTTTTTTTATTCTGTATTGCGAACTGAACAAATTAACGAACGAAAAATTGTGCGTACCACAAAATGCAATCATATAAAATTCATTTGACAAAACCTGAATTGTTTTAAAATATTAGTATAAAATCCATTTAAACAATGAAGTTTACATAACTAAATCGACGTTCCTAAATTGTATATTTTTTTAATTATTATCAAATAAAAATGACATAAAATTAAAAAAAATCATCTTCTAAAAACTAAATTTTCAAATATTCATTTAAAATTAAAGTTTTCATTTATTTTTATATTTTTGCAAAATTTTTCTATAAAAAGTAATTTAAAAAAAGCTTAATGATCTTCTTGGGTTTATATTTCACTGATTTTATATTTTGAATTAGTTTTGCTTGAGCTTTAAGCCATAATTGTTTATTATTCAATGAGAGATATAGTTATTTTATTCATTATTTTTATTTTTTTAATCCCGGTACTAATCCCAGATCTCGGTATTAACATTTTTTAGTCTCGTAATTTCGGGATTGAAAAATAGTGCAGGATTCACATCCATAGGTTTTACATATCTATTTAATAACAGTTCCGATTCCGTTTTTTAGTGGTCCCCGCCAGAGACACCTGTCCCTGGCATAATGCATCGATGTTGTAGTGTTTCCACAATATTTTTAGTGTCCATCAATATCAGTCGAAGTAAAATGTTTATTTTCGGCAGTCGTTCGTTTACGCGACTTGTCGAATAATCTACCCTGGAATTCTGCAATAAAACAAAACATTTTGCTTTAACTGAATTTGGCGAACACTAGAAATATTTGACGGAAACACTTCAAGTATTGTGGCAAACACTACAAAATTTTGAACTATTTGTGGAAACACTTTCGTGTTTGTGGGAAACACTTCAAATATTTGTGTGCAACACTTTCACATCGGTTATTTCCTACAAATGAGCTTGCAAACACTTTAGTGTGTGTTTAAGAAAATGTTTACAGGGAACGATATTTTTTTTGAGTGGGTTGCGAATCCAATTCCGGTTCCACTTATTTATAATAACGGTTCCGATACCAGGGGCACTATTCTTGTTTGATGAGAAATATGAAATGGGAATGAAAACGAGATAAACCTATTTTCATACTCTGTTAATAATATAAAAAATAGTTTTTGTCTCATTTTCCATCTCATTTTATATTTCTCATCAAACGAGAATAGTGCCCCAGTTTCAGTTCAACTTTCAAATTTTCAATTCGATCAAGTTTTATTTTCATGTTCCAAAATACTACTTTTAAAACTAAAAAATATATATTTTCTTTTGTATTCAAAACGTAAATAACGCAAAGAGTTTTATTTCAATTGAAAGTGAATTTGCAAACACACCTGATATACTGGGATATATAACTTTAATTTCTTTGGTTTTCTAATTAATTCGCCATTACTGTGTGTGTGACGTTCTATGGCAGCAGACCATAACAATGTTGTTGTCTACAATGCGCGTTTCTTAGTCTCGATAAAAATCAATAATTATAATGTCTGCGAAATGCTATACCTTTTTTTGCACTAAATAACTAAAAAAATAAAAGAATTCATATTTTACAACTACCTTAAGCTGTTATTACGACACTTTCTCCGGCTGTTTGGCTGTATTTAAACCTTTTTACTCCAATTATATGAACCGTTATAATAAAATAAAATCAGAATAAACTTTTTAACGCTCATATTTGGTATTAAGTTCATTGCTAAAATTGTTTAATTGCTTGACGTACAATGGCGTTGCATGTGGCAACACTGACTACACAATTTACTGTTTTTTGCGTTTAAAAAATTTTAATTGCATCAGAACGAAATTTGCACTCGCCGCACATCGAAGATTACGAAACAACGGAACAAACGTAAAACACTTTTGGAATTATTAATATTATTTGTAACACCGAAAAAACACCGTTAACACAACGTGTAAACCGAAAAATGCAACAACTTAGGTTACACCGCGAAAACACCAACAAAAATCTAATCGAAGACTTGAACTAAAAAACACCAAGAATTGAAATATATTTTTTTTTGTTATTAACACTGAATTGTTTGAATTTAGTTTCTTCAGTATTTTGTATTTTCATATAAATGGTTGAAATCTTTATTGCTGTCTGTTTTATGGTATATTTTTGAATATTATATATATTGAAAAAAATCCGAGACACGTCCGCCAAAGAGTGGCGTCCGGTTGTTAAAAGAAAACTGAAAGGATTTCTTTCCAGACATTCAACATTATGTGTTGGCCAGACAGAAATTGTGAAATTACATCCACGTCATGGAATTGTGACACATGCGCAGATGCGGGTCTGGTCGGGTCGTCAACGTCGAGCGCCATGCATCCAAAAAATAAATCGCATTGGATGAACAACAACGTGTGACATCTGGAAGGGGTATAACAAACAGCTATAAGAAAACCGAAACAAAAATACCAAAATTTAGTAAAATAAAAAAAAAATATATATATATACGTAGCAGTCAATGTGCTAATAAACATAAAAAGACGGGTCAAAGTCTGCACATTATGATGGTCGCTATGAAATGCTATCTTTCGGCGAATAAATACTCATCGTCTGTCTGGGATGACTAACACAATAATATTTCAAATTTAACATTTACATTTTATTAACGCTCAGTCTTAGAGGGAGCAATGACATTTTTTTTTTTTATTTAAGGCTTCATCTATTTCAAAATATACATTGGATTAAAATCAGGTTTAATTAAGAACGTAGATATCCATTTCATACTGCTTATTACCAAACCCGTACCGTTACAGAAACCGTTATTCAAAAATCAGAAAAAAACCAACTGTTTCAGGTATAAACCGAAAACAGATTAAAAAAACAACTGAATGCTCAAAAAGTGCATTAAAATGCATAATATATATAAAAAAACATTGGGTAAAATAATTTAAAAGGATAATACGCAGTGTACGGGTCATTCCACACCAAATCGACCAAAAAAAGTAAATTTTGAGATTTTACCTTTTCCATTTCGAAGAAATTTGTGCAACTGATAAAGCTTATTGAGATATGCATTGACGACCATTAGTTCAGAGATACAGTGCCTCAAAGTTACAAAAATTGGGCCAAAAATCTTTAAAACGAGTCATAAACGGAGTTTCTACCATTTCTACTTTAAGAGATATTGACATATAAACCACCATACAAAAGGATTTTATTTGTCAATTTTTTGTAATTGTGGAAGTAGTGGTCGAATACAAAAAAAAAAAAATGGTCAATGCATATCACGATACCCTTTATCAGTTGACCAAATTTTATTGAAATCAAAGAAGGTGAGTTCCAACCGCTGGTCGATTTGGTGTGGAATGGCCCGTAAACGTTTCATTCTAAAACTTGAAAACGAAACCGTCAATGATTCCGGAATGATTTAAACCGAAACCGATATTCGATGTACTCACGTCGGTCTCTTTTTTTTATTTACTTTTGGTGTTTCATTCTGATTTTCTTTTTTTATTCTTTTCTTTGTTTCTTTGTTTGTTTCTTCGTATAAATAATTACAAATATTTGAAAATTGAATGTGTGTTATTTAGGATTTTTGTAGAAAACAAATATAAATTTATTTCTCGAAAATAAAAAATTCAATATAATCTCGATATCAATAATGACAATAACAACGATTCTAGATATTATTCTCGATTTCGACAGCTAGTGTAGCGTTCAATATCTGATTGGTTTCTTGTATTCTGGTAGAGAATTCAATAAATATTCCCGTCCGTCAAAGTAGTTGGAAGTTGTTAAATAAAAGGTTGGTTTGGTTTGCTGGGATGCAATTACTATCATAGCTAATACACAAACCAAAAACAATAGCACGTGTTTGAACCCTTTTCTTTGTAAATTATAGTTCACTTCAAATTTCGAAACTTTAAAACACTTCGAATTTCGAATATTCACAATAGTTTGATATATAATGATGCCACATATTAACATTTTATGAATATCAAAACAATAAATTTGTTAAAACACAAAACAAACTAAAATTAAAAATAAAAATCAACTAAACATATTTGTGTAAAAATTTGATTAAAAATTGACTGAAGATTGACATTAATTTTCACAATTACTTGTAATTTGTAATTGTATTTTTTGCATTTGTAATTACTTGTAATTGTATTAGTCCACTTAATCTTGACTTCCAAAGGCAGGCAGATAACAGACAGATGCACACAGAGACAGATGGACACACAGAGACAGACTGGCTACAGATTACCAAAGTGCATTTCACTTTTAATGCATGATATAATAATACATATGATATGATATAATAATAGTACACCCTGTCAGGTTAAAAACAGAAATGAAAAAATCAGTGCATCTTTTAGGCATTGTTTTTTAAATGCATTTTTACCTTATTTAAATTTTTTTCACCAAATTAAAAAAAAAAATATATATATATATATTATAATAATAATTAAAAAGATATACATATATATGACAAAATTTTTATACAAATGGTTCAAATGTTGAAAAGTAAAAATGTCCGGAGAATAACACCCCTTTCTAAAATATATAAGCAGATCCAGAAAATATGTATCCGTCATGATACCGGCATAAAGCAATGAATTAAAATTAAGAATATTTGAAGTTAAGAATATTTGAATTAATAAATACCAACCGTTTTTGAGTTCATAAGTTGATCAGTCGGTTTGCTACATATGGCCCAAGTAAAAAAAAACATCAAAATACCGATGATACGCACACAAATAAAAAAATGTGTACATATAACAAAAATGTTAATCAATTTAATTAATTTTTAATGGAAACTCAGCCGATGTAACTTTTAATTGTGTTGAATTCAATATTCGTAATAATGAAAAATCGTTAATTGAAGAAAATTCAACAACTTTTTTTGTTATATTGAAATTAAAATTGTTTTATATATATATTAAATATTCTTCGTTTCCAATATTCTGCGAATTCATCAGCGGCTATATTTGAGCGCTTATTGTTACGGCCAAAAAATACTCCACATGCCATTGCGAAAATATAAACACAAAGAAAAATAAAAAACACCAGAAAATATATAAATCAATAGCAACAAACAATTGTTGTAAATGTTGTAAATGGACTGCGAGCCGAAAGGTCCCCGGTTCAAGCCTGGACTGGGGCTAACAACATCTTTTCAGTAAATGGCAAACCTACGAGAGTAAAACCATTGCCTATGAAAAAGCTCAAACCCGCCGTTCGGATTCGGCAATAAACTGTAGGTCCCACCACTTTGAGTACAAATATAACACGCACAGCTCAAAATGGTGAGAGAGCTCGGCCGAAGTTCTATACAGGACTGTAGCGCCAAACTATTACTATTAAATGCAATTAATCATTTAATTGTATTCACGTGATATTAAATTTATTCCTTTTAATATCTATATATATAAAACTCATTTTCCGTTTGTTTGTTTGTGCGCTATGCAAACGTACATCTGTGCACGGAATTTCTTAAAATTTGGAATATGTATCCTACAGACCCAGGAGAAGGTCAGTACATAGTTTTCGTTGACCACGCCCATTTTTATTTTTGGAGTATAATTCAGATTCATAGCAAAACCACAGAATGTATTTTTCTAAAAATTTGCATTACTATGCTATATTTGCATTACTATGCATTACTATGCTATGGATTATCCTAAACCATGTACATATAAACAAGATAGGGCAAAGGAGTGGCACCTCTCATAGAACCCAAAAATTCAGTACGCTATATCTCAGCCCTAATGATATCGATTTCAACTAAACTTTAAAATTGGATGTTACCCATCTTAGTTAATCACACCACACATACACTCACCACACCTAAACTCACCACACTAAAACTCACCACACCAAAACTCACCACACTAAAACTCACCACACCAAAACTCACCACACTAAATCTCACCACACTAAAACTCACCACATTAAAACTTCCACTGGAAACACACTACGGGGAAGAAATCTACCGGGAATAATTTTACGGACACGAGTCGAGGACGTGTCCAGCTAGTTTTTAATAAAAAATGTGCGAATACAATTAAATAATTCGTCAATATATTCATATTTTTAATTGGAATTTTTTTTATACGTACAATATTTGGCGAAACATAGGTGTGGTCGTATATTTATGCCATGTTTCAATTTAAATATTTAATGATTTATTTATTTTATATAATTTACGACTATCTACTTTTAAATAAATTTAATATAAATATAATTTAGAAAAAAATAAAATAATTTTATGCAGCAAAAAAATGAAAAAAAAATGCCTTCAATTTTGTGTGCATTAAAATGCCGTTGTCATAAACAAAACTATTGCTGCAATTTAGCAAACACGTGCGCCAGGCAAGGACTTTGGCTCAACAACAACAGCAATCATAACAAGAAACTCGTTTTCGCATTAAGTTAAGTTAATGCGGCCTAAACGCGCGGTTAACCTATTAAATGAGACACGCGTTCGCACATACGCCGTAACGCGACGTAACGAGTTAATTTCGAGCAAAAATCAAGTCTTACGTAAAATTATTATAGCAATTGCCGGCTGCTAATTTAATGGCAAATATATTTATTAAAAAAAATATATATATAAAAATGCACCAAATACTATTTCAAGTATTTAATAAAAAATAAAAATAATAAATGCGCGGCATGTTCGAAATAATGTCGTAATTATTAATTTTAAGTTTGACACGCAAGGCGTTATTTCTTCGAGATTTCATTTTTATTTAATTTTAATAAATTTTCCTAAATAAATTTAAAATGATATATTTTATTATTACTTTTTATTTTAATTTGCTTTTATTCAAGTAAAAATGAAAAATAAAAAAAAATTATTATTTTTCCTTTAATTATTTGATTTTATTTTATTTTATTCTACTTTATTTAATGTTTTATTTTTTTTATGCTTTACTATTTTTTTCGAAACATATCTATTTTTCTCCTGCCTTTTTCTTGTTTGTTTTGAAATGACGCAGCCATGAACTATCAACATTACTATTACTTATTATATTCCTTATATTAAATTGTGTACATCAGAAAAACACTACGAATTATATGACGAGCAGGGTGACATCGAAGCCAAAGTTTTAGTGTCACGCGAAAATGCTGCCCCTAGATGTTTACATGCATTTCATATTTATGCTATTTTCTGTAAATGCTGCATACCTTTAGGGGCATTTTACTATATGAAACGAAATTTGTTTTAATTAAATAAATTTGTTTTAAAAATTGGGTTTAAGTGCAAAAATTGGACAAAATCATTTAATTTAAATACATTACTTTTAGTTTTTTTTTTATTTATTTTTTATTTTTAAATCTATTTTTTAGCTCAGTGTAATTGTATAAAATATTTAATATGAGAAACCAAAAATCGATAAAAATAATATTAAAATTTAAAGTATATAACAAAAGAAAAAAAATACATGAAATTTATAAAAATTATTAAAAAAAAAAATTAAAAAACCCTAATAAAAAAATTAAGTATTAAAAAATTGTTAGTTTTATTTCTTTTTGATTGTCCACAAGACAGAAATGTATGATAAATAAAAATATCATAAATTAACACTGGCTGGCAATGCTATCTGCGCATGTTATCTGATTTGCATATCAGTCGATGCAGTTAATCGTATGCATGTTTCACACAATTTGACAGCAGCCAAAAAAGAAATAAAAAAAAATATAAAAATAAGTCAAAAAAGTGCAGCTCTAAAAAGAGTGAAAACAAGACCGTCTTGGTGCAATGAACGCTGCAAAAGTAGGCTACTTATATGTTGTATGTTATGCAAACATTGTCTGTGGTAATAAACGGCATTAACAGGATTTTTATTGGACTCTGCAGATTATTGATATCATAAAAATATATTATTTCTTTATTGCTTTTATAATATGTTATTATAGTTTTACATTTTCATCAAATCATTACACAATAAAACATTAAATTTTGATGTTTTATTGTTTATATAATTGGTTTTTCTTTTTTTTAATTTTAGTTTTTTAGATTGTGTTATATCTTTATTATTTTAAAATTACAAAACATATCTTCTATATAAACCATAAATAAACCAGATTAGGAAAAAGGGTGTGGTATCTCCCATAAAACCCAAAAATTCAGTACGCTATATATCCACCCTAATGTTATCGATTTAAACTAAACTTTAAATTGGGATGTTACTCATCTTACTTAATATCACCATACCAAACTCACCAAACTCACCAAACCAAAACTCACCAAATCAAAATTCACCACACCAAAATTAAATATGAATCCTCGGAACGGGTTTCGTTAAGATTTGGAATAACAGACCGAGGAGAAGGTCACTATATAGCTTTCGTTGACCACGCCAACTTTTACGCCCATTTTTTTTGGTGCATATTTTAGATTCATTGCAAAACCGCGGAACGTATTTTTATAAAAATTTGCATTTATATGTTATAACGTCCATGGAGTCTCCTAAGTCATAATTAAACCAGATTGGACCAATAAGAGTGGCACCTCCCATATAACCCATATATTGAATACGCTATATCTCAACCCTAATACTATCGATTTTAACTAAACTTTAAATTTGGATGTTACTCATCTTACTTAATCTCACGACACCAAAGTCACCACTCCAAACTGACCACACCAAAACTCACCAATCCAAAATTTATCACACCAAAATTAAATATGTATCCTCTGACAGGTTTCGTTAAGATTTGAACTATATATCCTACAGAAGAAGATCTCTGTATAGGTTTCGTCGATCACACCTACTTTTACGCCCATTTTTAACGAGGCTGTAAATTTCAAATTCTGCAAAATCGCTGAATGTATTTTTCTGAAAATTGTCATTACTATACTATATGGCCCCAAGAGTATCCTAAACTTTGAATTAACCAGATTGAACAAAGGGTAGTTGCACCTCCCATACATCCGAAAAATTCAAAATGCTGTAGTTTTTAATTTTGATGTTACTTATCTAACCCAAAACTCACTACACAAAACTCACCACACTAAAACTCTCCATACCAAAATTCACCAAACCAAAGTTAATTTCAAACCTCTGCACATAATTCCTTAAAATTGAAATATATATCGTTGAAACCCAGGAAAAGTTAACAAACTCAATCAAATTGGCCAAAATAAATACTAAAAATATTCTTTATATTAATTAAATCACTCCATATCCTTGCATTCATAAAATATTTGCACGAGTCGTGCACGTATTCAGGGGGCAGATTCTGGATCTGCGTTATCGTGAAGTGAAAAGTTTTTATCATCAACTCACCACATTTGTGATTCTCATTGTGCTGTCGAGTGATAACTATTGTCAAAAGTTTACGAAAATGAAAACAAAGTTAACGCCGACAAAAATTTTGTGATAAAATTATGTGAAAAGTTTTGTAAATATTTGTCGCATAAATTATAATTTCTCAGACTGCGCATCCCCGTTGAATTTTTCCGAGTAGAAATCTTCGACGTAAAATTATTCTCCATAGAACGCTTTCACGTAGAATTCTTCCCGTAGAATTCATACCGGTGGAATTCTTCCCGGTAGAATTCTTCCCCGTAGAATTCTTCCCAGTAGAAATTTTAGTGTGGTGAGTTTCGTTGTGGTGAGTTAAGGTGTGGTGAATTTTGATGTGGTGATTTTTAGTGTGGTGAGTTTTAGTGTGGTGAATTTTTAGCGTGGCGAGTTTTAGTGTGGTGAATTTTATTGTGGTGAGTTTTAGTGTGATGAATTTTTTTATGTAGTGAATTTTATTGTGGTGAGTTTTAGTGTACTGAATTTCTGTGTAGTGAGTTTTAGTGTAGTGAGTTTTAGTGTATTGAATTTTAGTGTGGTGAATTTTGTTGTGGTGAGTTTCAGTGTAGCGAATTTCAGTGTGGTAAATTTTATTGTAGTGAGTTTTGGTGTGGTGAACTTTTATGTGGTGAATTTTTTGTGGTGAGTTTTAGTGTGGTGAGTTTTAGTCTGGTGAATTTTAGTGTGGTGAGTTTTAGTGTAGTGAGTTTTAGTGTGGTGAGTTTTATTGGGGTGAATTCTAGTGTGGTAAATTTTATTGTGATGAGTTTTAGTGTGGTGAATTTTAGTGTGGTGAGTTTTAGTGTGGTAAATTTTAGTATGGTGATATTATTGTGGTGAGTTTTAGTGTGGTGAGTTTTAGTGAAGTGAATTTCAGTGTGGTGAGTATTAGTGTGGTGAATATTTGTGGAGAGTTTTAGTGTGGTTAGTATCAGTGCAGTTGTAGTCGCGGTAGCTTGGTGGTTAGTGCGTTGGACTGCGAGCCGAAAGGTTCCCGGTTCAAGCCTGGACTGGGGCTAACAACATTTTTTCATAGAAACATTTTTCTAGACCGCGTTTAGGTTTTATGGGAGGTGCCACCCCTCTTTGTCCAATCCCATATATAGCCTATCATTCCTTCCAGACCATTCCGCATCTGTCGTAGAAATTTCAAGAAAATCGGATCAGCCGTTTAGACGGAGAAGCGGAACAAACGAACAAACAGATTTATTATATTAATAGGATATTCAACAAACAGCGTAATCCGAAAAAGTGGCACAGAATTATATTATTTTTACATTCGTTCAGACAAGTCACAGAGTGGATAGCAACAATTATAAAGTTACAGTTTAACGAATAAATGCTGCATACTTCTAGGAAAAAATAAAGAGTGCTTACGTAGAAAAAGAAATCTGTACATAATTATTGTGAATTTCTATTTATGAATTATTCATAATACAGAACATTTCACAATATTGTGATTGAATTTTGTTCACAAGTATTTTAAATCATTAAATATAAAAATATGGAATATGAACCGAAAAACAATTGCGTTCATATATAATATTATTATGTTCATGAAGAACAATTCATAATATTAATCACTACAATACATCAATGATATGAATTCGTTATCAATTTGACGAATGACTGAAAAAGTGTTGAAGTGTTGGTGAAGACTTCGTTTCATCACACCAATGAACAATATATGAACACACTAATGAACATCATATTGAAGAAAATGGTTCATCAAAACCAAAATAGTACCAAGTGATGTGAACATATTAAATTTTCGAATGATAATTCAACTTTTAGAATTGTCAAACTAAAGAGTGAATTTCTGGTTAGAATATCTTTGGAAGTATCCACGACAACTAAAATGTCCACTGTGAAAACCGGGGAAATAATGTAAAAAATGTGGGCGGATCACACGCTATAAAAAGAATAGCAATATTAAATTGAAATTAAGAAGGAGCTATTTTAATTCAGAAAAATCAAATATAAATTAGAAACTGAAATTAGAAATATTACGTTAAATGTTAAATAGGCCCTCTTTGTTGTATAAATCTATATCTTTAACTCTCAAGCATTCATTTCTAAAAGTAACAATTTGAATGATAAAACCCAAAGTATTTTCCATGCAGATTAGCTGCGCCAAAATACTCAATCATTTCTGCATAATCCTGGCCAACTGCCGCAAAGAAGGACGTATAAAAGTGTTGAAAGTAGTGCCTCCCGGCAGCTACTACATCCGGTAGCAGTAGCTATTTGTGATCTTTTTTTATTACTTTTTTACTCTTTTCGCAAAGCGTGAACATGTTAATCTTTCCTTTTTAAATTTTTCATTTTCATTTTCACTGCATATTTTATGCACTTTTCGCTCTTTCATTTTGCGCTGTGCGAAAAAATTTACATAGTACGGACGACATTGGACAAAATAGGCGAAAAGTACGAACCGGAGGGTGTGAATTGCAACTGAGTCTAAGTGGGTTTTAGTTTTGATGGAACGTTAGCGCCGCCGAATTAAATGGATTTTAAGGACATATTTCACTTTCATAGGATTTGGTGTCAATCAAGCGTTTGTTTGCTTGCATTTGAGCGCGCTAGTTGATGAAAGTTTGAAAAAATATTTAGTTTAGCCAACGAAGGTTGGAATGGGTGACAGAGGCCATTTATGACAGAGACCATTTGTGTTCCCATTTGTGACACTTCCTCTGTCAGAGTAATGTGAATTTTTGGAATGACCTTAATTTGAGTAGTCAAATACTGAAACAGCAAATTCGTTTTGATGTTAAAAAGCTTTTAATTGGGACATTTTATATGAAATTAAACATATAAAATCTAGAGAGAGATAATCTAGAATACAAAGTCAAACCCAAAAACACAGAATCAAATGCAAAAATAAAAGAAAAATACAAAATCAGTATAATAAACACAAAATCAAAAGAAAAAATAGAAACAAAAAATCAACGTAAAAAAGAATAACCTAAAAGAAAAGAAAAACAACCAAAAACACAAAGTCAAATAAATAAAGAAAAAATAAATCCCAAAAACAAATCCAAAAATAAATG
This sequence comes from Dryomyza anilis, assembly GCA_951804985.1. Classification (NCBI taxonomy): domain Eukaryota; kingdom Metazoa; phylum Arthropoda; class Insecta; order Diptera; family Dryomyzidae; genus Dryomyza; species Dryomyza anilis. The sequence goes on from OX638133.1 coordinate 71,036,323, forward strand.
CAATAACACGAAGCAAAAATGCAAAATCAAAAGAAGATTACAATAGAAAAAAGGAACAAAATCAAAAGCAATAAATAAAATAAAATACAAAAAAAAACTAAAACCCAGAAACTAAAGAAAATCAAATATACAAAGTAAAAAAAAATATAAAAAACACGAAAAAAAAACCAAAAAAAGCTAGACCCAAAATCTAAAGAAATCAAAAACGCAAAGTAAAAAAGGGAACGGGAAACCACGATGTCTAAAGTAAAATACAAAAGCAAAACCAAAGCAGAAAGAAAAGCAAAAAAACACAAAAATTAACGAAAATACAGTAGCACAAAGCAAACACATAGAAAAAAAACCCAAAATCATTAAAAAAAACAACTCAAAATCTAAATAAATGAAAAGCAGAAACGGAACGAAAACGCAAAACTATAACAAAAATAATAGAAAAAATATTAGAAATAATATTAGAAAAACAGAAATTAAAACTAAACACAATAGCAAATAATTGTTATTTGCTATTGTTGTTAGGTTTTGAAAAAAAAAAAACGTTATATAAATATAACGAAAACACAACAAATACAAAGTCAAAACAAATAAAAATACGAAATCAAATAAACATAAAAACAAACGTACAAATGAAACAAATAAATGCTGAAACATTAAAACACAAAAACAAGCGAAAACAAAAGCAAAATTGAAACCAAGATAAAACGAAAGCAAAAAAGTGCAAATTACAAATGCAAATAACCAGTGCAAGAACGGACCAAAATAGAGAGAAAAACACATACAAATAAATGCGTAAACGAGAATACAAACACAAAGAAAAACAAAAATACAAATATGTATATTAACAAAAAAATATCGAATCAAAAGTGAAAACAAGTGAAAACTAAAAAGATAAAAATGCTGAAAACATAATTTTGAAAAATCCTATTTATAAACGTCAAAACTCAATATAAAAAAAATTATAACATAAAACCAACCACGATTTTTCTGTGAATGAAAAAATCAATTCATAAATATGATGAATTTATTCATAAATATTATAAATTTTTTCACCAACTGCCAGATTCATCATATTGATACCGTTCATTAAACGACATATTTGATGAATACATTCATTATATATGGACAAATCCAGAAAACTTTTAACCTTTATTATATTGACATAAAGCAATAAATAAAAATGATTTGTTATTTTTTTATACTTTACATTTTAATTGAATATTGTAAGGAATACTTCAATTAATAAATCTCAACCATTTTTGAGTTCATAAGTTGCTCCGTTGATTTGCTACATGTGGCCAAAGTAAGAAAAACATCAAAAATACCGATGTAACGCGCATGTTTTGTGTCGTTTTAATCATCACTATTGCTACGGCTTGCAAGATATCGCTACAATTTTAATAAAATCGCTAGCTACTACCCGAATTTTAATTTTTAATAGAGGAGGTAAATATAAAAATTTTAAGATATGACTTGTGAATATGCCCCTAACACTAACAAAAAGGGACTCGCTGGAATCGTGATTGGCCCGAAAAAAGCAATTTTTCTAAAGCACATCTACAATTCCATCTGAATTTAGCTGGACATAGGTGTGATCGCAAAATTTATGCCACGAGTTAATTTAAAAATATAATGCCGCTGCAGTATTATTGATCAATCATTTTTTATTGAGAAAAAAAAATTTCAACATATGGTGGTATCATGTTTTCGGACATATAATCGATTGTGTTAAGAGCGGCTTTCAAGAAATCACTAATTTGAAATTCTTTATTAATTGACAATACAGGAACTAACATTTTAAGATATGTCAGGTAAATGTGCTTCTAAGAATAAAAATACAGGAATACTTTAAATGTAAATTTAAGGCTTAATTGTACAAAAAATCACCATTTCCTCAAAAAAACTTTTAAGAAATCATTTCAATATGTGATACATTATGTTATATTTGATTATCAAAAAATAGTTCCTCATCATAATTTATAAAATAACAGAATCTATTCTACGGTATGTTCGCTGAAAATCCAAAAAATTACAATTATGCACCTATTATCAAACGTGCCAGGAGCGGCTTTCGAGGAATTGCTGGTTTGATTTTTTTTATGAAAACATAATATAATAGCATTGATTTTAAGGGATGTCACATGAATGTGCCCCTAATATCAAAAATACAGGAGCACTTTAAAATTCAAAAGTCATCTTAAATGTTTAAAAAATCACTATGTATTCAAAATAATGTTTTCATTAAATACTTGTTTATATGATATTAAACTGAAATATATTGAAACATTTTAATAATTTATGCATGTCGAGAAATAACATACAAGAACTACTTGAGAACTGAGTAGTAGGGCAAAAAATCTACGTATTCTTCACAAACGTATTCTTCTTCATATTGAAGAACACTTTTTCGACAGTAACCAAGCGTTCATAATATTTATGATCGCATTCATAACATTGATGTCGTTAGTCATTAATATTATGAATGGTTTGAAGAACGGAATTCATCAATATGATGTACATTTTTTTCTGTGTAGTTAAAAAATAAATAAATTAAAATAAAAAAAGTAATATAATAAAATAAAATTAAATATAATACAAGAAAATAAAAAAAAAAGATTTTTTATTTTTAAATAGTTTAAAAGTTCATATATATCATGAATTTTTTCATAAATATTAGAAAGCGATCATCAATATTATGAACTCATTCATTACGGTTTTATGAACAATTTATAAATTGGATGAATTTGGTCATTGGTTGAGTCCAAATAAAAAATAAAATTGATGAACAAATTCATAATTAGTATGAACTTTTTTTTTCTGTGTTGTATATAGACATATCGTGACAGTAACAAAACAAACATATGTTTACTTATGTTTATGTAAATACAATGATTTTCACATCCAAACATTCTGAAGAACATTCAAAATCATCCATTCAAAACATAAATATGTTAGACCGAAAACAAAAATATGTTTTTCTGTCATTGTAATAATGCTCGAAATATCATATACAAAGAGAGAGAGAGAGCGGCGTATTATTTTGCAACGTGCTGTAAGTTCTATGAATTTGTGTTTTATATATATTTGCAAAAAAAAAAACAAAAAAAATGCGAAAAACGGTGGAATAAACATAAATCTGCTGACCACACAATGCCTCAAAGGGAACTGAACCCTGATAGACCACGCAGTAGAAGTAACACTAGAAGAAGACAAATGATGGTGGAGCAGACATCACTCTGGGGACTCTGTCTCTGTTTTTTATATTATTTTTATTCTATTTTTTTTTTTTGTATATTGCAAAATGTTTTATTTATACGCACGTTATATGTTTGTTTGTTTTTTCAAGCTTCATAATTTTTGTCACTTTTATTTTATTTTCGTTTCGTTGCGGATTTTCTAAAAATAAAATTTTCTATGGTTTATGGCAGCAAAGACACAACCTTGAGTTCGACGCTACAGTCCAAACCAAGTCCTTCGTGGACGCTTTTTAGCCAGTTGTTCAGTTGCTGGACAGCAACACATAAATTATGTTTTTAGCATTTAAATAAACCACGGAATTCGCATTCAACGACTGCTAAACTGAATAATAATGATTGAGCAGAACCAGAACCACTACAGAACCAGAACTCGGAATAAGTGCGGAGACCACCAGAGCACACGTGGTACTGTGGGGATTATGGTTGGGATGATTGGGATCATGTCTGCAAAGACAGCGGTTAACAGAAGCTTTATTGGCAAAACTAAAATAAATAAATGAAAAAATATTGGAATTGTAAAACATTAAAGCGTATTTGCAGCAGACACAACTGTTTGTGAGACGAACAACTGTCGGTCCAACCATCTAAATATAAATAGTACCTATTGTGTAAAAAAGATTTACGTACCTACATATTGCATTGTTTTATATCGTATGCAAGGCAAATAGTTTTTTATTTTATTTACTACATAAATTGGTATTGACAAATACTGTTAAAAATGACAGATGACGTTTTTCGAATTTGACAATTTTCTTGTGCAGCATTTTGACAGATGATGTGCTTGAAAGACATGTAAATTCTGGATTTAAACACATACGGATTGGCTTCTGTAAGATGGCAAAATAGTTTTGAGTAGATAAGAGAAAAGAAAAAAATATTTTTTTTGGTAAAATTTAGAAAATGTTTCTATCTTGATGAATGTTAAATTGCGGATATTGAAAAACTAATTACGTATCTATTTCATTTAAGTATTTCATCAAAAGTATCGCCCTTAAATCAAAAACAACTAATGAAATGAACGCAGTCAAAATATTTGGCAGGGTCAAGGCAGTTTAAAGATTTTTATTTTGACATATTTCAAACAGATAAAGGCGTTATCTATTTTCTGCCCGTTCCTAAAATTTGCCGTGAATTGTAAAATTCTACAAATTTAAATTTATCTGTGCACATAAAAAAATATTGAGCAACTGCGATTAACAGCCCTTTTCTAGCGAGCAGGGACAATTGTTATCAATAACAATTGATACAAATGACAATTGATTCAGACTTTTACGTCAATATACATAGAAAATAAAATTGACAGAATACGAAATTGTGACAATTGTGAGAAAGCGCGCTATTGTGATCAATTTTAATTTGTGACTCGTGCCAGAATATGGCTTAAATTGATACAAAAAATAATTCATTCTATTAGTATATTTTATTGGATATACGAATTATTTTATAGTAGAAATCAAATGCTTTCTGGTTAGGTGTATGTGCTAAAATATATACATATATAACATATACAACAACCGACAGTTTTACAGACACTACACTGTTTAACAAACACTACATAGTTTTAAATTTACTACACAGTATTACAGGTACTGTAATACTAATTTTACATTGGTTCACGCAACGCGTGCTTGCTTATTTGGTTCGTCGGTTAATTTTTCCCTCCATAGTGCGTATATCATCCGAGCCCTGATTTTGACGTCATTTTTTGGCTTCTTTTAGTTATAATGTCATTTCTTCTAATTGTTTTAAATTTTAGGTCATTATTTGTAATATTTCATAGAATTTTCTTGATATTAAGTTATCTTGAAGTAGATTTGAAACATAAATGTGGCAGTTTACTTAATTTTATGTACTATGTTTGTAGTAAGTACTATGCTTGTTTATGAAAAACCCTTATTTAAGTACATTCGTTTAGTTTGAAATTAACAATAAATGATATATAAAATGTATTGTTGCATTTAAGTATGCATCTATCGTCAGTGTCTATCGTAAATATGAACCGAGTCGAAAATATTGGAAAAATATAACTATTTTTTTATTTTTATTTTTAAAAATTACCAAATGAAAATATTTGGAAGCACTCGAAAAATTTACAAAAGCAGTTAAAAACTTTTGGAAACTGACATTTATTCTTATATAGCTGGACCCGTGCACGACTCGTGCCAAGATTTTGTGAATTAAAAGATATGGAGCGATTTTATTAATATAAAAAACATTTTTATTATTTATATCAGGGGCCCATGCTTGGCTGTGAAAGTTTTTTTTATTGGATTTATAAATGTAGTAGCCAAATAATAATTCTCCGCCAAAACAAGTTTTCTCAAAGACAAATTTTTCTCAGACTGCCCCGTAAAATTCTTCCCCATAGAACGCTTTCCCGTAGAATTCTTCCCGGTAGAAATCTTCCCGTAGAACTCACCCCGGTAGAATTCGTCCCGGAAGAAATCTTCCCGTAGAACTCAACCCGGTAGAATTGTTCCCGGTAGATTTCTTTCCCATAGAATTCATCCCCGTAGAGTTTTTCACAGTAGACATTTTAGTGTGGTGAGTTTTAATGTGGTGAGTTTCAGTGTGGTGAGTTTAGGTGAGGTGAATTTTGGTGAGGTGAATTTTGGTGTGGTAAGTTTTAATGTGGTGAGTTTTAGTGTGGTGAGTTTTAGTGTGGTGAGTTTTAGTGTGGTGAATTTTATTGTGGTGAGTTTCAGTGTGGTGAATTTTATTGTGGTGAGTTTTAGTGTGGTGAGTTTTAGTGTGGTGAGTATTATTGTGGTGAATTTTAGTGTGGTGAATTTTAGTGTGGGGAGTTTCATTGTGGTGAGTTTTAATGTGGTGTGGTTGCTTTTGTATATTTTTTTTTTTAATTTCATTTTTTTGTTTCATCTTTTTAGCTTGTGTTTGTGCTGAGTTATGTCGTTTGGAATGTTTAGGTTGTATGGGAGGTACCACGCCCATTTGTCCATGTCTCCATAGTATTCTGTTACAAAATTTCAGTTAAATCGGTTCAGCGGTTTAGACGTGCTGCTGGAACAAACAGACAGACAGACCGACAGACGGACCAAGAGTTTTATATATATAGATAGCATAATATAAGTAGAAAATGGTAGAAATATTTGGAATTTTAAAGAAATTTACCTTGAAATAGCATTATGGGAAAAGTTCCAAATTTAGTTTAATCGGAAATTTAGTCGAACTCACAGACACCCTTAATCTCTTAAAAATAAGATTTTTACTAATTTTACTAAAAGTTTGGTAGGAGATGTATTATGTTGTGTAAAAAAATGTTGAAAAAAAAATTGACTGCGGCACTTCTAATAGTGTCATATCTATTGTAATATAAGTACTATAAAAATTGGTTTACTATTATATACAAAAATAAACCTTTTCTTATAATTGTAACACATAAAAAATATGTAAGGGATTTTAAGTTTTTCAAAATTTAATTAAAATTTAATCAAATACCTTAAGGTCACTTTTTATTTACAAAAATATAATGTTAGTCCTACTTTTCCCAAGACATGACAATATTTTGATATAATCCCAAATCCGGTTGGATATCATGTGAATACAATTTTGATTCATGTATACACAGGGGAAAATATGTTTTGCAGCAAACATATATTACACGTTACATACATGAATTTAAAGGATTTTAAAATAAATCCATACCATAAGTCATAAAATGAATACCAAAATAATTAAAAAAAATGGAATTAAAAGTAAAATCCAGATAAATATTAAATTTACGATTGCAAATATATTATGTTTCTCTGCGTGTTTAAAACGACAAGTTGACTACGGATTGAGAATACCCTAATTACTAATTACTTTATGTCATAATGAAAAGAACTTTTGATATATTCAAAATATAAATTATGATGTTTCCAAAAATGCATTGTTGCAGTTTTTGTTTAGTGAAAATTATTTATGCAGTATATTTAGCCGGTATACGACTCTTTTTTTATGTTAAATTAATTCAATTATTATGTATTATTTTTAATAAAAATTGAATCAACAAAAAAATAATTCTATTTGGAAATCTTATGTGTGACACCCCCTCTAAGAACCGGCCCTGACTACATTGAAAAACAACTTTGTAGGCAAAATAACTACATCAGTTTTTTGCAGTTCAAAACAAATTTTAATATATTTTTATTAATATAACTACATTTTATTTTTATTTATACGTCCTGAAATATGTAGATGAATTCATTCATCTGCTTTATGTTCACTACATTATTTATTTTTTTAACTTCAAGAAAATGTTAAAATATAACTACATATTTAATTTTACTACATTCTGTATTTATCTAAAATTGAAAAATAATTATTATCTCAAAAAATAATATTTTTATTTATCTAAAATAAAGCTAAATGTAAAAATATGACTACATATGCATTTATTTTTACTACATAATGTATTTATATAAAATTCCAAAATATTAAAACATACTGGCTGAAGTCGTCGCTCATTTACTTTTCGTAATTTATTCCATCGAAAGTGAATAAAACAAATTATATAAACATTGGTTAATTTATGCATTTAAATTAATGATTTTTGGTCATTTTTTATGTATTTTTAGGTTATCAAAATCCGAGCCCTGATTATAACTTTGATATTTGTGTTTACCATATCCCTTACATTGTATATAGCTTTATTGATGACGTGAACGTAGTTCAAACTTCGAACAACAAGTAGTAAAATAAAAATTATAAATAAATATATATATATATATATATATATATATATATATATATATATATATATATATATATATAGAATATATATGTAGAATCTGTATATATATATATATATATATATATATATATATATATATATATATATATATATATATATAAATATATATATATATATATATATATATATATATTTTTTTTTTTTTTGTTTTTTAATCGAGTGTGTTAATTTCTTTTGATTTTTGTAAATTAATTTATTAATTAATATAAATATATTTTTAATAAATACATTTAAATGACGTATCGACGTTGACAATATTAAACATTAATTATAATGATAATTTTTTTGCTATATTTACACATATATTTTAGTCTGTGTGTGTTTGTTAAAAATATTCCGAAAATCTTCCTGAACAATGCTAGAAATTTTGTCTGGGGAAATGAAATTTCTACAAATTTCTACAAAATAGTTAAATGAAAGTTCTACGATATTTTGAAATATACTTTTAATTTTGTTTAATAAAAAAATATCATTAGTTTATAAACTTCGAACAACAAGTAGTTGTTCGAAGAAGTTGTTTATGGTTATACTATAAAACATATAATTTTTTTTTAAATATATTTTCAAAAAAATTACTCTGAAAAACTGCTTTAATGAAACCCGAGTTTATCAAAATAAACGGTGTACGTAAAAATAACCAAACTGCATTAAATCACCTAACGAATTTAAATATAGAAACTGGAATTTACGTCTATATCCCAGTTAGTAGTCGTTGATATCCAGTAACAGAGACTGGAGTTAAAAGAGCAAAAAATAAAATAAAAGGAAAACTAAAACTATTGCAGTGGCAACACTGAAGGAACGCGCTGCATACAAATTAATGTTCAGCACGACAAGAAGTTGCAGTTGCCGCTGCTGCTGCTCTTTCTGGACGCACATAAATTTCTGGCACTTTTGCCGACTTCACAGCCATTGCAACGCAGCGGAAAGTTATTTTATAAAAGAATTTCGTAAAGTAAAATGTGTAAATAATATCAGGACAGGAATGCAAAACAGGAAGAAAACAACTTAAAATATTCGTGTAAGTTTTTGGAATTTTCGTAAAATAAAGTTTGACACTGACTGGAGACTAAAGTCTGGAGACTGCGAGGAAATTGGAAATGAAAAGTTGGTAAGTAGCTTAAAATACTATATAAATTTATAATCTATATTATGTTGATAAATATAAATGGAAATGCAAATGCAAATTTATTCGAATATTTAACCGATCAGTGAAAATTATTTAAATGTTTTATTAAAAGTAGCTGAGAGTGTCTATAGCCGTGGAGTGGTCAAACCTTGCACTTTTTATCCTAACTTCAAATGGCTGTAGAATCTAATGGGGTCAAACTTTGCTTTTTTTATTCCATTTTAAATCTGATTATTTGGTATATATTTGGTCGAGATATCGCATTTTTATCTTCAAATGGCTGTAGAATCTAAACGGAGCGCCGTAGAGAGATCTGATTATCTTATGTATAAAAATCGAATTCTGTGCGTAAAATATGAATTCATGTATTAATTAGTTCATTTGTCTTTTTTTTTTAAAAGATTAAATTAAATTATTTATTTATACACTCAAAATAAAAAGTCTGTAACAGTAGCAAAAAGTAGCCGCGGTAGCTCAGTGTTTAGTTCGTTGGACTGCGAGCTGAAGGGTCCCGGGTTCAAGCCTGGATTGGTGCTAACAACATCTTTTCATAGAAACATTTTTCTATACCGCCCTACCTCTCGGCAGTTAATAACAAACCGACGAGAGTAAAACATTGCTATCTGAAGCGAAACGAATTACTTAGTGACCGGCAATATGGATTCCGTAGGACCAGATCCACCGGTGACTTGATGGCGGTCCTCTCCGAAAAGTGGAATAATTGTATTCACTTTTTCGGGGAGAGTAAGGTGGTTGCTCTTGATATTTCCAAGGCTTTTGATTGAGTGTGGCATGATGCCCTCGTATCAAAACTTATTGCATATGGTGTCGGTAATTCAATTTTCAAGACAATTCAACAATTCAAGACCCAATGTTGTCTTTTATCTCACAAAAGAATGGATTCACTCCTCCCTCCCCTCAATATGGACACTGTCGATATTGCGCAGTCAGCTGCTCTTGACGTTCTGGGCATATCAATTCAATGTGACCTCCGTTGGAATGATCACATATTTGATGTGTCGAAAGAAGCGGCCAAGTGCCTGGGTTTTCTGAAACGGTGTAAGACATACTTCACTCCCGCTGACTTGCGCATTGTCTACTCAACCTATATTCGGCCTAAGATGGAATACATTTCGCACATATGGCAGGGGCTTTAAAATCTTATTTGGAGTTTCTGGATCGAATCCAACAACGTGCAATATATTTAATAGGGGATGAAAATATTTCATCCTCTATTGGTTCTCTTGAGCACCGAAGGACCGTAGGGTGTGTAAGCCTGTTTTATAGGTATTACAATGGTAAGTGTTCGAGGGAATACATGGCCTGATTCCACCACGGTGTGTATTCTCTCGTTCTACTCGGGCATCGAACCAAGCCCAACCCTTCGTAGTCCACTCGGTTCTCAACAGAACTACGCATTACAGAGATAATTCGTTCTTCAGCTGCACGATACATTTGTGGAACAATCTCCCTGCGTCTGTTTTTCCCGACATTTTTAATATTGGGAAATTTAAAGCAAATATCCACCGATACTACTCCATCTTTCCTCCTCCCCTTAACCTATAATCCTTTCATACGATCAACACTGTGCATTGCATGATTTGTAAAAAAAAAAGAGGAAAGCGCCGGATTTTGCTGAAACAGCAAATTACAGTTTCCTGTTTCAGTAATTTTTTTTTATACTATTTTAGCTGTTTCAACTAATTTTTTTGCTGTTAACTCTAATTCATTAAAAAGATAATAAAAATTTTTCTTTTTTGTATTAATATTTTTTCATTTCTGATATACTTTTTACTTTTTTTATTTTTATATTATTTTTTTTTTATTATATTTATTTTATTTATCTTATTTTTTATATTACATTTATTTCACTTTTTCGCTCTTGCATGCGTGCATTATTATTACGTAGAAGAAATATGTCTTTTAAATAAACATGTTGTCGAATAAGAGACTACGAATTATAGACACATTTAGCTTCTGCGTCTTGTGACTATGGCGCCATCTAGTGCAGCTTAGTTATTACATATGCACACTAGTGACACTAGCACGATCTTGATCACTAGCAGAACTAAGATTCCCAGCAAATAGTTAGCTGTTGCTATGCTGTAAATGCAATTTAAAGTTTGTTAAAATTTAGCATTCAGAGTTTTCTATTAATAGCAGAGTTTTTATTTTGAGTGTACACATTTTACTACATTTACATTTTCATACATTTTCATACATTTTCATACAAAATTTTTACCAGTAACGTATAAAAAAATGCGTATGTGTCAAATTGCGTGAACATTTATTTTTTTACCTGGTCAGAAATTTACTGTTTTGATATGAATCCCCTTGATATTCTATATTGAATGATAACACTACCCAACACGATTGCAATGGACATCGCTTAATGTTAATTTATAAAAAATTTACAAACATTTTAAACTTTTACATTTTTGACAGAGGTTCATATAAAATAAGTTTAAAAACTAGAACTTGGGGCAGATTCTGGATCTGCATCATCGTAAATTGATAATGATATTTATCACTTACCATTTCATTGAACATTACCAGTATTTTTGACTTCACTCAAGTAGAAATGGATTCTGATTCATTGTGTGAAAACTTTTTAATACATTTTATTTTCTATCCCCCAGACAAAATTTTAAGCAAGCAAGTGGTTCGAAACACGCAGGAAAACAAGCTACCTGTACGCATGGAAATCACATTTTATATGAAGCTTTGAGGTAGGCAAAGGTGGGAATATAGACAAAAGCTGCTAGTTCCCTGCTATAGCTTGAAAACAAAATTGGTAGGGAACTGACAGGCATAGGTAGGGTATGGTAGCCAAACAGGTGTAAGCAAAATGGTAGGCACAAGCAGGGTAAAGTAGGCAATGAGCTGGAAGCAAAATGGTAGGGAAAGGTAGGGAGCATAAACATATAACATAATTCATCAGTTCCCATCCATCCCACAGTACCCAAAACTTCTTGTTGTACAATAACACCGACGAATTTAGTTTGTTAAATTTTCGCAAAAAACTCAAACACTTCGATTCTCTATTGCTGGATTCGCATATGTTTTCTGAAGGAACTCCGAATTGTTTGTTATTGTGTTTGCAATTTTGCCAAAAAAAAAACAAATTTTACAATTTTGCCAGAGAGCAATAACAAAACACGTGTGTATTAAAAACAACATGTGTTTGTTTTTGTACAGCAAGAAGTTTTTGTTTCGGTCGTCATGACGTTTAAAACTATTTGCTGTGCACTTTTGATGATTATGTTGATATCAGCAATAATCTTCTGCAATACGCGAAAGTAAACACCAATGTTTACAAATGACTAACATTTTCAATACTGAAAAATTTTTAAGGAAAAATTGATATTTGTAAACAAAAATTTCAGTCGACAACTTGTTGATCAATCATTTAAAACTTCAAAACAAAAACTTTTTATAAACCAAATTTTCTGTCGACAACTTGTTGATCAAGCTTTAAAAATTTCAAAACAGAAATTCCTACACAATGTGTTTGCCTGCTACTCGCAGGCTACCTTTCCCTTTCAGTTTCCTACTATGAAGAAGCTTTTTAAAATTTCAAAACAGAAATTCCTATACAATGTGTTTGCCTGCTACTCGCAGACTACCTTTCCCTTTCAGTTTCCTATATTTTTCTAGTGGGTATTTGCTGTTGCTAAATATTAATTGCTAAATATTTAAATTATATTATATGCATTCTAATTGTTGTTAAAACAAAAAGTAAATGATGTTGGTTTGATGACACACCTTTTGGTCGTTGCCAAAATAAGCGGCGACAATTTACTTAGTCAGCAATTGTAACTATAAACCAAATTCGCAGCAGCGTCAAGTTGCTAGCTTGAAGAAAATAAGCACGTGGTGCAATTTGTTTGTAAACAAAGATGACTTCAATTCAATGACTTTGCGATGGTCTAAATTCATTGTCTTCGCGGGTTGCTGATTATGCAAGAGTTGCTTTCACGGTCAGCGTTAAGAAGTCGAGTTGTGGATCGAACTTGAGTTCTTTACGGAACTTTTGATTGGTTAAAATTATGCTTCTGGGCATAAGCAGCAAAACACAATGTGATTGGCCAAAATTATGTTTCTAGGCTGAAGCAGCAAAAGACACTGGAAAAGTAGCATTGAAACTTAGATTAAGTATTAGTATATAAGCTGTAGTTATTTAGTTTTTAAGAGAGTGGTGATGAGATTAAGAAGTGAGTCGAAGAAGTGGAACAAAGAAAAAGGAAATAAAATTATAAAGAGGATAAAACTTGAAATGGTGTAAGTGTTATTATTTATTAAATGTCTTATTTTTAGGTGATAAAATAGGGACATTAACATTGGCGCAGCCGGTTTTAGAACCAAACACTCTAGATAGAGGTAAAATTATAAAAATATAAACAATTTTGGAAAATTAGAATAGTTTCGTTGGAAAAAATATCTTAAACTGACACGTTTAATGGAAACTCTTCAATCAGAATTAAAAAAAGCACAATATGAAACAACAAAATTAAATGGAGAAATTGGACTTTTCATTGAACGTTTGTGGACAGAAATTAAAAGAATAAACGGTTCAAAAGACTACATTCAGCTAGTTAGAGAAAAGATTAGAACCACTGCTGTCACGAGAATAGAAGAAGCAGACATAATATTCTTATCATTTTTAGAAATAATAGAAGCTAAGACAGATTTTAGCATAACAGAGAAAGAAAAATTAGAGACAGAGTTAACAGAATTGAAAAAATTGAATAATTGCTTGAGAGATCAAATTAAAACAATTTTGGATCACGCAGAACACTTAGACGAAAATAGAGGAAAACTAGTGGAAATTATTGAAAACCGGAATTACATAGACACACCGGAAACATCTAGAAGTGCCCGATTCAGGGCTGAGTATGGTAGTATCACTGATGCACAAAAAAGAATTGTACAATTAGAAGATAGAAATAGACTACTACAGCAAGAATTAGAGTTAGTAACCAACGACTCATTGATACATAAGGAAGCTGTAAATAACAGTGAAATAAGTCACACAGAAAAAATAAATTTCCCGGAATTTAAAATGGGTATCGAACATATTGCAAAAATGGTGAACCATTTGGTTCCGATGTTCTCAGGCACGGACTCCAATGATTTACCCTCAGAAGTATGCAAATTCATACAAGGATGTGATTTAGCGGTAAAGTCAACAAAAGAAACAGAGTTTCAAGAATTTTTATCGTGTGTTAAGCTAAGAATGTATGTAGATGCATTCGACCTAGTAAAAGGTATTCAATTTAGCGGATTAGATGAATTATATACTTTAATAAAGAGGACATATCTTAAAACCGTAACATTAGACTCAGTGATAAATGAAATAAAGGAGACATATCAAAGATCTACCGAAGAAATTCGACCTTTTGCAAGACGCCTAAATGTACTAAAAACAAAGGCGGTGGAATTAATAAAAGAAAAATATAATGGCAGAGGGGACGAAGCTATGCTAATAGAATTAGACAAATCCATACAAAAGACTTTTAAGGTAGGCCTTAAGGACAGCACACTGAAAATACACATGCTAAATAATAAGTCAAACTCACTAGATTCACTGATAGAGGAAGCAGTAGAAACGTTTGAGATAATACAAAGTGGGCGTGTAATAGAAACAACACAGAATGCCCCAGAGGTGCACTATAACAGGGCCTCACAAATAACATGCGAAAAAATTATTATAGGAAACAATAGTGGATCATTTGGGCACGAAATGCTCGCAACACGAAAGGGATAAAGTTGTTCCAACATGTTCATTTTGCGGGAATGACGGACATACGAGGGACGAATGTATCAGTCGGAAAAACATGCCTTACTGTCAAGAATGTGGCAAATACGGCCACGAAACGAGCCTTAGATGTGCAAATAATGAACCGGAGCCGGAACCGGAGCAAAACTGTACGAGTAGACAACAAACAATAAATTACGATTACAATGATGGCTACGAGAATAATACGCAAGCCAATCATAGGAATAATAATGTTCGAAGATATAATAACAACAATAATTGGGAATATCATAATGAAAATAGAACTAATAATTATAATAACAATAACAATAATAATAATTATAATAACAATAATAATAATAATAATAATAATAATAATAATAATAATAATAATAATTATCGGAATAATAATCGTAATTATAATAATTACAAGAGCAATAACAGCAATAATAATGGAAATAGAAATAGTAATTATCGGAATAATATTCATACTAATAATAATGGGGATTTAAATAAATGTAAATGGTGTGCAAGAATTGGGCATACGTTAGAAAACTGTTTTGCGAAGAGAGATTTTGAGTCTACCCGCAACCAGGGAAACTGTTAGGGGCCCAGAATAGGCCAATAATCTGGGAACCCAAGACAAATTGCGAAATCAGGCCAAAGAAGATAGGAATTGTGAATCAGACGCCGTGCGCGGCAGTGGATACGTTCGCTATCAATGGTAGGAAAATGGTAGATAATTTTATTTCACTAATTGTATTAACGTTGAATATTTTCGGCATAGTAGCATTAACAGCAAAAAATAATTTGTATGACTGCATAATAAATAGGATATGTATAGAAGAAAATAAGAAGATATTAAATGATTTGATTACTTCAGGAATGGATAGCATAAATAAAAATATGAGTAAATATATTGAAAATATTAAGGAATTAAAATTAAGTTTATATACAAAATCAAAGAAAAATCGCATTATTTATAGTAGACATGGGGAATTCAGACAGATATCAAAATTAAATGATGTCTTTATAGAAATGCCTTGTAAGGAAGCGAAAAATGGGAAACTAATATTACTAGTAGATTCTGGTGCAGACTCTAGCTTGGTAAAGTGGAGTGCATTAGATAGTAAACTAGAGAGAAATTTAAAAGACACAAAAGATCTGAGCGGAGCATTTGGGGGACATGTGACCACCGCAGGATCAATTGAAATTCAACATATGGAACATAGAAGGCTCAGTCTGACGTTACATACAATAATGCAGGATCAAGGAGTTCCGGCAGACGGTATACTTGGACGAGATAATCTATGGAACCACGCAATCATCAATGCAGTGGAAGAGGGATTAACCTTTATAGACAGAAACAAAAATAAAATTATAACAAAAATAAAATTATAACACTACCACTCAGATCACTAGATGAAATAAACAAAATATTATACAGTGAAGAAATAAAAATAACAGCAAGATCTAAAGGTATCGCCAGATTACCACTACGAACCAAGATCCCCGTAGTAATAATTCAAAAACAGGAAATTTCACCAGGAGTCTATATCGGAGAAACCATATCAAATGTAAAAAAAAATAGTGTTTACGTTTCAGTGTTAAACTCAACAGAAAAAGATATAATATTGAATAAGAACATACAGCTCAAATTTTCAAATTATAATAAATTTATGGAACCAGTGAGTGGCACAATGAATAGCGTACAAAGCATAAACATACGACACAGAATATGCAAACTATTTGATTCATTAAAATTGGATCCAAATGCAAATGTTGAAGAGAAGGCATCCATAGAAAAAAATATGTGCGTCATACCATGATGTATTTCTGTTAGAGGGGGATGAGCTATCGTATACACCTATTTTAAAACATGAAATCCCCACAATAGACGGCCAACCTCCGATCAACCGAAAACAATATAAATTACCACATGTTCACAGAGAAGAAATCAACAAACAGGTGCAGAAGTTATTAGACGACGATATTATATCACCAAGCACGTCGCCTTGGAATTCACCACTATTGTTGGTACCTAAAAAGAGTGGCAAGGACGGACAGAAAAAATGGAGACTGGTAATAGATTTCAGAAAATTGAACGACGCAACGATTAAGCAAGTATTTCCAATACCTCGTATTGATGAAATTTTGGATCAATTAGGTCACAGTAGGTATTTTTCAACATTAGATCTTGCAAGTGGTTATCACCAAGTGCTAGTGGATGAACGCCACAGAGAAAAAACAGCGTTCAGCACGGGCTTGGGACATTTTGAATTTAATAGGATGCCATTTGGATTAACGGGGGCACCCGCTACGTTTCAAAGAATAATGAACCACATTTTAACAGGATTGCAGGGACTTGATTGTTTCGTATATCTGGACGATATAGTTGTGTATGGAAAAAACATAATGGAGCACGAAATTAGACTATGTAAGGTGTTAGAAAAATTAAGGGAAAATAATTTGAAATTAAATACAGAAAAATGCAATTTTTTAAGGCGTGAAGTAGTATATTTAGGGCACAAATGCACGGAGTCAGGCGCAATGCCAGATCCCGATAAAATAGAATGTGTAAAAAATATTCCGGTACCCAAGACCAAGAAACAGGTACAAGCCTTCTTAGGTTTAGTAAATTATTACAGAAAATTCGTTAAGAATATGGCAAGGTTAACACTACCGATTAATAAACTGTTGCGGAAGGATGCCAGTTTTGTATGGACAGACAAGTGCCAGGACTCATTTATAAAACTTAAGGAAGCAATTATTTCACCTAATGTTCTAGCATACCCAGATTTTTCAAAACCATTTGTATTGACAACAGATGCAAGTGGAGAAGCTATAGGAGCAGTGCTGTCACAGGGCGAGCCAGGTTCTGATCGACCAATCGCATTTGCAAGTAGAGCTCTGAATGATGCAGAAACAAGGTACTCAACAATTGAACGAGAATTTTTGGCAATAGTATGGGCCACAAAAAATTATAGAGCATATTTGTTGGGGCGTCCATTCACGGTTTATACGGATCATCAACCACTGCGTAGCATAGCGAATTTAAAGGATCAAACGTCAAGGCTAGCCAGGTTCAGGCACAAATTATCAGAATATGAGTTCGAAATAATTTATAAACCTGGCAAAAAGAATTTAAATGCTGACGCATTAAGTAGGATTCCACAATTAGAAACAGAAATTGCGGCAGTTCAAACCCGTTCTAAAAATACACCAAAGGCAATAGATCCACAACCGGACGTCAGTAAGCCAGTCTTGGACGACACAGTGACGGATATGGATGGTGAAACAATCTCGAGTCAAGTATTAACCGATCCTGAAGAAATTAAAACAGTAATTAGAGACTTTCACGACTCGCCGTTAGGGGGTCATCAGGGCACACTGAAAACATATTTTCGAATAAGAAAGCAATATAGGTGGAAGGGTATGCAAAAACAAATTAAAGAATATGTAAAAAATTGCCCTAAATGTCAAGTTAATAAAAGTTCTAAGCTAACAAAAATGCCAATGGTCTTGACAGATACACCTACGCGCCCATTTGATAAAGTTTATATGGACTTAGTAGGAATTTTACCCGAGACAGTATCTGGCAATAAATACATTTTAACATTTCAAGACGATTTTTCAAAATATATGTGCTGTGTAGCAATACCAGACGCAGAAGCAAGCACAGTGGCTAAAGCATTTTATGATGAAATCATAACACGCCACAATATTCCGAAAATTCTAGTAACTGACAATGGCTCTAATTTCGTGTCAAAGTTATTTTCTGATACATGCAAATTATTGGGTATTAAAAAAATGCACATTACACCCTATCACCCACAGGCCAATGGATCATTAGAACGTAGTCACAGACCATTAGCAGAATATTTGAGATGTTTTGCTAAGGAGGATGGTTCCAATTGGGATCAATGGTTAAATTCGGCAATGCATGTCCATAATAATACGATGCATGTGTCAACTGGGCAAACACCTTTCCGAACACTATATGGTTATGATTCAGATATGCCAACTAATTTGAAACGTAAAGTTTCACCGCTATATAATGCCGATGATTATAACAAAATATTAAAATATCAAATACAGCGGGCGCATGAAATAGTGAGACAAAATCAAGAAAAGGTAAAAGAAAAATCTAAAACAAGCTACGATAAATCATTAAATCCCATTGAGTTTCAAATTGGGGAAATGGTTGTAATGAAGAATCAAAATAAGAAAAATAAATTTTCACCAATATGGGTAGGGCCCTATAAGGTTTTGTCCGTCACTACCCCCGTGACAACGACAATATTAATAAAAGGAAAGGGAAAGAAAATACACAACAATTTGTTGAAAAAATACCATAATTAGAAATTGATGTATTAGTTGTTAAAATGCGGAAATATATGTATAAATAAATTGCGAAAAGTTTAGTATTGTGTGATAATGAATAGGAAATAGGAAAACAGAAGAAAACGGTACCCACAGATCGCTATGTATTACTTAGGGTTAATTTACTAGCATGTGGCGGACCAAATTTAAAGGTTATGAAAACAAGAAATATTAGGATAAATATAAATAAGAAAGAATTATAAATGATAACACGAGTTTTTTATACGAAATAAATGCGATAAAATATATTTGTACGAAATTGAGATATTGAACAAATAGCTAAGTACTGCTGAGCGTAGATAACTAGCATAGAAATTTTGAATTGTAAAGTGAATTATGAAATTAATGGTTGAATTATTAATTTTAAATTAAAATATAATGAAAAGTAGATTATGATGAATTGAATTTTGAATAAATAAAAAATTATTAATTTATGTTAATTGCTGACGAGCAAATAAATGACAAGTAGGTTTTTTTTAGAGCTAGAAAATGTACCAAATGATATATAGGAAAAATATGATTGAATTAAAGACTAGAAATAATATTATAAAAAATATATAAATACGTTTACAACGAATGAAAAATAGGTTTTTAGAGCTAGAATATGCTCCAAAAGAGATTATTATGATTGACTTAATTGATTAGAGAAATATTATAAAAATTATGAGAAAATGCCTACAACAGTTGCAAAATGCATACAAGACTTTTTAGAGTTAGCAAATGATCCAATTGTTATGTTGATATTTATTTTATTAAAGCAGCTAAGTATTACTTCCGGAAATTTACTAGCCTGTGCAATAAATTATGAGTTTATGTTGAATGAAAAAAAAAAAAGAGAAAAATGTAGAAATTGAAGTTGAGGAAATGAATATATATAAAACAAAAATATAGTTCAAAGATATAAATTATTAAATAATATAATTGTATTAAGGATAGAAACAAATGAGAACGGCAATTACATTTTATGTAAGGATTCGATGTACTCTTCGAAAAGAGTCGACATCCGTAAGACTTTATGCTAATCTTAAGCTATTAATTAAATAGTTTGAAAAGAACAGCAGCAAATTGTTTTTAAGCATTTCACTAAATACGACGAATACTAGTCTGCAACTTGATCAATTGCATACGTGTATTACGAATCGTTTTAGGTGAACTCGAGCGAAAACTTAAGATGATCACTTAAGTTTCGTTAGAGATTGCGATAGAATGAAAAATAAATAAAAATAAAAATTGCATATATGTCGAATGAGCATTTTTTAAAATAAACAGCTTAAAAATAAGCTAAACTTCACAAGGTTTAAAACAAAAAAAAAGTGGAAGATGTTTTACTAGTAGAATATGTTATTCAGATAAAATATATTCTGTTAGAATTATGAATAAATTAATATTTTTTTTTTCTCTTCTGGAAAAATGTTTATGAAACAACAAAACCAATATACGTATTTATTATGCTGATTAGGTTAATAGATATTAAAATATAAAAATATAAACTTAAATAAATATGTTATATGACACATGTATTTTGTACATACCACAACTTATATTGTAAAATATTAACACAAACTATAAGATAATGTCAAACTTCGTAATATAAGAGAATGCTAATTTATAAGAAAAATGTGTTTTTTTTATTTTATAAAATTTTAAAGTACAATATTATATAAGGTAATATATGAATGATAATTTTGATAGAGATATAACGATGTTATTATATTAATATAATTATGTTTTATAGACACTTAAATATGTGAGTGATTGTAATGATGAATACACGAAAATGATTAGATTTAAGTAAAAATAATTATAGCAACGAAATCTCATTGAATACTAAAAATATTGTGACAGTAATTAGATATAGTTTTATTAGAAAAATAAGTTGGCAATAATATGGCTAATCCTGCTCATTGTGAGGGTCCAGGTAGATTCAATTCACAGACCGACAGCGTTGGAGCAGCATTCACTCGTGTTCGATCGGAACACAGATATAGGGATCTACAGGGCGGAGTGAACAGTAATCACGAAATTTGTTGTAACTGACTCAAGCGAACAATTGTAGTTAACAGATGACTTCGTGTCAAGGGTACAGGGTTCGTGTACAAGAAACGAACGGTTGCGGAAAACCTACGATACGCGTAAAACATATGCGTTAAACTACGTAAAACATATGATAGAGCAACAAGTAACGGTGATGGCCAGTAATTACGACAGGTTGTCCAGAACGTTGCAAGCAGCCATTAAAGAGATAGAGGGGTTGCGTGTTGAAATGAACGCTACACTAGAGGAACTCACCAGAATTAAACACAATCACATAAGGAGATGGCATCAATTGAATTCGCTATCATAGTGTTGAAATAAAGAAGATTGTGAACACAAATCTGAAAAAGCTTCAGAAACAGAACCAGAAAGTTAGCTAGAATGAATCTGAGCATAGCATGTTGCACCCGGACGTTTTGGGCCAAGACGTTTTGGGCTAAGCGTTGCTGAGCGAATTGACAGTGGAACTGAAGATAATGTACGAATCAGAGTGGTTCTTAAAGAACATATTGAATTTACACATCGAAGCTAAAGCGACATCGCAATGCAGTGTCGGAAGCAAGTTAGACGGAGTCAGGAGCAGTCGGGACCTCGAGAAGTATTCTATTCAGGGGCTCCTAGATCTGTGAGATCGATGACGGCTTCACTAACAAATAAGATGGTGCGAACCGCAGTCCGAAGGAAAGAAGACAAGTACAAGAACTCATATCTGGAACTTGAAGAACCAGTATCGCTACCACATATGAAGATCGATTAACCATGCCAATAGTGACGAGAGTTATGTTTACAGCAGAGCCCGCCAATATACCAACGGAGACCGATCACGATATCTTGACAACAACATCTGTAATACATAGACAAGGTGATTGCGGAGCAGAAGTATGCGGTTATGTATGTATTAAGTATCGGTAGTATGTTTGTATTGTACAGTAGTGTAAGGTACTGGTATGAGATGCTAGTATAAGATTGTTGTAAGTCGAAAAAAAAATTTTTTTTTTTTTTGTAAGGGGGGAGGAATGTTAAGAGTTAGCATTATGACAGTCACTCATAGCGTGACAGTTCATTGATATTTTTCTAGTGGGTATTTGCTGTTGCTAAATATTAATTGCTAAATATTTAAATTATATTATATGCATTCTAATTGTTGTTAAAACAAAAAGTAAATGATGTTGGTTTGATGACACACCTTTTGGTCGTTGCCAAAATAAGCGGCGACAATTTACTTAGTCAGCAATTGTAACTATAAACCAAATTCGCAGCAGCGTCAAGTTGCTAGCTTGAAGAAAATAAGCACGTGGTGCAATTTGTTTGTAAACAAAGATGACTTCAATTCAATGACTTTGCGATGGTCTAAATTCATTGTCTTCGCGGGTTGCTGATTATGCAAGAGTTGCTTTCACGGTCAGCGTTAAGAAGTCGAGTTGTGGATCGAACTTGAGTTCTTTACGGAACTTTTGATTGGTTAAAATTATGCTTCTGGGCATAAGCAGCAAAACACAATGTGATTGGCCAAAATTATGTTTCTAGGCTGAAGCAGCAAAAGACACTGGAAAAGTAGCATTGAAACTTAGATTAAGTATTAGTATATAAGCTGTAGTTATTTAGTTTTTAAGAGAGTGGTGATGAGATTAAGAAGTGAGTCGAAGAAGTGGAACAAAGAAAAAGGAAATAAAATTATAAAGAGGATAAAACTTGAAATGGTGTAAGTGTTATTATTTATTAAATGTCTTATTTTTAGGTGATAAAATAGGGACATTAACACTGCTTATTTTCAAAAATTCAAAATGCCTGCTACGCAATGTGTATTTCCTACCATATTCCTGTGAGTTTTCCTCAAAACTACTACTATAATACCAGTTTCCTTGCATATTTTGTGTCTGGGGCTTATTTAAATCTTCATAATCCAAAAATTTTGTAAATAGGAATATGTACTAGTCAAATTTAATCATTTCAGATTTCAATTATAATTTACGCGACAAATTTTAAAAATTTTGTTTAAAACATTTTATCACAACATTTTTGTCGGCTTGAACTTTGTTTTTATTTTCGATAACTTTTAACAATAGATATCACTTCACAGCACAATGAGAATCACAAAGGTGGTGAAATGATGATAAAAACTTTTCACTTCACTATAACGCAGATCCACAATCGGCCCCCTGATAAGAAAAAGTTTGTAATTTTTAACGCTAGTTTGAGCTATGCTCTGCATAATCCTTAATAATTTTCTTATTTATCTCTAAATGTTCGTATATGTTTATGAATGTAATACCACAGTATTAATAAACTTAATAGACTTTCGTTTCGTGTCGTTGATATTCTGAATTTCAAAGGAGTGTTACTATAGTTCTGCAATTTTGCGTAGTAAAGTCCTTAGAATTCGGAAACAATCAGAAAACTGTAATTAAAATTCAGTTTAATTGACATTGCACAATTGTTGAATGCATATATAATGAAATAAAACTAATTTAATTATATTTTATGCAACATTATAAATGCTTTCTTAAAAAATTACTGATCCGTTACGGATGAAAAAAGACGTAACTTCAGATTTAAAAATTTCTGCGGTTAATTGGCGATCAAACAATTTATTGCCATCGTATAAATTGTAATCAGCGTGTGTGCTGTTGCAACAGCATTGCTACGTGTTGCCACCCGCAACAACTTAATAATAAAAAACTGCAACAGCAACATCATATAAAAAACAGCAGCACAGCAACACTTTTCTACACAGCAATTTTCACGTATTTTCACGCAACGTTTGTTTTATGATGTGTCGCAGATCTTTAGTGTTGCCAACCACAACAGAAGCAGCTGTAGCAGCAACAACTAACAGAGGCACGGCAATAGACGCAGCAACACATGCAGCAGCAATTAAATGACTGACAACTTTACTTCAGCTGCAACAGACGTAGAAGTGTCTACAACAATAACAAGCAACTAACGACAACATAACAACAATTGAAATATCACAACAACAATAGGCAACAACATCAAATGGTCCAGAGCACCAAATTCAACGATGCGCGAAAAACACTTTTGCTGTTCCTGCTGCTACACTCAGGAAAATAAAATTTGTAGGACACGAAACTATTTGAGTATACTATTAAATCAATAGTTTTTTTTGTATGTAAACATAATATATTATTGACTGATAAAGCATTTGTAAACAGAGTTGTATTGAGACTTGAACAGTGTTGTAATGAGCTCCGACTTACATTATAATATCCCGGAAACATATTTATGTTGCCCTCCATTTTATGTATGGAGTATGTTCTAATGGAAACATAATAATTACTACATCCAAATAAAATAATTATTTGAACCGAAACAAAAATATGTTCAAAATAAAACATGATTTTGAACGATCTGAATATAAATATGTTTCCAGTGAAACATATCAGTTGTTTCAGTTCAAAAAGTAGTATGTTTGCAAAATAACATAAATAAATATTTTTGGAAAAAAATTCTGAAAATAAAATAAAATGTTGTTTTTTTTTTATTAATTTTTATTAAAAATCTTTAAACATGCACAGTGGAAAATTATAATAATAGAATTGATATACAAATTTTTAAATGCATAGATAAATAATTGGTTTAATTGGTTTGGTGCAAGTACAAGTGACAGCATCAATGAATGCACAATTGCACCAGCAGACGCTAAACCAGACGATCCAGGCTCGCTTTATATTTGGTACAGTTACAGTTGATCTCAGTACAGCACATAGCGTAGGCAAGGAATTCACGGAGGCTTTTGTAAAAAAAACATGTCAAATTCTGTTTGAAAATCGAAACACATATTTTTATTTGTGGTTTTTTCACATTAGTTTCAGAAATTATATACTGCACTATATTATACTCTGTTACTATTTGTACTTTTTGTAAAACAATTTATATATTTATTTAATTTACAAATAACAATATTATTACCGACGCGAATACGTTTTCTCAACGAACAACAAAAGACACGTACGCAGAAAATGACGATCATAGAGTGTCACAGAGAATAATGTTGCAAGAATACACTTATTTAAATCCAATTTCTTTTTTGTTTGTTTTTTAATATCAATATGTTCAAACGATGGCAAAAGATGACGTAGATAGAAAATGCTGCACAACGTTGCCAACTTCGTCAGTCGATAAATTATCGAATTAAGACGAGCATTGCGAACATACGTTATATTTAGATTTGATTAGCATTTTATGTGTTTCGAAACATAGTTTTAACCAAGTAAATTGCCAAGAAACAGTTTATTAAAATGCAATTAAAATTTTATGTTGGTATTGTAACATATTTATGGTAAATTTGACAGATTCTGCTGGACAATATAATAATGTTTACACGTGAACAAAAATAAATTCAATTTCGATTATAATTTAATTACACTTCATTCCTAATACATGAATGGTAATTTCGTATTACTTTTTAATTACATTCAAACATATTCAAACAAATCTTTTCTATTCGTGTAGGTACATAATTAAATAAAAGTACATATACTTGATCTATAATTCTATACTTCCTCTTACTTTGTTTTTGCAAATCAAACTTTAAGTCTTCAGCTTAAAGTGAAATTTACAAATTTACCTTTTTCCTTGTTCGATATGAACATAAGCAGGAAAATATTTCATTTTATTTTAAAAATATGAACATTTAGTAGGTGATCTTCATTTGACTCTATTATAGGATACTGAGGCAAACCCATGGAAAGTAATACATTTATGCTAAGCTGAAGTCTACTGGTTTAAGGTATTGTTGAAATTTCTTTAAATAATTGTTGGCCAAAAAATTATATAGATTAAAATGAGCACCATAAAATAAAATTTAAATTAAAAATCGAAAGCGTGAATTTGTATTTAATCGGAAGACTTAAAGAGTGATTTGCTGAAACAAAGTAAGAGGAATCATAGAATTATGAATCTGGTTTCTCATATAATATATAATTTTATTTAATTATGAAAACGTAATATCTTTTGCAATAAATAATAGGTACACCTTAATATTCATATTTTTTGCGTTTGACTAATCATAACTTTGGTCAGATCAATCCAAATTTCATGTGGTTTGTTTTAGAGATGGGCACGTGAGCGAGTTTTGACTCACTCACGCTCACGAAATAATTTTTCTAATCACACACACTCACTCACGGCCTTTTTTGCTCTACTCACACTCACTCACAATGACGTGAGTAAAATTAAGATTCAATCACAATCACGCGTGATCAAGCGCGATTCACGTGAATCACGCTGAATCACGTGTTTGTTTTTGGTATTGTTTGTTGGTGAGATTGGTCAACCGAGCGTGGCACCTCCGAGCGTGGTACTTCCGAGCGTACAACCTACATCTTTAAAACACAATAATGATGTTAGGGATTTTGATAAAATATATCTCAATTTTAACGGAGATGGAAATGTGAAAGGACTTCGATGTGCTATTCAAATAAAAACGTAAAAATTGCCTCAAAGAATAATTCACCGGTGAAGAATTCGTGAAAATTTTTGAGAATTGTCTCTGGAAAAAATTATCTCTGGAAAACAATTATCATCAAAAGAATAGTCCGGCATAGAATTTACCATGGATGAATTTGGGAAAAACTATTTTTGAAGCGATTTTTTGGTTACTTTATTTATAACTCGAATAAAATCTGTGGGGTCCCGATTTTATTCGAACAAATTAAACTTAATAAACAAAAAGAAGTCAATACAGAGGTATCATATGTATAGTTGAAATGGAAAATTCAAGTTTTTATAAAAATGGGTATATCGAAAGAAAAATGCGTTCTATATCTATTTCCATGAACGGTCATATGAAACCAAGCAAAAACTATTGACATGACCCCAGTTCGGCCGGTTCGCAGGGGTTAGATCAATTATTGACTGAAACCTTGCAACTCATTCTGAGTTGAAGAAGGGGTGGGTATATGACGGTCATTAGAAAGGGTTAGAATGGGTTTGATCGCAAAAAATTAAAAGTAAGATTTTTTTATTTTACGAATTATTCGACTCACACACACTCACTCACGAAAAAATTGTACTCACGCACACTCACCCACGGTACTTTTTGGTCCACTCACACTCACTCACAATAACGTGAGAAAAATTAGGATTCAATCACAATCACGCGTGATCACGCGTGATTCACTTGAATCACGCTGAATCACGCTCACATGCCAACTCTAGTTTGTCTAGTTGTTTTCAGAGGAATATAAAAGAAATGTGATCAAAAACTCAAATCTGTAAAATGTTATAGATCCAAATATGTGGAAAAACACGAGATAATTAAAAAAGGTCTTCATTTGTTGTCTAGTGTAATGATACAAAATATAACTTACTAGCTGGATCCGTGTACGACTCGTGCAAAGATTTTGTTAAAGCAAGAATATGGAGCAATTTTATTAATATAAATACCACGTACTTCGCTGTGGACGTTTTTTATTGGTTTTATAAATGTAGTAACCAAAACAAAAATGATTCTCCGCCATTACATTCTTTCTCAGACTGATCTTCACGCTTTCCCGTAGATTTCTTCCCGGTAGAATTCTTCCCGGTAGAATTCTTCCCGGTTGAGTTTTTCCCAGTAGAAGTTTTGGTGTGGTGAGTTTTAGTGTGATGAATTTTAGTGTGGTGAATTTTAGTGTGGTGAATTTTAGTGTGGTGAGTTTTAGTGTGGTGAGTTTTAGGGTGGTGAGTTTTATTGTGGTGAATTTTATTGTGGTGAGTTCTAGTATGGTGAATTTTATTGTGGTGAGTTTCAGTGTGGTAAATTTTATTGTGGTGAGTTTAGTGTAGTGAGTTTACTGTGGTGAGTTTTAGTTTAGTTTGCTTTTGTTTTTCTTATCTTTTTTTGTTTTTCTTTAGTTTGGCTTTTAGTTTTATAGTATTGCTTTTGTTTTGTGCTTTTACTTTTGTGTTTTAGCTTTTAAATATTTTTTTTGTATTTGAGTTTTTTGTTTCATGTTCATAGCTGATGAAAGTGCCAAGTTATATCGTTTTGAAATTTTAAGCTGTATAATAGGTACCTCGCGCCCATAGATAGCCTATCATTCCTTCCAGACCGTATCGCATCTGTGGTAAAAATTTGAAGAAAATCGGATCAGCCGTTTAGACGGAGAAGCGGAACAAACAAATAAACAAAGCAACAAAGAGATTTATTGTACTAATAGGAAGGATAGGATTAATGTTATGGTAAACTATTAATAACTGTATCTATTTTAAAATAATAGAACGGAAAATGTTCCATTAATGGAATAACTACCATAATCATTTTTCATATTTTATATTTAAAAATATTTCAATTTTACACGCATTATCCTACACTCAAAAGAAAATATTCCATTAAGTACTTAATGGTACTACTTACTATTGATTTCGAAAAGACACATATTTTCTGTGCATCACTCTTGCAGTTTTTGTGAACATCGCCACTATTAAACACGTGGTAAGGGCTTAATGTATCTATTACAGAAAATAAATAATTCATCAAACTACTATTATATCTGCACGGAGGGAAATAAACTTCTAAAAGAGGAGAGGAATTCTTCTCTGATGCAAAACTCAATGCTATTACAATTCTAGAATTCAACATCTGAATACTAAGACAGCAAATTCCAAAGTTCTCAATAAAGAAAACTTGATTGATTCTTCTGGATTTTAAGGAGTTAATTTATTTATATTAAAAACAAATATCGCAAAATAGTTGCTGTACTCTTCGAAAAGAACACTTGTGCATGTAACTGTTGTTGTTTTTGTCGATCTTGCTTTGTCTGTAATATTCGCTTTTACACTTTGTTTTGCGATGTCCATCTGACATCGCCATCTGTTTGTTAGTGTGCCTGTCTGTCGATATGTTCTAAGTAGCTAAGAGCAATTATTCTTGATATGCAGATATTATATTCTTAGGAATCCAAAAAGTAATCAAGAACAATAATTCTTGATATGCAGAGGTTTTTCTTCTTTTGTGTCAAGAAACGGAATGATATACATTGTATGAATGTGTGTTTTTTCACGAATAGAACAACAAATATCAAGAATAATTGCTCATAAATACTTTCAACATATCGAAAGACAGACACACTAACAATCGCAGACAGACAACGCAAAACAAAGACTAAAAGAATAAACGATTTTTAATAGTATTTTTATAGTATTTTTTATGGTATTTTCCAGAGTGTACCACATATGTTGCTGTTGTTTTCTTTATCACTTAACTGCCTATATTTTTGGCTAACGAGTTGTTGACCCGCATTTAATTTTTAGCGCCGTCTTGCAGTCCTTGTTGTTGCTATTTTGTCGTTTGCAATGTTATTGCTATTGCTACTGCGTGTTTCCTTTGTTTGTCTGTTGCTGATACAAAACATAAAAATTGTAGCGTCAACAAAGCATAACAAAGTGATGCCAACCTGTTGAATCCGTAGGCAATAGTTTTTTTTTACTTTAGGATGATGTTGCTGATCGCAATCGTGTGCTGCATCTGCAACTGTTGTTGTTGCTTGTATTGTTGCTGCTGGTGATGTGGTTGTTATTACGCTTGATTCCTGGTTGCATGCGCTGCCCCGTGGTAGGAGTGAAAGTGCCTGCGGCTCTCAATTGTCGTTCATCATTTTGGCAGCAACATCAGGCAAATATTGCTGCTACTGCTCAATTCTTGATTTTTGTTTTGCTTGGCGATGCGCTCAACCATCACCGCGACAATGGTCGCCATTGCACTGACCGGCAGCAGCAGCCGGTCAGTGTTGGCAACACTAATATTACAAGACAACAACACTGATAGTAGCAACCATATTTTCAAATTACTTATTACAGTCGATTTTTTACTCATGTTCATTAATTAAATTCGTGAATACTAAAGTTTGCCTTTACTTGGAATTACTACAATATTTAAAAATAGAGTATTCAAATATATAAAAAAAGTATTTAAAAAGGTTTTAAAAAAATATAAAAAAGAATAAAAATTTAATAACAAATTGTTTATAAAAAAATTGCGTATTAAAATAAAGTATTCTAAAAAGTATTAAATTGTTATATAAAAAAATAAAATTTAATAGAATATTAAAAATTATGAAAAATAATGGTTTAAAATTTGATTTACAATATGTATTAACATATTTTAAAAATAGTATTAATTAAAATATGTATTTAATAAATTTTTTAAAATAATTTTTATGAAAATATTATTGAAATTATTGAAAAATATATTCAAATATTGTATTAAAAATATTATAAAAAACTTATTAAAATGTTATATTTAATATTTAAAATATTATCAAAATATTATAAAATTTAAAATTGACATAAAATGGTATAAATAGACACCAAAAAAAAGAATAAATAAATTACATAAAGTTTAAAAAAAAAAAAATAAAAAAGTATATAAAATACCTTTGAATGCATTTAAGAAAATTAAATATAGATATTAAACAAGTATTAAAAACGTATTACATAAAACAAAAATTTAAAGAATATTTAGTGTAATTAAAAAATAAAGGAAAATAAAATAAAGAAATACATAATTAAATAAAGAACAATTATAATAAATCAAATGAAGAATAAAAGGGAAATACTTAAAAATGTAGAGTTTGAAATATCAACGAAAGTAAGAATAACAGCAGCCATTGCCGCGAACAGCAACAACGTGTATTTTAAGTAGCAACATATGCGCAGCGGATGCTGCAATGACAACATATAATAAATAAATATATAAATAAATAAATAAAATAATTAAATATTAAAAATAAAAAATAAATATTTTGGTGATTTTGGCATGTTGGAGGCATCCAGAATATGCTTCACAGAAGTTTTTTTTTTGGTGTTATGAGATCAATAAATTATTGGTATTATATTAAAAATATGCAACATACAAATAGGTTTAACTATTGTGGGAACATTTTTTTATGAACTCTTAACTCAAATTCTTAATATTGAACTCAAAATCTTAATATTAAAAACCTTCTCATTTGATAAATAAAAAAGGATAGATATATTTTTAAGATGCAAAGGATAGATCTTATGGTCCTCTATGCATGTACAGAAAAACTTTTGCAATATGTCCTATATCTTTCTACAAATTTGAAGTTAAATGCTGTGACGGGCGTTACAAGTACTTTTTCAAAAAACAGAGTTTACTCTACAAAATATTAAATTTTAGCTAAAATAATCAGACTATGGAGATAAAGTTTATCTAAAATACTTCATTAATAATTGGAGTTCTCTCCTCTATAACAAAATTCTGCAATGGTTACTTTGATCATTGACTTATACAGTATCAAAACTTGTGACGGATGTTACACATTTTGTGACGGGCGTTACCTGTACGAATTCTATACAAATATACCTGAAAATTCAAATTATGAGTTGCAATTTTTTAATGAAAAAGAGCAAATTTTTGTGGTAGTCATGGTAAACCGTTATTTTAAGGCACACCGTCGACATATAATTTATGTGGATAACTAAACATTTCGTTTTGGAAAAAATATGTATTATATTACCATTCATTTAAATAACTGCTCTGTCTGCATCATTTGTAGTCCGTTTCCTTCGCAAGCTTACATAAATATTTTTCGCATTTGGAACATAATGATTTTTTTGGGATTTTTTATGTTTTTTTTGTAAGGTTTGGAATTTCCATTTTTTATCTTTGCTTATTGAATATTTTAGAATATTTACTACTTTTTCTATGATTAAATAATAATATAATTGATAATTGATGCATATATTAACAAATATATAATTTTTCAGTTTTTTTATTTTGCGACGATTGTTAATTGTGACGGGCATTACAATATTTTGGATGCATATAGAAACCATCTGGATTATCTATGAGACCAAAGACTATAATAAATGAATAGATACGACAAATATCTTTACTTTTACAAAGTTTCCCAGTTGTAGGTTTGCAAAATAGTTCGTAAAATAACTTTTACAAGTTTTTTTGTGACGGGCGTTACAACTCAAAAAAAGTGAAACTGTTTGGTTAATTGTCAGTACTTTGAACGACTTATCACCAATGCAATGTATGGCATACTTTCGCAAACAAATTGCCTTTCAAATTGTACTATTCAATTTTCTTTCGGATTTAAAACAACAAAACTACAGGGTTTCATATATTGCCTTAATTTTCTACTATAATAAATTTCAAAAAAATATTTGACTTTAATTGAGAAAAAAACACATTTGCAATGAATTTTGGTAAATTCTGATCACAAAATATAAAATTAGAGATATTTATTATCCTAAAAATCATTAAACGGAATCAATAGGTTTAACTTTAATATATCACACCTTGGTAACGTTTTTTGTGGAATCCCCCTATATATATATTATACACCAGAGCAATACCATTTTACCATATTTCGAGTGTCAAATTTGTATAAAAGGTATTATTCAAACACGGATCCGATCATGGCTGTAGTGACTGTTCGTAATACCTCCTTGGTTTTCTTATTTATGAAGCCAGAATGCATTGTAATTGTTCATTCTTCAAAAGTTTCCCAATGCCATGGTAAGATGACCGATAGCATTTTGTTTTGCACAAATTTATGGCATCCCAACAGGAAATGGCATAATTGACGACAAGGTCATCAATGATGAATCGACGACATTTGAAATTTGCCATTGATGAATATGTCTTCAACAATTTCATAAATGACATTGCATTAATGACGTGCATGACATCGTAAATGCTACATCATGCATTAATCGGAGGACATTTGTATGAAAATGTCATCAATGTTTTGCAGGGCGAATATGCTATCGGCCATCGATGTTTCTGACCTGACATAAGGGAATCATTAGTGACATTTCTTTCTGGGATATTCATATAAATGTCGATACATGACATATCATTGATAATGTCAAGAATGTCATTCATCGATGAATAATTTAATCAAGAACTTATTTTATACATTAATAACGACGTAAAATGTACAATATATTTTTTGTCCTTTTTGGTCATTTATGAGGTAATTAAAAAGTATCCAAGCACGGCGATCTAGAAGCAGTCACAATAATGACAAAAATTGATCTAAAAAGTACAAACTGTGTTTTATTCATCATCATTTCTAGTTTAAAAATCAGTTTGAACGAAAATCCTACCATTTCCTTTTTCACAAGATATAGTCGTAAGTACAATTTTTATTTTAGATTTTTTTTTAATTTTTTATTTCTTATTAAAAATGTATTACACAGTGGGGCAAAATGGCTACTTTTCTAAATTGAACTACGATTTTTGTTTATTTTGTGCTTCTATATGGTCTACTGATAAATAGTGCTACACGTCTGGGTTAGGTGCTATGGGCTCAGAAAATGTTCAAAGTATAACCATATAGTTCGTTATTTTGTAGCGAAATGGTTCATAGTACGTTTCTATTGTCTAAGGAGCGATTATAGGGATCATACTAAGGAATTATTTACACTGAACACTTAAAGTTTGTATCTTAACTATTAACCACAATTTTTAATGGTTTTATAATATCAATTACACTAAGGAGTTATAACCAGAAGAAGAAGTCAGAAAACTATCGTAATATCTTTGGAGAAAATGTTCGTCTTTGTAATTGAGCTGGGATCTCTAAACAACTAAATTCCCTAACTGAAATATAAGCCTTGTAATAACGAAAAATAGTAATAACTTAAATTTTGAATAAAGTCTCAGAAATATATTATTATAATAATTTTGGTGCAGTAATTCTTAATTAAAATTGTGACACTGATTAAATTAAAAAAGTTGCCATTTTGCCGCAATGTGTAATATATTTTTGATAAGAAATAAAGAAAAATTGAAAAAATCTTTGAAATTGAACTTAAATGACGATATCTTGAGAAAAGAAAATGGTTCCAACGGATTATTAAACTAGAAATGATTATGAATCTAACCTTTTTTTACTTTTTAGACTCATTTTTGTCAAACTTGTGACTGCTTCTAAATCACCGTGCAGGTCCAGTATACCCAGTAAACATTTGCTGATAATCACGCTTTGCATAGGACCAAAAGAATTAATATATCGGGTGTTTCAAAGCATAACACTGTTATCGGGTTCTTTTCATTAGACTCTGATTGGTCAGTTCATAACTGTTTTTTTTTTCCGTAGAATTGTCTTGTCAATTGTGTTCTTAATCAAAATCCGATAAAACAACAACAACCGAACAACATACCCTAATAGAAATTTAAGTAGAATTACGACAGTTTATATATTTAGTTTTAAAATTTAATACAGCATATTTCTCACTATAATTTTTTTTATTTAATTGGGTGTCATTTCATTCGAAAATATACTACAATTTATAAGTTAATAATTTGAACAGGTTGCATTTTTTAAATACTTCCTACAGTTGCTGTGGAAAATATCGTTTACGTTGTTGTGGTTATTATATTTTTTGTTGTCATCAACGTAATTGTGGTTGCATCTTACAGCATTGTGTCCAAATATTGGGGAATTTTGAACGTTACATATAGAATATTATTGTTGTTGTACTTGATGCTGTTGTTAAAGTTCATGTTGTTGTTGTAGTTTTTGTTGCAGTATACTAAAAAGTCAACTTTGGCCCGTTTTGTGAGGATTGTTTGCGACTTTGGTGGTCTTTGTTGTGGCCGCTGTAGCGGTTGATGAAGAGTACCTTTTAGTCGTATTTTTTGCTTCATTTTTAGGTGGTGCCACCAAGTGTTTTAAACGTTGTTTAACAGGTTGTTAATAGTTCTTTGAACAATTCACCATATCGTTTTACATAAAGCCAGTGGGCAAAATTTTAAAATATTAAAAAAAAAATTCATTAGGATTCAGTTACATTTTCAAATTAAACTTGGTTTAAAATAGATGCCATTTTGACTATAGTCAACATAACACAAATATTTAATATGTCATATTAGCGGATTTACTAATTGTCTTTCTGTCTGCTAATTTTAACGACATTCGGCAGTTTTGATTTGGAACTATAGACGTTTTAAAAATGTGGGAAAGTTTAAACTATTTTAATTTTAACTTGCACTGGAAAACTGGATCAAAATGCAGAGAGTATACATAGTAAAGAGATGTCATTCGAGTTGGTTGTAGTTCGATGGGCCGATTGTAGAAAGTAAACATGAGTGAAATGGTTTTTAGACGTTAAATACGTCAAATGTATACCGAAAATATAAAAATATAAATTTTGAAATTTTCCAATTTGTTGATAGACACAGAAAATCATCTTTTGACATGAGGTTGGAAGAACGAAAACGTTTTCTTCATTCGGTTAAAACTAATTTTCTACAAATTTTTTGACAGAACAACCATATTCGGTTGGCGCTTAAAATATTAGCCAATACACACACCAAATTGTTCGAAGACAGTTTGAAATTGGTTGTAGTCTAAAATAGAACACTTTTAGTTTTTACCATAAGAACCGACAAAGCGTTTGAGAGAACCGAATGAGTTATTTGTGCAAATAGTTGATTGGCACAATTCTTGTGTATGGACTACATTTGAGTGCCATTCACATAAATAGTCTTAAGTGAGAAACACTACATTTAAATATATCATTTTTTCTACATATTTATGAAGTTTAAATACATACAGAAGTGGTAAAATAAATCTATTTGTAGTATTCTTTTATATTTTTCATGAAGTTAAATAAATACAGAATGCAGTAGTGTGAAGTAATTTTTAAATATATTTCTGGACGTTTAAATAAACAGAAAAAATATTTATTTTTAATACAAATGTAGTAAAATTGTATAAAACAAAAACAATTTTCAAACCATTCTAAAACCGCAACCATTTTATCCATTTTTTTACGTCTTTTAAAAACGGGTTTAAACGTTTCATTTAGTAAATTCCTTATTGGCCGTAGCACTATGCAGTAAAATATTTTGCCTTACATCGTCGTTTCACATTTCACACTTTATGGCAAAGTAATTCAGACGCGCGACCAATTGACGCAATTAATGAAATTCCAATGATCTCCGGACTCACGTCATTAGGTATTTGACATAAAATGAAATTAACAATTTACTCATTCAATCGTCGCGCCAATTTGTTAGTCACGTCTAAAATAGTTACTAAGCGGCCACCAGCTGTTTATCGGTCAGTGAAATCAATTGAAACACATTCACTTTCCTCTTCTTGCGCTGTTGCTACTGCTGCTGTCCTACTCCTGCTCCTACTCTACCACTTACTCCCTCACTCGCGCACTCTCTGTATCAATTGTTGAATTTTTCACAGCTGATTGTTTTCTGCAATTCATTGCATTTGAAATAAACGACAGTCTCTGACCTACGGCTTGCATTAATATTATTATTATTATTATTGAACAATAGATTAAAGCAGCGCTTTAAAAAAATCAATTTGCGTTTTTCATTTCCGCCATTTTCTTTGGCAACCCCCGCGTCCTTTTTTATCATAGTTGATAATCCAGAAATTTCGGTATTAATATTATTAAAAATATATTATAATGTTTACCATATTTAATCGCCGCTTACACTAAGTAACTGTATTTAACTACGAATTGCTGCCCTACCTATGTGAAGCGTGATTTTTCTTCGGGGGGTGTACATTATTTTCAAAACCATTTGAAACAATGAAAAATATTAGTTTTTAAGACAGAGTTCATAAAAGAAATTGGGAATAAAAAAATATAATATTGATTATATCAGAAATATAAATATTGGCATGATCTTTTGATTTTGATGAAATTTTGTGGTGACATTGAGAAATATAAAATAACTGCGTTCTTAATTTTTATGGATTCTCAACAGCAATAATTTTATGAGCTTAAAAAAATAGTATTTTATTTAATTCTTTATATCTTAAATTCTTTATATATTAAAGCTTTTTCATCATGCTTTCTATATCGTCACCAAAGTCACCAAATGCATTTTTATGAAAAACTTAATTTTCGACTTTGTTGATTAATGACATAAAAAGTATATGATGCATTTTTAAAGTTGAAAAATCAATTAATAGATTTACATTTTCTTATCATGTGGTAAAAAAATTTAGATTATCGAATAAAAAGTAACAGATTTATAAAGATTTTAGTAAGTGAATATTTGTCATTTTGAAAATGTATTTGGTGACTTTAAGTTCTACAACGACGATATATTTTTAAAATCACTGTTTCGTATACGCCCCACTATTTAAAAAGCAAACAAAGTATTTTGTTTTAAAACTCGATTAAACAAATAATTTCGATGGAGTCTCCTATCTCGCCACAAAATTTTATAAAAATAAGAAGACATCGCGCCCCGAGATTGATATTTCTGACGTAGAGTGACCCAATTCAGATTTTTATACCCAACACTAAGAGTGAAATGGTATATTCAGGAAAAGTTTATATATTATTGATCAGAATGACCTCCTATGGCGATTTAGTGATGTCCATCTGTCTGTCTGTCCATCTGTCTGTTGAAATTCCTTCTACTCAAATGGCGCTACAGTCCTGTATAGAATTTCGGCCGAGCTCTCTCACCATTTGACCTGTGCGTGTTATATTTGTACTCAAATTGGTGGGACCTACAGTTTATTGCCGAATCCGAACCGCGGGTGAGAGCTTTGCATAGGCAATGTTTTACTCTCGTAGGTTTGCCATTTACTGCCGAGAGGTAGAGTCGCATAGAAAAATGTTTTCTATGAAAAAGATGTTGGCAGTCGCTAGGATCGAACCGCGTACCTTTCGGGTCGTAGTCGAACACACCAGCGACTTTTCACTCGTAGTCCAACGCACTAACCAGACGAGCTACCGACGCTACATTTGGGAATATTCACAGATGAAAACAATTTGCTTTAATTTAATAAAATAAAAATAAAATTCAGTAAATATTCGTTTTCATTCATTATTTATAAATTTATAGAGACAAAAGGTAATTATCGGGAATAATTTGGAATATAACTAATGTTGACAAGTTCCTGTAGTAAAATATATTGCTCTAGAATTTCTTCAGATTTCTTTGTGTATCATAAAAATATTTTAAATTATTTAAATCGTTCAACGCAATCCAAAGAAATCCTGTCACCAATTTCAAATTTAGACCATTAACATTAAACGGAGTATCGTACATTGGTTAAATTTGACATATTTCATGGGCTATTTTCAAGATTTGCGAAATCGTTTTGTGTTTTCTTTATCACAAAAATTCTTCTAGAAATGATTTTAAATTTTTATTTCTATGAATTTTTCTACCAAATACTGAAACCTTTATGCTGGTTATAAATCGGTCTAATTAAATACGATACTAGACTCCACAATATATTAAATAAAAGTATTATTATAATAAATTTGCGTACAAAATTAATTTATTACTATAAAATATCAAAGATTTTAAAGTAAGAAAAAAATATAATTAAATTTACTACAAATTTTAAACATTTATTTAGTGTACACTTCATCGCGATGTAAATGAATTAATTAAATAAAGCGAAAATAAAATAATATTTCCTATCTCAAAAATTGAAGTACAAGAATTTGGCTCACTTAAAAAAGGGAGTAGACGTGTTGAAAAAAAAGAAAAAACGTCATTGTTTTAGAATGTTGAAATCCACAGATATCATTTTATTTTCTGGTGGATAATAGGTAGTGTCGGTGAATGTCGTGAAAACCGGATGTATGAAGACTGCTCCACAAACGTATCGTGCGACTGAATTACGAATTTTCTATGTTCTATTGAGAGCCAAGGAACTTATAAACGGTGGGTTTGGTTCGAAGTCCAAGTAGAACGAGAGAATACTCGATCTGGTGGAATCAGGTGTACCGAGTTAAAAGTTGGCATGATAGAATAATAAATTTTAAATTTCTTTAAACCGTGATCGTTACAACTTCTGAACTAAAGATTGCATATCATATATATATATTTTTATTTAGATCATTTTATAGTCATTTAATGTTAGTTAAATTTCCAGATTTTGTTGCGTAGTGTCATCGACAACTATACTTTTAGGTCTCCCATATGCCTGACCATTTCTTAAGTCTGTTTAGACCGTCATCAGTGGGGCGGCAATGATGGTTTTTGGTAGCTGTGTTCAGTTCGCCTGCATGGCTGTGTTTAATGCTTGTTATGGTGCAAACAGGTTGAAAGTCTGGCAAAGAAAGAAATATTTGTGTTGTGTCGACGGAAATTACGCGATGGACCCGCGCACCTAGTTGGACGTTGCATGAATGAAAGCACTTTTTTTTTGTTTCTTTTGGGGTACTCCTTTTTCAATGTGCAGTGTTGTTGTAAATAGTAGTTTAATGTTGTTTTTTTTTTATTTTGACAAAAACAAGAAAATAGCTGCGTCTGAGTCCACGCATCATTAGTAACACCGTGACACACATATTCACTGGCAAAAAATTTGATTATTTTCGTTTTTGCTCTGGCTAATTCCGGAAAGTGGGGAAAAACGTGTTTTTTGTTGTTGTTGTAATTCAAAAGGAAATTTCTGTGCTTGCGATAAAATTGAATGAGTTATTGAAAAAGTGAATGAGCGACTGAGTGAATGTGAGAACGTGAAAAGTGAAAATAATTCCATAAAAATGCCTTCAATTTTGTGATACGCAAAATGTAGGTACAAAAAGCAGAAAGTATTACAAACATCAAAGTTTTTTGTTACTTTATTTGAATCCGGATACGTTCAGGATACGAAAAAAGTTTGGATATTTCGCATTACGTAATACATTCTTTATTTCGGGATTTTATTGCATATGGCGAACTTTTTCTCAAATAGGAATAATTGATATGTTTCGTCCGCAAGTTGATCTTGTCAATGTTTGGTTGCGGATATGTTCTTGACGTTCATTATTTTCCGACTTTATGCCCAAAACTCCTAAACACAGCGAAAACGCTAATTAAAATAATTCGATCACGAACCGTTCGATAAAGGCAATTCAAAAAATAAATGTTTATGAAATTTCTAAAATGCATGTGGGTTTAAAAACTTCAAGACTCTAAAGAAATTCTCTTCATGACTATTTTTAGAACTTTGATAAAACTGTGCTTGAAAAATTTTGCCGAAAATTAAAAATAACGCATTCAATGAAATTATCTAAAACGCTAATTATGGTTCGGTGGATTTTCAATTCCAAAATTCTAAGTCGTTAAACATATCTCCTAGATGACTTTATTGAATTTTTGAAATTATTAAAAACCGTCAAGGAGATTAAAAAGTCTGGTATTTTTGATATCCATCGGTTCATTATTGACTTATTTGAATCGAATTTTGCGTTTTAGGAAATTTCATTGAATGCGTTATTTTGAATTATCCACAAAATTTTTTCATAAATCTAATATGTTTTCAAAAAGATATATTTAGGCTTTCAGAAGAGCTTTAAACTTTTTAGCTTTTTTGGCCAAATAAGTCTAAAAATTATTAATGTAGGGTAGTCAATCTTAGATTTGAATTTAACACTACCTTAATGATGCTAGTTATGTTCAAATTGTGATATTTGGGTAAAGTGGAAAACAATTTCTGGGGTAAAGTGAGAAACATAACACTACACAACAAAATGAGAAAAAAAGTTTGCGCAGTAAATTCCATTATTTTTGTATTATTGGAAATGATTTGAATATATGAATTAAAATTTTTTAGTACGGATGGGATTACGAGATCTCGGGCAATAACTCTTGTACTGAGCTTTCAAAAAGGTGGTCACATAAATTTGTAAATATCTCGCGTTTAATTAAACCCATAAACCCAATTGTTATATCGAATGAAAGATAATTAAATATTCAATAAACATTTCTTACAATAGTTTGGAATTGGTTTACTGGTTTAAGAAAACTCTATAGAAGAACTCGAAAAATGTAAATTTTGTCGACCAAAATTTTATTAAAAATGCATTTAAAAAATGGCGAAAAGTTGTAAACGCAAGATGATGCACAGTTTGTAATATTGCAAAATTTGTCTGTACATTTTTGAATAAAATTATGTAAAAAGAAAAGAAATCAATGGATACATTTTGAGAACAGAAAAAATCATGTGAAAGCATTACAATTGGGTATTAACTAAAAAAAATGGCATAATATGTTTATACCCTATACCCATGGGTTACAAGTATGTGATGATATTTTAGCGCCTCTCAGTAGGCGTGACAGGTATGATAAAATATATATTTTCTTGGTCAACATCACTTTCCGAGTCGATTTAGATATGACCGCCTATACACGATAACTTTAAAACTGCTATTCCGAATTATGTGAAATTTATTTTCCATATATTTTAGTAGAATAGTAATTCAAATTTCGAAAATGAGTCGATTTGGTCAACGTAATCTACCACATCCACTACGAAATATGGGTTTACTTTTTAGGATCACATATCTCGTTAAGTATTAAAGATAAAGTTATAAAACTTAAAATTAATTACAAGCAATCATATATCAATAGTTGCTCAAAAAATAATCGTGATCCGCTCACATTTTTTATTTTTTATTTTTATGCCTATTTGTATAGCACTTTTTTATATTGCTTTCACATAACTTTTTTTATCCTCAAATTTTACCAATATATTTTTGTCATTTATAGCTCAATTTTATTGAAAGAGTATGAACTAATTTTGAAAAATTAATATTTGCGTATCATCTTACTTTTTTTCCATTTTTTTAAATGATTTTTTTCTTAAATTTTTGTTAAAAAAAATGTTTTTTCAAGTTCTCCTTTCGAGTTCTCTTAAACTAATGAACCAATTTAAAAATGTTCTAAGAAATATTTATTCGATATTCAATTAAATTTCAATCGATATAACATTTGATCATATGTGTTATTTAGAACGCGAACTATTTGCAAATATATGTGATCACCTTTATGAAAGCTCGGTAAACCTATCCAAAGAAACATTATTAAACCATTAAACTGCTGCGCAGAATGGCTGTTGTGTAATGTAATTTAAGCAATATTTGTTGTAATTTTAGTTAAAATATTTTGTTATGTGAATAATTTAATTGGTTTAACCAAGAAAAAACTTCAATCGTCGACACAATCCAATAAAAACATTTTGGCTTCACCTGAGATAATATATGAATTCCTGATGAAAGCCGAGATAAATATTCTTCAACTTCAACAGAAGATAAAGAATTTTGTTGAACGGCCTGTATATTTGAAATGTGCGAACGTAACGACCAGCAACTACACTGAGAATCAGGCCCGCCATGATTTTCGTTCGAGGGGGTTTTAAAAACATATACTAATTTTTAAAAGAGAGTTCTTAAAAATACATCCACGCATACAAATTTTTCATTTACGCAAAGTACATTTTTGATTATAATTAGGGATACGTTCCGCACCAAATTTGACAGGATATAAAAAATCGAAAAATGGAATAACATTAAAATTGTAATCGAAAATTTTTGATCGAATTATAATATAATGGAAATGCATGAAAATATACCTTCATGCATTTAAAATTTAGAAAAATATTAATTTGTGTTTTTTTTTATATACTAATTTTATAGGGAAAAGAACTTTAGAGGGAAAAGAAATTTAAAGTTCAACTAGGATTTGGAACATTAGATATTTTTTTTGTCAAATTGGATCCTTTTGAGACTTTTCGAATACCCAACTACAAAAAAAAGTCCTATGGCAAAACAGTTGTTTTCTGGGAACATATAAAAGAAGTCTCATTCTATGAAACATAACGTTCAGATCATAAAAATTTTAAAAAAAGAGCTAATTGAAAACTTGAAAAAAAAAACAAATCCTTATTTAGGATTTTGTAAAAATTTGTTGGAAGCGGGGACCGCAAATTACCGAAATATGATTTTTGGAACCAGAACCGTTGTTAAAAAAGTGTGGAACCGGAATCGGAACCAATTTAATTTGTTTGGTTGGAAACGGAACTGCAATTTTAAAAATATTGGAACCAGATCCGGGACTGATAATTCAAATGGTGTATAGAAGAATATTAGTTGGTATATGTACTTAGTAACGATTTTATTTTTATTGTATATCTGTCAAATTTATGTCGAAATTTACGATTTCATATTATATTCCTAAAAATATAAATTACCGGGCGCTTTTCAACAAAAAATGACTTTATGAGTTCCTACACAGAAAAAATTTTGTTCATAAATGGAATGAACACCGTTAATTGCGACATCGTTCATAATATATATGGAAAAATAATTCTATTTATGAACTATTCTTCGTATATACGAATCGCACAGTTTGAGCGAAATTGATATAATAAATGCGTTCATAATTGTTATGAATTCTATAAATAGATATTTATACCCTACACTAAGAGTGAAAGGGTATATTCAGTTTGGTACGCCGTTTGTAACACCCAGAAGGAAGCATCTCCGGTATGGAAAAGTATATATATTCTTGATCAGTATGACCTCCTGAGTCGATTTAGCGATGTCCGTCTGTCCATCTGTCTGTCTGTCCGTCCGTCTGTCTGTCTGTTGAAATCCCTACTAATTTTAAAATTGCAGAGCTAGATAAATTAACCTTATAACTTAGATTACTAATATACCTATGCTGTATGTGCGAAAAAATTGGCGAGATCGGTCCATTGTGACCTATGATCAGACCACTTATGTTCAAATCCCTCATGTAAAACGTACATATAAAAGTCAATTTTTATGTATACGTGCTTAGGTAAACTTTTTTGGTCAAATATATATTGACATCATGCTCAAATACATGATAATAATGTTTTCCGGCGAAAAGACTTGTGGTTCACAAAAAAAAAAATCGAAATTCGGTACACCTACCCATTTGTAAGTATGGGTACCAAATGAATGGAAATTCTTCAGCGATTGAATGTTTGTAGTTATTTTCAGGATTCGTATACCCTGGTGACTAGGGATGTCAATCCCGGGATCCCGGGATCCCGGGATTTGAGTCAAATCAGTCCCGAAAAACTCATCCCGGGATCATCGTTAAATCCCGGGATTTTCGGGATTACAAAAAACGCTAGTAGATCAATTTTTAATAGTTTATTCAAAAGTCTTTCAATGTTTGTGTACACATTTTGTGAAAAAGTAAATCTAACATTTAATCAAGGTTTGAAACCTAAACGAATAACGGTTTCGATTTCGGTTTTTTCCGCGTTTTGGTTTCGGTTTTAGGTTTTTATTACGAAACGGTTTCAGTATACCGGTTCCAAGTTACGGTTTCGGTTTTGATTTCGGTTTTTGTATAAAATTTCTTTTAATTCCATATTTTTCAAATAACTTAACATTGCACTATGGGACATAAGATTAGTCTAGCTCGTCGAAAATTGTACAAGAAAAATTTTTTATTTTGGGAATTCAAAATTTTATTAAATGACATTAAACATGCCTTGTACTTAAGATCTTCTGTATAAAATAAAATATGTTTTCCTGTTTCTTTTTATGCTTTTTTAAAAACCGTTTTAAACTAGTATAAAACCGAAACGGTTTATTTCTGATTTTCGTATAACGGTTTCGATTACGG
Source organism: Dryomyza anilis (assembly GCA_951804985.1). NCBI lineage: Eukaryota > Metazoa > Arthropoda > Insecta > Diptera > Dryomyzidae > Dryomyza > Dryomyza anilis. The sequence continues at coordinate 71,080,993 of OX638133.1, forward strand.
TTTCGATTACGGTTTCGGTTTTAAATGGATATCGGTTTTAAACGGATATCGGTTTCGGTTTCGACTACGGTTTCAATCCTTGGATTTAATGGACTAAAATCTTAAAACACTGACGTAAATAATAATGAGTTACATGCTTTTTGACTTTGAACAAATTCACACATTTTTTAAAATTACGTCACTTTCGACTAACAACACTGTTCGGCAATCATTTTCTCATATCATGCCTGTATAATTTTAATGTACTGATTCGAACTGCGTTTTTAGTTTTTTCCGTATACGTAATGTTTTGGAGAAAAATGCAATTTATTATTTTTGCATTTTTCACTGCATTTAAAAACAAACTTTTTTTTATAAAAAGACTAAACAGCCATTGAATAAAAATTAAAATAGTTATTGCCCATGAACAAGTCAACTTCGTTGTTTGAGATATATTTTTTTTTTTAAATTATATTTTTTTTATAAAATATTGTTTTCCACAAAAAACCAATATCCCAATAACAAATTTTGTTGTTCATTCAAAATTTTAATTTTCTTATATTTGTACTAAAAAATAAATTTTAAATAAAAAGTATTAAAAAAATGTTTGATGATCAACTGGGGTTTATATATCGCGGATTTAGTATACCATGTATATTTGAATACCCAACCTGAAAACAGATGCATTTGAATATATGACTTTTGTTTGACTTAAGCATTATAATTGTTTATTATTTAAACACAGATATGGTTATTTTATGTCTTTGCTATTATTTTTTTAAATCCCGGGACTAATCCCGGGATCCCGGGATTCAAATTTTTTAGTCCCGAAATTTCGGGATTGAAAAATAGTCCGGGATTGACATCCCTACTGGTGACCTATATATCACTTTGAATGGTAACCACACATATGTGTAGGGTATTTATAGTCGGCTTAGACCGACTATAATTTTGATAATCCTAACTATCATAATAACACATACTTTAAAATTTCCCATGTTATCTAACCTTCCCAACTGGTTTTATTTTACTCACGCGTCATGCCGCATGACGCGCAGTGATTATTTTGACAACTCGTCGCGACGCGTCGATAGTCGATGAGAGCAGATACAGTTCTTAGATTTTATTATTCCTATGTCATTTCGTACAAATAGACCGAATCGTTTCCTTTGTTGTTTACAACGCCAATGAAACGTGCACCGCTGGTACTTCACATCACGCAACAACAAACAGCAGCAATAGGCAGCAACAGAAAAAGTTGATATAAAATAAAATATAAGAAGTTAAAAAAATAAATAAATTAAAAGAATAAAATAAAAAAGTAAAATATAATAAAATACTAAAAAAAAAAAATTTTTTTTTTATTTTTAAATAGTTTAAATTTCATAAATAACCTTAATTTTTTTCATAAAAATTATGAAAGCGTTCATCAATATTATGAACTTTTTTTTTACGGTTTTATGAACGATTTATAAGTTGGATGAATAAGTTCAATGGTTGAGTAATAATGAAAAATTCATAAAATTGATGAACAAATTCATAAATAGTACGAACTCTTTTTTTCTGTGTATATTTTTGTAATTTTGGAGACATGTTCTATGCCAAAAAATATTTGACACGTATTTTATTTTATAAAAAAGGTGTTTTTTTCTGGCAGTTTTACTTCTCAATAAATTCAAAAATTTCATCGATATTCAACATTTTGCATTAGTTAAACTATTGTAGCACGTGAACCATTAGTTCAATATTAAACAATTTGGTCTCATTTGAAAGAAAATACATTGCTCTTTTAAGACGTCTAGTACAAAATACTAAGAAATGATGGTGGGAAAGTTATAAAACCGATTTTAGTGGTCAGCACACACAGAAAAAAAATGTACTTCATATTGATGAATTCGGTTTTTCAAACCATGATTCATTGTATTGTAGAAGCAATCATAATATTAATGACTAACGATATTATTGTTATGAATGCTATCATAAATATGAAGAACACTTGGTAACTGTCGAAAAAGTGTTCTTCAGTATGATGAACTTTATGTGAGGAATACGTTTCATCATATTAATGAACCAAAATATAAAGTACAACATATATGTTCATCATATTGAAGAACCCTGTTCATTAAACCAAATTTTTATTAAAATGTTTTTTTTCGTTCATTTTTTGCCATACTTCACAGTTCTCAAGTAGTTCTTGTGTGTTATTTCTTATATAATGTTTGTTCGACGTGCATAAATTAGTAAAATGTTTTGTAATATATTTTTTATAATTACAACTTTTTATTAATAAAAAGTTATATATATAAAAAATATATTTTTGGAAAAAATGTTTTTTCTACTGTTATTTTTTAAATAAACTTTTTACAACACTTTATTTTCGAATTATTTTATAAAAAAAAAATATATATTTTTTTACACCATTACAAAACTACATCAATGATGCACTAACACTAACAAATTTAGAGTGGGTCCTCAACGCTTACTATTTTAAAATTTTTTTTTCAGTATATTACAATTCCTTAAAACAGAAAACGCATTTCATCACCTTTCAAATGAGATAAAATTTATTAATATTCAACTTATTGTTCACCTGCTACAATCATTTAACTAAATGCAAAATATTATTTGTGTTTCGACGAAATTTTTTTAAAATATAAGGGGTAGAACTACCAACAATTTTTTTATTTATAAAACATAAAACACGTGTAAAATATTTTTAGACATAGAACAAAACTGCAAAGTTTCAACAAAATAAAAAAGAATAATAAATCTCAAAAGCGCCCGGTTTGACGTGGAATGCCATTATATAAGATGAAAGTAATATTTGTTATACCCTACACCTATGAGGTACAGGGTATATTAACTTTGTGCATATATTGTAACGCCCCTTAGGAGGCGTGTCCGGTATGGAAAAGTATATATATTCTTGATCAGCATCACTACCCGAGTCCGTTTAGCCATGTCCGTCTGTCTGTCTGTCTGTCTGTCTGTCCGTCTTGCTGTCTTGCAGTCCGAATACAGAATAACTTGAGAAATACTGATCAGAATGCGATGAAATTTCGTCTCAATATATTTTAGCCAAAAGTAGGAACTGAGTTTGAAAATGAGCCAAATCGGTCAACGGACAATCCCACCTCCCATACAAGTCACTTTTATATAACTCTTTCGGAACTAATAACTCGAAAAGTATTCAAGGTATAGTTATAAAATTTAAAAGGTATTGTTAGAATTCACCTATAAACATGTGGTCCAAAAATGTGCGTGATCCGCCCACTTTTTTTTCATTATTTCCCGGGTTTTCATAGTGGAAATTTGATTCGTAAATTATTAAAATCAAATCTATGAAATATTACCCTTTCAAAATTCTAAATATAGGCGTGGTCCGCCCAATTATATTTTTCAAATTTTTTTTTAGTTTTTTATACTTTTATATAATTTTTTTAATTTATGGGGATATAAGACGTAAATTTCTGATATATGAATAATATTCTGAGGGTGGGGAGGTTCAGCATAATTAAAAACTTTAAAATTTAGGTATGTAATTAAATATCCCACATTAATATCCTCACCAAAGGTGTAGGGTATTCCATAGTCGGGCCCGACCGACTATAAAAATCCGCTCCATGTGACCGAACTTGCCCATGTGACCTAACTTTCCCAACTCGTTTTAAATTGAATTTTATTAACAAGCACTTTAAACATATTTTTATAATTAAGTATAGGGAATACTACAAATTACAAAATGTCACTAATGAAAAAAAAAAAAAAAAAAAAACCCATGTATATTCATTGAAGAAAAAAATCATAACACCTACAACCTTCTACCCTTTGCTGCGGGCCTGCTTAGAATATTCTGACTAAGTAAATCCACAATTTTTTTTCGTAATGTCCTAACATAATTTTAAGATGTTTATAAATTTTAACTTTTTTTCTTCTTATTTTTTCTTGCATTACCATTATTTTTTTATTACCTTATTATAAAAAGAAAGACTAAAATAACATTTTGGTAAACATTTTGAAGTTTCCCACATTACCCTAACATTTTTCAACAAGGCCGAAATTTAACTGTTTTGGAAATCGATAAAAAAAACAATTAAAAGGCATATAGAAAATGATTTTCTGTTAATACAAAAAGTTAAAGCATGAAACCAGTTTATGGAATAGGCTCTGCAAAAGATTTTATCAAATTATTCAAATGTACTTTTTTTGGAAGAAAAATTAAAATGTGCCCCACTTTACCCAGGCTCCCCTACTACTTTCTTAGTGCATGATTTATCAATCATTTATGAACATGATTATAAACTATGCAAATTTTTAAAAAATCAAGAAATGTAAAAAAGGACGAACTGAGATTTTTTGCTATTCCGCACATTAAAAAAAAATATGAATCAATAGGCTTGAAAGGTACTATAAATAAAATATTTACAATTTATAAAATAATAATACAACATTTTTACAATTTATAACAATTTAACAATTTAAACAATTTAAAAACTAAACAATTTAAAAACTAAAATATAATTTATAGTTATAACTTAAAAATAAAATTCCAAATAAAGATGGTTAAATCATTTGTTTTAACGTCAAAAATGCCACAAAAAGCCTGAAAGAATGATGCCAAAATGGGAAATAAGACCAAATAAAAAAAAAAATAAGCGTAAAATACCCCCAAATGCGAAACATAGCCCAAAAGCTAATAGAGATAAACAAAGCTGAGCACTTTTACACCAGAGGCAAATAATACAAAGTTCCGACTATAAGAAACGGATATCATACTGGGAAAAAAAACTACAGCAAAGGAAGAAATTCTACACTGAAAAAATCGTAACAAAAAACAACAAAGCAACATCAAAGAACCGGAAAAGTGCCCGAATTAAGAAAACGCGGAAGGAACAACGACAATGACTGGATGAATGTGAAGCGGGCCGGGTTGGTTATATGGCTGGATGGTGGCTATAAACACGCCGACTGACCCAGAACTTGTGCGAAAAAAAGTGAAAAACAAGCAATATTTAGATCCGCAACAACACGAAAAAACAAAATGAAAAATGACACCAAAAAACAACGGAGAAGCAGCGGATAACTTGTGGAAAACACGACCAACTAAGCGCATACTCAAGGTAGTTGAAGTGAAGGTGCGGCTACAAAGAAAGCAAAAAAAAATTGAAAAACTGTAACACAGATCAAATGGAAAATGTTGTCGCAGCGGCATCATCGTGAAAAATAAAACAATCCCAACAGCAACAAAAACAATACAACACAATGTCACTGGCGTTGCCAAAAGTATGAAAAATCGTTTTTGAAGTCAACGCAAAAAAAAAACAACCAAGCGAACGGCTGACCAAGGGAAAAAAAATTGGCAATTTAACACATGACTGCGATTCGGTTTCGGTAACAAAACATAAAACTGTTTAGACCAAACCAGCCGTTGCTGTTGCTATTGCTGACTTGGTCGAAGCACCAATAATCAACTCGCCGCCGCCACATTGACGCTGAGATCAACCGTGTTCACTGTTAACAATGAAAAATGTTGGTATAGGTGTCAACGGAAAGTACTAAAAAAAAAACCCAACCATAGTACTCTTTGTTTTTGTATAGAGAAAATTGCGTTGAGTGGCACTAAAATATTGGGCAATAGTGCATCAAAATTTAAAAAAAAGTTACCACTTTAAATAATACTGAAATAAACTTTCAATATTTGTATCCTGTTCTTCCCCCCTGAATCACCAACAAATAAAAACCAAGGAATGTTAAAATATTCACGCATAGCGGATATAAAGAACCAAAAAACCGCCTCACTTAAATATCCCACACCCTTTAAATGAAAAACAGATTTTTAAGAAAAATCCAATTGTCCAAATAAATTTATGCAAAAAAATTAAATTTAAAAAATATTTTCTTCAGCAGAAAAAATAAGAAAAATCATAAAATAGAGAATAAATAGAATCATCCCATTCCCAGTTGAACTCAGAAATATACTTGAAATCCATAATTCATTAACACCACTTTATTTTATTTTTGTTTTGTTAATTTTTTTTGAATTTTACTTTTTATTACGATTGAAAATGGTTGGGGCATTTTTTCAGGTAAATGTATTTCTCTTCTATAGTGTATTTAGTCCGGCACAAATTTTCCAATGAACATCTCATACATAATTTCTATATAATTCAAAGGTTCTGATCATGTATGTATACTTAGTTTTTTTATTTCGCGTAACGTTATAAATAAAATTACTTTCCGAATCGAGCCATTTTTAACACAAAACTATTATAGAATTTTTCAAAAACTCAATCGATCCATCAACTCAGTTCAATGGAAAATACACAAAGAAATGTCAAAATTCTAAATACTTTTAAAGATACGCCATTCGATATTGTTACGAGATCAATGCGAGAAGAAGGAGAATTCACACTTTCTCGTAGCGATATCGAACGTCAAATTGGCCCTACATTATAGGTAGATATCGTTGCGACCTGTTGAAGTTTTCTCACAAGAGAAATTTTACGAAATAGGAACTAGACACCTGCACAAATGCATTTTAAATCCACTTCAAGACATTCAATTTATTTCAAAACATTTACTGTGCCCGACTATATGCTTTTAAAATCAAATGAATGTATTGCTCAGAACAACAAAGCACTAGTAGTGTCAAAACAAAACACAAACAAGATGTAGTTGTAGTGAAGAGGTCTATTATGATGTGAAATAAATATTCAAATACTGAAATGAAATGCTTATGACACTGAGTACTCAGTGCATTTTTAATTTTTTTTTATCATTTTATGCACTCACTTTATTCGTTGCATGTTCAGCGTTGTGAAACAAATACTGCAGTGAAGTGAAGTCGCTGGAGAGACTTCACTATAATACTGTGGTCATTGCAAAGTGGTCATTGCAAAGTTCGAAATTGCTTCAAAAAATATTGCCATATCGATGCGATAAATATTTTAATATTGCAGTTAGTCAAAGATTTTGCATGTACGAGAAACTCTAAAGATTAAAATCGCTAAAGCCACAAGTCCGAAATTTTTGTCGAAGATATTTGAGAAAGCTTCGAGGCATCGGAGGTCTCCGTGACATGGCATACTGGGTCTTAAATTAAAAGAAAAACTATAAAACCTTGCAAGCAAAATCAACACCCTCGAATTTTTGAAAAATATTCATAGTAAAATTATTTAGTTAATTTTGTAAAATAATGTTTTGGAAATTGTAACAAAAACTAATTACATTTTTGTGAAATACACTTAAAATAATCAATAGTTAACGAACTACATTTTTCGTATGTTTAAATTTCGTAAAATACACTATTATTTTGTTCAGCGTTCATTTTAGAATAGAATATTATGTATAATTTATACGTTATATTCTTTTCTGAGAAGCGTAAAACGTTTGTTGGGTATCACCCATAATATAATTCGGTTCAATTTTTTTGAAAAAAAAATTTACATATACCGAAATAAATTAAAAGCACTTTAAGTTTTGATGAAAACACTTTGTTTCAAAGTTTTCACCTAATAAATTTGCTATTAATTTTGAATAAAATTTTTATTTGAAAGTGACACTTTTAATTTTATGTGAGAGTACAAAAATAACTTTTTAATGTACATCAAATCACATTGTCATTATTTGCGTTAACACCAGTACATTGTTAATTCTTTGTTGTATTTCTTAACATTTCCAATATCTTTTAGATACATGAAATCATCAAATTAGTCCCTACGAACTATATTCAAGACACTTGAACTTCAAGTGTCATAAACATAAATTGTCTTAAATAAAAACATTGAATTTTTGGTATAGTCAGGCGTTTATAAAAAAAGTTTATTTAAATTAATAATAAAACATGAACATTTCAATATTAAAATTATTTTTTTCTAAAACTAAATTATATAAAAATAAATAAAAAATATTATTTTAAAAGATTATATTATGTTTTTTTTGAGGGAGAAATGTATTAAAATTTAATAAAAATGTAGTAAATTTAAGTACTTTTTCATCAATTTTTTACGCTTTATTTCAATTTAATGGTATTACAATTTGAATAAATGTGTGTATTAATTTTTATTTTGTAAGTAATTTTACATTTTTATTAAATACTGCATATAAAATAGTAATAAATAATTTGAATTACTTAAATATTGGAAAAAATTTAATTTAAGTTGATATTAAATACGTAATTAAAAGTTTTTGTATGGATTATTATTTTTTAGTAGTATATAACTTTAAGTATTTAATTTTTTTGTTGTTGTTATTATGATAGTCTAATTGGGCGAAGCATCGTTTGTGAAATTTAAAGTATAGTATTGAAGTTCTCAAGGTCTGTACATATTTAAATTTAAATTATATGAAAGAAAAGAAACTTTAACTCTATATTTAGTGAAAAATCCCTCATTTATATTTTCTGAACAATTAACAAATATTGTGGGTATTCTTTCACATCGTATCTACTGCGTATATGCGTATGTCGTAAAAATTATAAGCTTTATAGTGTATAATTTTTACGAAATACGCATATACGCACTATATACGAAGTGAAATGAATACCCTCATTGAAAAACACAAAAACCGGTTTTATTTAATCGAAATCTCTTCCGATTTTGGAACTGATACAGAATTGATAATAATATAATAGTTTGGCGCTACAGTCCTGTATAGAACTTCGGCCGAGCTCTCTCACTAGTGGTGGGACCAACAGTTTATTGCCGAATCCGAACGCGGGTGAGAGCTTTTCATAGGCAATGGTTTTACTCTCGTAGGTTTGCCATTTACTGACGAGAGGTAGCGCGGTATAGAAAAATGTTTCTATGAAAAGATGTTGTTAGCCCCAGTCCATGCTTGAACCGGGAACCTTTCGGCTCGAAAATGGAAATTATCGTTTGAAATTTTAAACAATTTTATTATTTACGAAGTTTCCTCTAATTACGAATTTTACGCAATTGATATGAATATCCTTAATATTTCAAAAGTAAGTAACATGAAATCAAAATTGATTAGTCCTAGTCGGTATTAGTCCTGGAACTTATATTTTGTATTTAATAATTTCTGTTTGTCAGTTTAAAACGACTATTAATTAGATTGGCTGAATGTTTATAATTTTATTTATATCTAAAATTATTCAAACTTCTCACTTTAGTATTTAAATATTTTTCATCTGGTGTTGAATGACACTGTTGGCCGACGACAAGTGCACTGGGTCAGGTGATTACATTCTTGGCAACTGCAGAATTTGACTTACAAAAGCAGCCAAAATAAAAACAGCAAAAAAATAATAGATCTATATGTTAATATTTTAGAAAATGCTGTAATGCAGCTGCAGACTGCTGTTGAAAACAAAAAGTTAATTAATATTTCCATGCTGTTGGCGCCAAAGTTAAAGCGTTTCAATGGGTTTTTCCTACAAACAAATCTAAACATTCTTCGAAGATGCAGTTGACTCTGGTGTAAATTACCTAAATGACTATTGTGATTATTATTAAATTGTTTTACGCTATGGGTTTTGTTTGGTTTAAATAGTAAGCATTAAAAGCCATTCACTCACCTACTGTTTGCTTTGTAAACCAGTTTAAAACCTTTAATTAGTTAAAATAACAGAGGTTTGGGCTTGGAGCTAAATTAGTTATAGGTTGTTGTTTGGTTTTTAAACGTAAGTATAGTAAATGTTTGCTTCTACCTATATCATTTATAACGTAAAGAAAGTCATAATTTGTTTAATGCTTATTTTTTTTAATAAATTTATTAGAATATTCCAATTATAACTGATTTGTTTCGTGAGTATTTTTATATTTAACAGAACTTAAAATAAACTTTAATGCGATTTGAGAGAATTTTTTTCTGGGTGTAGTACTTTGAACCCGGGCTGCGGAACACGTTTTTTATTAGTTTTTTAAACCAATTTTTAAAGCATAGCTGTGGGAGCGGCATGAAATCCCCAAACACATAAGCACCAAATACAAAATCCCCAAAACACAAAATCCCCAAACACATAAGCCCCAAACACAAAATCCCGAAACACAGAAGCCTCAAACTCAAAAGCCCCAAGTATTAAATTGTAAAATATATAAAAATCCCTAAAAATCACACCCGCTTATACTTGAACAAAGAAGAGTCAGGCAATGTTCGGACCTTTAATTGAAGGGTTAGGTGCAATTTATGTTCAAATTTTTTCTTGGTTATCTTTGAAAACTGTATAAATTTGTTAATATTACGATTTATATTGATTAAATAACGTATGGATCTTATCGTTAGCAAATGAAAACTTATACCAAATTATAAAAGAACTTTAATAAATACGATATAGATAAAATAGAATCTGGCGTAGAAATTGTTTAGAAAAATTCGAATGGAGAACGGTACAAAAAAAGTAGATCAAAGGGAAACATTATATATTGTAAATATATTAGTCACAATATTTCAATGTTCAATAAATACAAATAAATTTTGAAGAAAAAGTAAGTAATTTGAAAACATTACAATTTGGTAGTACTTATGATATGTTTCCTATAAACATTATGGACAATGTTGTATTTGTAGTAGAGTCGTTGCAACTACTAAATGAATAGGAGATCGTGCTGCAAATATTTACATATTTTATAGATATTAATTAAAAAGTTATTAATATCAATGGTATTAAAGAGTGGCAATTATATGACATGAATAATGTTCCACTGTAATAATAATAATTTTTAACCATACTTTTCAGTCTTTGGTTTGCTCAGTGTGTTTAATAACTATTTTACTAATTTTATTATAATTTTATCAATTGTGTTGAAAAATGAATTTTGTACTTAATACAAAAAAATTGGATTTTGTGTTTGAATATTTTGTATTTGAGGCTTTTGTGTATGGGGCTTTTGTGTTTTGGGGCTTTTGTGCTTGGGGCTTTTGTGTTTAAGGTTTTTGTTTTGGGGATTTTGATTTGGGGGCTTTTGTGTTTGGGGATTTCAAGACCAACCCATAGCTGTTTATGTTCTACTGTATACTGAAGAAAAGAGCAGTGCAGTAACGAAAATATTTTGTGAATTATAAAAAAAAAACAAATGTATGCTGTTCTTAATCGAAATCAGGCCTGTTTTTGGTATTTTGTTGGATTTTTATTTTTATTATCAGTTTTTTATTCTTTTGTTTATTTTTTTGCGTTTTTAATTTAATTTCATATTTTTTGTAATTGATTTTGTTTTGTTCTGTTTATTTTATTTTTCTGTTTATCTTTTGTTTCTGATTGATATGCTATTATTTTTATTTATGTTTTAGCCTTTTGTGTTTTCCTTTTTTATTTTGTTCTTTTCTTCCTTTTTTAAATGTTTCTGTTTCTGTTTTTGCTTTTTATTTTTTTTTTGAGATTGACTTTTTTTATTTTTTTGTGGGAATTGCAATTGTGTTTGTGTTTTGCTTTTATTTTCTTGTTTTTGTTTGTTTTTATTTTATGGCATTTATTTTAATTATTGTGTTTTTACTGAATTATAAATACGAATTTTGTGTGGCTATATCCGAACCAAAATGAAAATATTTTTGTTTTTCATCTATAACTTTTTGTGGGTTTAAAAACCTTAAATGTTTGCTTTAAGTATATGCCATCGATTTTTGTGTTCTTGAATTTATTTGTGTGTTGTTGCTGTTGTGTTTTTTCTTTGTATTTGCTTTTGTTTTTGGGTTTTTATTTTTTGTACTTTTATTTTTTATTTTGTTTGGTCCTTATATTTGTTTGCATCTGTGTTTTTCCTTTTTACTTGCGTTTTTTGTATTTTTGCTTTTCTTTTGTTTTTATGTTTTTGGTTATATGTTTTTGCTTTTAATTTTGTGTTTTGAATTTTACTTCAGTTTTTATATTTTTGTTTCTCTTTTGTGTATTTACTTATGCTTTTGTGTTTGATTTTGTTTTTGTGTTTTTCTTGTTGTTTTTGTCTTTTTGATTTTGCTCTATATATTGTGTTTTAGTTTGGTTTTTTGTGTTTTTCTTGTGGATTTTGTCTTTTTTCTTTTGTTCTGTATATTTGCTCTTGTCTTGTCTTTGCTTTTCCTTTTATATTTGATTTTGTTTTTGTGTTTTTGGTTTTACTGTTGTGTTTGCTTTTATTTTGTGTATTTGCTTGCTCTTTTGTTTTTAAGCTTTTGATTTTGTTGTTTTTGTGTGTTTGCTTTTGTTTTTGTGTTTGTATTTTTGTTTTGTTTTTTTTATTTTGTTTCATCTTCTTAGCTGAAGTGCCGAGTTATATCGTTTTGAAAGTTTAGGTTGTATGGGAGGTGCTACGCCTCTTTGTCCTATACTGCCTATATATAGCCTATGTCATCCTCTGGACTCCATAGTACTTACGTTTTAAATTTCAGTCAATTCGGTATATATATAATTGTGTATATGACAATATCAATAATCATTATTACGAAATGAAAAGTGATGTACTATTCAAATTTCCAGATGTGTTTTAAGTTTTTAATTTTTTTTTTACCTTTTCTGATTTTTTTTTTTTTGATATTTTTTATACTGTTATACATTAGGTGCTCAAAGTTCCGGACGGGACAGATTTCAATTAGCTGTCAAAAATTTTCTAGAATTACTAGGAAAATGATGTTTACATTTTCGGAAATGCCGAGGAAACAGTATATTCAATTCATTAAAAAAACTTTTCAGTTTACTATGGTAATACATTTTTTTGGTTCCGGACGGGACATCGAAAACCCGTATAAAAAATCAAAATTTGTCCGTTATTTTAATTTGTATCATTATTTCATTATTTTTAAGTTTTAGAAATAATTATTAATGTTACTAGAAAAAACAGAAAATAATATTTTGTATCCGTAATGTCTTTAAAGTCAAGTAATTTGGTTACTCAAAATACATGAAAAATTGGTATTTTTACATATTTCATAGTAACGTAACTTTATGAGTATTTTTTATACGTTACTATTAACGGAATAGATTTTTCTTTTCAAATATTTAGATTCAGATATTTAAGATTCCAAATCCATTTCAAAGATTAGAGCATTTTGAATTTTTCGGTCGTGGTTGACGTTTTTCTGGAAATGCCCATATGTATGTACTATATAGAGATATTGCCTAAGATATCAACCAAAATAAACTTTTTTTATATATTTTATTTTGCAATCAATGTTTTCTGCGTGTCAAAACGTTTGAAATAGTTTTACTGTTATTGGAATGATTTTTATATTTTATTTAAGAATTGAATTAGTTTACAAATATTTATTATTAGATCTTAAATTGTAAAAAAAAACATTAGAGGTCGGGAGAAATATATATCAAAAAACAAGAATTTAAAAATAAATTTAATTTAAAACTCTGGCCACACTGATGCCTTCGTCAACTTATAACAGGAACTTAACGAAATTTTAGTTTAATGCGGCCCCCATGTCAAATCACCGACTCCACTGAAACGACACGGAAAATGAAACATTTACTGAAATTAAATAAACTGGTGATAAAAGAGAAGACAATAAACAAAATAATGCTAAAATTATGGAGAGCGAAAAATAACAAGAATTTACAAGAGATATTTGAAATTCCGAGAGAACAAAGAGAGTAAGAGGTGAGCTAAGGTGGAACATAATATGAGAACGAAAATACGAAAGTAAAAAAATTAAAGAAAATAATAAAAATATGAAATATGAATAAGAAAAAAAAGTGCTTAACTAGATATTGATAAAGCGTAAAGCGCATGATCGGAAATAGCAGTTGAAAGCAGATATTAAAATGTTTTCTAAAATTAAAGCATTAAAATATAAAACTAAAAAGTTAAAAATAATATATTTATTTATATAAAAATTAAACTATATAACTTTTATTTAATATATAATAAATATATTTAAAATTTGGACAATTTAACCGGCTTCTATTAATGCTTTAAATGCGGCTCTTTGCCAAATATCCCCATATTTCTCCACTTGTGCTCTATAAAAAACGGTATCAACGATGACAACAACACCATTAACAAGATTTCGTATTTCTCTAGATAACGCCAATAACAAGTACAACACTTGAATACCTGCGCACCCTCCCTCCCAAGCTCCTTTGATATTGTACCTGTTTTTGTGATTATCATGGGAAATTGAGTACGCGGTTCTCTTAACAGCGCTCACTTGCGCTCATTAAATGCGCCGTTGCACAGCGAACAAGTGGTAAATGAAACACTTTACTCTCTCTCACCCACTTTGGGCGCTCTTTGCGTACACTGCAGGCCAGCGAAAACTTCCCTGCGTGTCAGTTGAGTTTGTGCAGTCGTCGAGTACGGTACCAAACGACGGTTATTTCGCTAAACTTGTAAAAGAACAAATCAGTGTTTTTTTGTTGTAAGAAAACAAAAATCGGTTTAAAAAATATTGAAAAAAATCGCAAATTCTTTAGAAACGCACTGTTTATAAAGTACGTTGTGAATAAAAAAATAACTACAATAATTTCAAATAACTAGTGTCAAAAATTTTAAAAAAATAACAAGTTGTTGTAAAATAATTGAACAGCTAAAGTAAGCAAAAGAGTTTTTATTTTTGTTTCTTTAAATTTTTTGTAAAATTGTTTAGGAGCAAAAAGTGCAAAACCGGTTTTCTCACATACAAGATTCCGTCATATATAACGTCTGCCACTGCGGACCGCTTACAACAACAGACAGCTTAAAATAAAATATAAAAAATATATAAAAACAAAAATCAAGTCTTCATCGTCATCACTAACAACGCTGTCGTGTATTTTAGGCTCCACTCGTGGTAGAGTCTACAGAATTTGGTCCACCAGCCGACCAAACGACCGACCGACTGTGTGGAGGCTGCAAAACCAAAGAATTTCTCTCTTTTTCGGTGGATTTCTTTTGCGTTTCGTGTGTCCCCAACCGCTAGCTCCTATATGAACGTATGTATCTTCCATATTTGTTGTTTTTGTCGCTTACAATTCGAAACGGTCTTTGGACGGTTGGTCGGCCGGTCGGTATTTACTTGATTGTCTGTCTGTTCTTTTTCTATACATTTTTCGCATATTATTTGCTTTCTCAGACGCACTGCATTCCATAGACATCCTTTGCAGTCGACGTAATTTCAAAAACACTTTAGACATTTTCTTGTTTTTGCAAAATATATATCGGCGACATAAATTATTGTGTCGGCATAATAGGCAGGTATATGCGAACCCTTGGAACCGGTGCATAAAGTGCTAGAAAATAGTTTAGAATTGACATAAAAGAGACGAAATGCTCGTAGAGAGACTGAAAACAAATTGAAAAAGAGGGTTATATAAATAATGAAAACAAGTTATTTAAAAGAAATTTTATTTTTTTTTTATTATTTGTTAAAATAATAAATTGAGGAATTTCTTTTTATTAATTGTGTATTTTTTATTTGCAGATTTCTATATATGCCAATAGAAATATTATCAAAACATTGAAAATAAAAATACTATAAAATATAATTTAATGTGAAAAATACGCGTGCTAAAAATTAATACATATTAATCAATACATTTTAAAACTAAAATAAAGTGAAAAACAGTGAAATAAAAGGTGTAAATTAAATCAAAATAAAACAACAACAAAACAAACCAAATTTACGAAAACAAAAACGAAGTGCGAGAACAGAAAGTGAACAAAAAAAATCAATTTTTACAGTTGTTTTTATTTTGTATCAAGCTCTAAAAACACCCTTGCAAACACCACCCACTCAACTTACACGGGGAGGTGTTTAAAAATAGTGCGCGGCTCAGTGTCTCATTTACCCGGACGCCACTGTCGGGCCACATTCACGAGTTCTGTTCTCTACCATTGCGCTCTCGCCAGTGTTGAACTCAAATTTATGTGTGACGCTCTTTTTATCGACGTCGAAAGGAGCTCATTTAACGAACAACGAACGAGAATATCATATGAAAAAGGATTACGTTAAATACAACAACAACGATTGTCGTTAACTACACCCATAGAAAAGCAACAACAACTATATATTTTTTTTAAACGGATAACTTACGGATTTCTCATCATCATCGGTCGGCTTCAGACTGCAACTTCTTTCTGATGACTGTGTAGAGCCCAAAGGTCAGTATCCTTATTTACCTTTCTGATTTCAGGTAGTTTTAACTTTGATTTTTTTTATTCTTGTGCCTTTTGATTTTATTTGTAGACATTTTAAGGGATATAGATTGTTTAAATCACAAATAACTTTGCTGTGGAATTACAATTAACTGGTTTAATCGTCTATTTAGTGTGATAATTTTTAAGTTAAAATTTAAAAGTTTTTATAAATAAAACAGCTCAACAGTACAAATTATCCGCGATCTTAGTATTTTAGTCCGATGGACTTCAAGATTCTAATCAAAAACTCATACTTAGTTTTTGAATATTGGTTAAAGTTTTTGAGTTATATTATGTAAAACAAAAATAAAGAACATTCTCCTGTTTTTCTACATAATTTGGATTTCAATTTTAATTTTCTTTCTAATTCATTTTGTATACGAATTAGAATACTTCAGTTAATATTTAGAAATAAACCCAATATTTTGGATTGATCTGACCCAATATATTTTTTGTTAATATTTATCATATAATTGATATTCAGTAAAAAATAATAATTCGCATCGTTGCCTAAGTTCACATTTGTGTTTCAAATCTACACCTTTTCTAATCATAATTAAAACATATCTTTTAGAATACTCAAATAAAGTTCAGAAATTTTCAATTTCATTTGAGAATAGTTAAATGAAATTCAGAATACATCAATTGTAAACCAGAATAATCAACTTTAATTTAATATAATTCAAAAATCGCATTTAAATTTCAAAAAACAGCAATTGTATTTCAGATTATATCAAATTTAATTCAGGGAGAATTCCTCACAATCAAAAGTACACTGAGGGAAATAAACTTTTAAAACCTAAGAAGAATTCGGCTCGCTACTAAGATTCTAGAATTTATCAACTAATTATTGAGAAAGCAAATTACATAGCTATCAAAAAAGTAAACAATATTTATTTTCCTGGATTTTGAGAAGTTTATTGAGTATTAAAAACCAGAAAGAACACAATAATTGTCGCAAAATATTTGCTCATATGCTTTGGTTTGCGATATCCCTCTATCATCGCCATCTTTTGGTTAATGTGCTGGTCTGTCTGTTGAACGTAACTAAGAGCAATTATTCTTGGTATACAGAATGTTTCCGTTTAGCTGTATATTCTCCGAATACTTCTTGATTCTTTCTGGATTTTAGAAGTTTTTTTAATCCGTGTAAATCAGATATGTAAATCAAAATAGTCAAATGTAAATCAGAAATTGTCAATAATAATTAAGAATAGAAATTCGAAAATCATCAATTTGAAATCAGAATAACCAAAATCAGAAATCGTCAATTTATGTTTAGAATTATTAAATGTAATTGAGAAATAAATAGTCATTTGTAATTCAGAAAATATCATACTGAAAATATCAATATAGTAATCCGACCAGCTGCAAAACCAACTTGAGCTGCACAGGATAACATCAAGCCTAATAGGATAAAATTTTTTAAAATTTCTAAAAAGTATACTTTATAGTTTCAGTAAATACTAGTTAAAAGTATTTGAAAATCCCTTATTTTTCAGGTTTCAAAATTATACTGTTTATGTACTACTTCACTCTCTACATAAAAAAAAACGTTAGAAAATTTTATCGATAATCCTGTATCGTTTGTATTAAAATCGAATGTGATTCTGATCATTTTAAGGCATCTTTAAAGTAGGATCTTATACGAGATCATTGAACTATAAAATATACAGTCAAATCACAAATCATTTATTAACGTTAATGAAGTGTATGTATAACAAATAGAAGATTATACAATTATGAGATTATACAAATATATTAGATTATACAAATATATTAGATTGAATAATATATCAACAAAATATTGTTTCTTGTGATTAAAATGTTATTTGTTTTGATTTTAAAGTGGTTCTACATGTTGAGTTTTTGGTTTATAAAATATTTACAATAGAAATTATTTAATTTCTAAAGCTCAGACTAACAGAAGTGTGAGATATACTTTGAAAAATATTTTTATTATTTACATTTCCTAAACTTTTGGTACTATTTTCTTTACCAGTTTTTATGATATTTTCTGTACTGTTTTTTGCACTGTTTTCTGTACTGTTTTATACTGATTTTTGTTACTCTTTTTCTTTACTATTGCATATATTTTTTAAATGTATGTTGTATTATTATTATATTAATTTCATTTTATTTTCTATACATCGTATTTTTATATTCAGTAATATTTTATATTTTATTATTTATACTATTTTGTTTACTACATCTAATCTTCTTTTTACATAAATACATAATGTAGTAGAAGTTAATGCAGATGTAGTAAATGCACACAGAATAGAGATTTGTTGTGCCAATCAACACTTATTCGGTTATCTCAACCGCTTAGTCTGCTGTTATTGTAAAAATAAAAAGAGTTGTAGTTTGTTCCGCAACCAATTTCGAACTGTTTTAGAACAATTTAGTACAGATTTAGAACCATTAACCGAATCAAGTTAGTTGGTACAACTAACTTTTTCATTCTTCCAACCTTATGCCAAAAGAGGATTTTTCTGTGTGTGGAAATTATTATCGAACTTATTTTTGAAACTTGCCATGCCATTATAACAATATTTTTTACTCAATTTATCATGTTTATCATGTACTGTAATAACTTCTATATACGAGGACACCTAATCCAGTTTTTACACGGTAGATAAATTCCAGAGAATATCGTGCAAAAAATACACAGTAATGGGAAAATGGTAGATTGGTTAATAATTCGAAAAAAAGAAACACATATTTTGTACTTCAGTGTATCATGTTCATTTTAAATACAAAATAATTTACATTTAAATTTTTTCTGTCTGTGCAAAAAAACGTGTAAAAACGGAACAACTTTATATTGGTCGACCGGGCTTTTTCAAAATCGTGAAAAATAGACTCTGTAAAAACAGAAGTAGGTGTATTTGTAATAATAATAATTTCTATGCTATTTTATAACATATTTTTGTACTTTTTTCTATAATATATTCGATATAATTTTCAGAACACAATCTTGATAAATGTCGTTAAAATTCCTAATATTTTATACGATTAATATTTATATATTTTTTTGTATTCATAAAGTGAATTAAAAAAATAAAGAAAGTGAATGAATAAAAAATTCATATTTAAATTTTTTTGTATTCATAAAGTGAATTAAAAATGAAAAATGTTTTAAAATCTTAATTTTTATAAATTTTAAATCTTAATTAATTTCAATAAAACATTTCAAATTCATTCGGGAAATTATAATAAAATAAAAAAAAATATTTTAAATAAATAAAAATAAATTTTGCACATCATTTTACATTGACCAACGAGACATAAAGCTTTCAGCTGTTTTTATAACCTCAGCCATTTTCATGAATTTTGGGGCAAAACATAGAAAATAATATATGCAAAATTATGCCAAAGTTCAGTAGGCTATTAAGACCATCAAAACCAATTAATTAAATCATATTATGAAATATCATTTTTATAACAAGTTTTTTGTATTTGTTTGGTAATGTCAATATTTTGTAAATGATTTTTTATATTAAGTAATTAATTAACTGTTTTATATTATATATAATTGATTGATTTTTTTTGTGTTTGAAAATTAAATTTTTAACTTCTGTTTAATGCAGTATTATTGTACTTTTTTAATATAATGATATCACTATGAAATGATTAATGATTTTCTTATGTTAATTTAAGTGTAACACAATACTTTATGCCTTGTTAACTGTTTGAAAACTATAAAATCTCATGTTAACTAAATGTAGTTGAATGAAATAGAAACCCTCTATGGCAACCAAATGGCGACACTGTCATCATTATCATATTATTTAAATATAGTCATTAATTGTATCTATAATTTTGCAAAAGCAAAAGCAAAAAAATATAATTAAGTAAAATAAAAATCAATTATCATGTAGTGGCAAAACCTACACACAACTCTTGGCCATGTTTGTTAACGGTTTTCAATATGCATTTAAATGTGCATTTGCAGCTTTCTGCATTTTAGCTAATACCACCACCTACGTTAAACACGTACAACGCGTAAATACATATTAAAATTGCATAAATAATATCAATAAAATCAGATAAAATAATGTATGAATGAAATCTTATGACAAGTCAAGGTGATTCGTATAAGCAAAACGTGTAATTATGAAGTTTTTCAAATTATTGTACAATTTTAGCTGTGTTTAATGTTATATTTTGAAATTACTTTATATTTTACTATTCTTTATATAATTAAATAATGTATTATTTGAGTTTTTGAAATTGTTTAGTATTTTGAAATGATTTGGTATTTTCTTCTTTTAAAATTGTCAATATTTTGAAATTATTTGGTATTTTGATTAAAGTTTTTATTTTGAAATTGTTTTATTTTTTGATATTTTGAAATTACTTTATATATAGCGTATTCACAGTTCGTCGTATGTTAGTAGGGTATTTGTACCATGTTGGATATATACGATACAATAACACAGAAACGTCAATTTGTTGTTGCATCCCTTAAAAAAGTGAAATACCACAAGTGTTGCATTTAAGAGTAGCCCTGAGGCATGTTTTTTGGTGTCGTATTTTGTGAAATGAAGAAAAGTTGTGAAATTGAAGACAAATAGTGCACATAAATGTTAATTTATTTATTTTAATTTTCAAATCGAGGAATATTTATGATCATTTCAATAGAATCCTAATTTTATAAGAATTTGACGAAATATTTTAACAAGCAGAAAAGTGGTGCTTACAGTTCAATTACTGTATTGTCGTATTCGTACAATGTCGTACCAATACCACGAAACTGTGAATACGCTAATAATGAAACTACTTTAGATTTCAAAATTACTTAATATTTTGAAATGATTTGATTGTTTCTTTTCTTTTGAAATTATTATTTTGAAACTATTTGATATTTTCAAATACATTTTAATTTTGGAATTATTTTATTATACGATATTTTTAAATTATTTGAATTTTGAAATTATTTTATATTTTGAAATTAAATTTTTATTTTGAAATTACTTTATATTTCAAAATTAGATTATTTTCTAAAATTATGTTATAATTGAATGTCATATTTATCAATAATGCAAATTATTTTTATCATAAAAATGGTTTTAAATTTTTATTTGAAAGTGTAAAACAAAGGCGAATTACACAGTGAAACTTTTTCTCTCATTTCTGATTTGATTACGATTTCAGGGTAATATGGGATCGTAGATTTCAAATATCTTTATCACATTTGAATCACTCACATTCAGAAATTATGTGTTAATTCAATGTCATTTTTATCAATAATGCAAATTCTTATATAATAAAAATTGATTTTAATTTTTTTTTATGAGTAAAACAAAGGCCAATTTCACAGTGCAACAAAAGTGAAACTTTTTCTCTCATCTTCCGATTTGATAACGATTTTAGGGTAATGTGGGATCGCTGATTTCAAATGGCTTCATCACCTTTGAATCATTCACAATTTGCAGTGAAATATGAAAAATGAGGGTACAAAAAATATTTTAATTTTAAAAGATTCAGATTTGGTATCTTTATCATATTTTTTTTACTTTGAGATCATCGGCCCGACGCTTTTTTATAATGTATAACCCTCGTTTAATCAAATGACGGTATTATTTCATCTTAAATAACATTGCTGAAGACACTACATCGGTATCTTTTGAAATACAAATATTTTTTGTCCTTAAACACCCTATTTTTTCACATTTGACTGCAAATTGTGAGTAATCCAGATGCGATGGAGAAAAACGGACTCTAATCTAATTTCTATGTGCAGTCTAATTCACATTTGACTGCAAATTGTGAGTAATCCAGATGAGATGGAGAAAAACGGACTCTAATCTAAAGAAATCTAAAGATGTTAAATTTTCTTGTACTCTGTTATAAATGAAATTACGTCTCTATTCCGAAATATGTCTTTTTATCGCGTACTTTTTTTGTTATTTAAATTAAATATACCTCAAAATATATATTTTATGATTTTCTACTAGCCTCTTAAACATTCAAACCGCTTAAAAACTTATTTACCAAAATCGCTTTAGTTTCTTTTATAATCTTGTAATCGTTTTATTGAAAGTGCTGTAGATTTGATATCCCTAGAATATACACTTTCAATTTTAGTAGTGCATATAAAAACCAACTTTTGTCGTAATTTTTATCACCTACCAAATGATATCATTCTTTTGCGTTTATAGATTATAAAGTTTTATTTACCAACTATTCCAAATTTATCCTCCACACCCATGTTTTATCCTTTGTATATTTGAATTAGTGTAAAGTATTTCAGTTTACAACGTACCTCAGCATCAGCTGTAAAGTACAAAAATGTTGAGTGCTTTTCTGGTTTTACGAGTACCAACGACTGTGAATACTTATAATGTGAGATTATATCTGCTTTTGTGGTGTCACAAATGTGCGATAGTAGGTAGATTTTATTACATATAAAAGTTGATGTAGTTGAAAATTTTAAAAAGGCTAAAAAATACATCTATCGTTAATAATAATACCAAAATAATGATGCTAATAATGACATTGGAAATTATCAAATAATATTTCAAATTTTATTATTGAATATAACTAAAACAAATATTTTTACTTTACAAGAGTTAATATCGAAATTTTATTTGTAAACCACTATTGCTCACTAATATTGAAATGTGGAAACGTAAAAGATACGGTTCGAATTAGTATTCGATTATTTAATTCAGTAGGTTATTTTGAATTTAAATGAAAATTATTTTCAAATTAAGACAAGGAAATAATTCAATGATCGGTTCTAGATCAAGGTAATATTATAATGAGAATGAAAATGAGATTTTTATGTTCTGTTAAAAATGTAAAATATATTTTTTAATAGGACCCCTGGAATAATTTCTATTCTGGAGTTGTACCTTAGTATAAATTTTACTAGGGCCATGATTGGGAACTAATTATTGTATTTTTACCCATTCAATACACGACCAGTTACATGTCAAACATGATATCACCATGATCATCGCTCTGATCTAAATTTCTACTAGGGTAATTGGGCCGGGAAAAAAAGAAAATGATTAAATGATTTTAGAAAATAAATATTTTTAATAAAAATACATTTTTTTTTTGCTCTCAGAAAAACCTTTTTAAATTGGTTAATATATTTAATAGTAAAAAATCTCATTAAATCCCATTTGTCTATAGCACAGTTATATAGTATAGTTTACAAAAAATAAATATTTTCATACATAATCAGAAATAATTGTACAGCATTTTGTTGTATTTAATGAGATTTACAATTGCATTAATTGTTAATTCTATTGACTAATTTTAATAGTAAAAACTATTCACTTTATGGTATCGTTTTTCTGAGTATATTAAAAAAATAAATATTTTAATATAAACTCAACAGTAATTCAGTTTCTTTTAATAGTATTTTCTAATTTAATGATATTTAACAAATGAAATAATAATTTTTCATATTAACGAATTTTAAAAGCAAAAAAACTATTGAAATAATATCAAAAAAACTATTAATTGTATGGTATGTGTTCTGAGCGCATTAATCTTGTATAAGGCATTATTGCAAATCACTGAACGGTCTTTTTAATGTTTTTCTTTTTTAATAATTATACTGTACAATTTTTAAATGAAAATATATATTTTATATAAAATTACTAATTACTAATATTTCCAATAGAAAATACTGCCACCAAGTATTTATTTATTTTATTTTGTATTTATGTTGCCATTGTTATCATCTGACTGTATTTGTCGAATAAATACATCAATATTTGCGCAGTTTGTGTCGGTGTTTGGCTGTTATAGCAACAGCCATGATAAGAATTTAAACATAACACCATTTTTCTAAGCATTACATGAACCTGTTTTCTTTATTATTATTTTCATTGTATTATTTGCTGTCTGGACGACGGACGCTTCTAATGGAATTTTCTGTTGTACTTGTTTCTCGGAGGGCAACTACCTACGTTCTCAGGTACAGCGATCGTCGATCGACAGTTGTACAAAGAATAAAATGTAATAAATGCGCGTGACGTTCATACAAGATCGTGACACAGACGCATCGGTGTGACTAATTCTGTTGTACAAAAGATCTATGTTCTAAAGAAATCATAGATTTTTTATATAACACACATAATTTTAGTTCAAAATTTAGTTTTCATAAATATATTTTTGAGAACAATTTTATTTTGAATTATTTTAATTTAAAATATTTTTATATTCACAAATGAAAATTTAAAAATAAATCATATTTCATAAATGAAATTTTTTAGTGTTTGTCATGTAAGTTTTGCATATGTATATTGAATGTTGTGAATAAATACATAATATTGCAGAACTATTCATTGTATATATGAACCATACATCGTTATTATGAATATTCATTATTTTTATGAATATTCATCGTTATTATAAATATTCATCGTTTTTATGAATAATCATCAATATTATGAATATTCATCAATATTATGAATATTCGACATTATTATGAATCTTAGGAGTCGTGTCCGGTATGGAAAAGTATATATATTCTTGATCAGCATCACTACCCGATTCCGTTTAGCCATGTCCGTCTGTCTGTCTGTCTGTCTGTCCGTCTTGCTGTCTTGCTGTCCGAATACAGAATAACTTGAGAAATACTGATCAGAATGCGATGAAATTTCGTCTCAATATATTTTAGCCAAAAGTAGGAACTGAGTTTGAAAATGAGCCAAATCGGTCAACGGACACGCCCACCTCCCATACAAGTCACTTTTATATAACTCTTTCGGAACAAATAACTCGAAAAGTATTCAAGGTATAGTTATAAAATTTAAAACGTATTGTTAGAATTCACCTAAAAATATGTTGTCCAAAAATGGGCGTGATCCGCCCACTTTTTTTTTCATTATTTCCCGGGTTTTCATAGTGGAAATTTGATCCGTAAATTATTAAAATCAAATCTATGAAATATTAGCCTTTTAAAATTTTAAATATAGGCGTGGTCCGCATTACATTTTTCAAATTTTTTTTTTTAGTTTTTTTTTTTAATTTATGGTATATGAATAATATTCTGAGGGTTAATATCCCCACCAAAGGTGTAGGGTATTCCATAGTCGGGCCCGACCGAACTTACCCATGTGACCTAACTTTCCCAACTCGTTTTTTATTGAATATATTACACACATACAAAATTTTTGAAAATTTAGTACGATTTCGTGAAATTTAACCATTTTTTGGAAAATGAATGCCTCAGAAATGGGATCTGTACGAAATGTCGAAAAAAAAATGTCGATACCTTAAAATGTCGAAATTATAAAAGCCTTAAAACGCCGAAACAATATTTGTCCGAATCACAAAATGTCGAAAAATATTTTAAAGCTAGAAAGTGTTTAAAACCTTTGAAACTATAAATACAAAAACATTTTTATATAGCATCAAAAAATGTCGAAAATTAAAATGTCGAAATATCAAAATGTTGAAATACAAATTTCAAATCCTATATGAGCAAGTCCACACCAAATCTCGTAGGATTTGCAACTCACTCTCTTCGATTTCAATGATATTTTGGCAACTGACAAAGGGTATCGGGATCTGCATTCACCATTTTTTTTCCGACCACTATTTCCAAAGATATCACTTTTTCCACAGGTACAGTCCAAAGTTAAAAAATTGTCAATGATAACTTTTGTATGGTGGTTTCTATTGAAATATCTCTTGATGCTAGAAACTTTGTTAAGGTTTCGTTTTAAAACTAATAAAACAATCTTTTGGAAAATTTCTTCTTAACATGAACATATGACCAATGGTCGTTATCCTTGAACTTCTAATTGCATGTCCTTAAAAAAAAGTATTTAAAAAAAAATCGAAATTTTTGTTGATTTATTGTAAGTGTTGAAGCTAAATTCCAAGATGGTATTTTGAAGGCAGCATATTTGAAAATCTCCGCATGAATCCTAGAGTAGCTAAAAATCAGAATTCTTAACAAAGATTCTGATTTTCTCTACAACAGGACTCAGAATGATGGAGTCTACGTTGTTTTTTTAATATCTTTGTTCTTTTTTAATATATTTATCTTTGTGTTTTATTATATTTACTTGAAATATATATTTTTCGTTACGTTGCATTTTTTTTCGACATTTTCTATAATTTTTTCTGCAAAAAATGATTACGTCATATTAAATTTCGACATTTTTAGTTTTCGACATTTTGTTTTTCAACATTTTAGATTTCAACATTTTTTTTTCGACATTTTTGTTTTCGACATTTTTGTTTTCGACATTTTCAGGTTTCGGCATTTTTATTTTCATTTTTGTCTTCGGTATTTTTAGTTTCGATATTTTAAATTTCGACTTATCGTACCAGACCCCTCAGAAATGTATTATAGCGATTTTTAAATCCTGTATAATATGTTTAAATTTCGTTGAAATGTTTGTACTTTAAAAAGAAAGATTTATTATTTTTGATATTTTTTAAAATAATTGGTTTCTTCTCATTATATTTATTATATATTTTTATTTTATTTCAATGATTTATATACTTTTTTCAAATTGAAAAGTACCGCACAACTACAAAATCCAATTTTTGTTATATTTTATCAAAAATCAGCCATCAATTCTCACCGTGGCGCACTTCATCATGCGTGGGTGGCTATCATCAATAAGAACCTTATCAGCATTGCCCCCAGCTATAGCTTCTGACCATTATCCACACGCATTAACTCATCCCTTACTTACTGAAATATACTACTGACCAAACCACACACACTTCCGCAAAACCAGCAGCAACGATAACAAAAAAAAACTTTTATTTAGTGCAATAAATCCTGCAAGGATTTTAAAGATGTATTTTGCAACATTTACCACAGCATAAATATAAATTTCACTTTGAAAATGGTCATGGGTGAGCAGCAGCAGCACCTATAACCTGCACAAGAATAGAAAATAAAACAAAACACGTGCTGCGCATTACTCAGAAATGCCCAAATAAAATACAGCATCATTTTCTATATGGCTCATATATGATATCTACCCAACTACTACAACCCCCACAGTTTAGTCACTTTAAGTGATATCGTGGTTTTTGAAAAGTGTCCTTTATCATTTTCTAATGTTTATTTGCTATATAAAATCAAATCAAAGTATTATTTGGCTACCTTTTGAGCATTTTGTATCATTACAGCCCTATTATCAGCATTTTTCTCACCCTTCATTTCAATACCATATACGCCCTATAGTATGCTATACTATTTTATCAACTAAGTATCCTCATCATCATCTTCATCTGTAGACTGCAGCTTAACTCGAGTCTGTTTAATGACGCAGCATTGTTTTTGTCATGGTCCCTATTTAGACCCATAGCGTGACTATCTTTACTTTTTGTGCCTTCTGCCTTCTGCCTTTTGTATTTTTGTTTCGTTTTTTTGCTTTTCTAATCCACCATTTAAAGGCCTATAGAACTTACGCAATGCTCAGCAACGTATTAATACCTATTTTGTTTGTACCTTAAACAAATCCATAGAATGCGAGCGGAAAATAAAAAACAAATCGATATAGAGCAATTTATTTCACTTGTTTTTCGCTTTAGATAGCAACCACTTAAGGACACTTTGAAACTTGTTTTTGTCTTAAAAAGCAGCTGGCCTATTTTAGGTCTTATATAATTTAGAAAAACTTTTTTTTTTATCAAATCCGAGACCTTTAAACAAGTTACTCTCAAATAGAATTGATATCTATTAGTATCGAATTATTTTGAATCGAAAATTCCATTTCAATTAAATTGAATATTTGAAAAGTTCCGAACAAGTATCGCCAGCCAACCAAAAGAAATCTTAACCTCAAGTTATAGGTATTCCTAATCTATAATTTTAAGAAAAACATAGAGATTTCGATAAAAATTACCCTTTTGTGAATGTTATAGATATCGCAAAACTGTTCGTTTTTCAATTAATTTATTTTATATAATAAAAAATTCGTATTGATTTAAAACAGTGAAACTCAGTTCAATTTCAATCGAGTTATATAAAAATTAAATTTCTATTTAGTTTTATGGGCCATGTTCTGGTCGAATTCTGGCCGAATCAGTCGAATATATGTCGAATCGATCGAATCAGATCGTAAACAAACGATTTTGAATTAAATGGCATAATATAAAAAATTGTTTTTCAAACGAATTCAAATCATTCAATTCAAGCAAAGGCGTTTATAAATTTAAATGAGATTTAATAAATGAAAAATATTTGTTTGGAATTTTATATAAAATTCAATCGATATATAAATATAGTTTTAAAGTTGAAATACCAATTGATAGATTTACATGTTCTTATTATTTGGTAAAAATATTCATTGTTCAGAAATTTACAGATATATACAGATTTTTGTTAATGAATAATTGGCATTTCGAAAATGTAGTTGGTGACTTTTTGTTCTACAACGACGATATAGGTATTTGAATTTTATGCTATTATCATTCAGAATTGTTTAATAGTCTTTCAAGTCAAATAGCGAAAGTGTGCTTTCATTTAATTAGATTTTGAATAAAATTAGAATTTCATTTTATAAAATCTATCCGCTCGAAAATTAAATTTTATATATCAATTATACTATGCGAATTTTTGAAATAGAACAAACAAGTTATTTTTCTTTTAAATTCGAATCAAATAACAAATGTGACAAACCCAATACAACATTTTTAGCATATTTCAGAAATATTTCGATCATATTTCCGTCAAACACATATATTAATGGAATATTTTGTGAATAACACGTTGTCAAATTTTGGGTAATTTTTTTTTTTTTGGTTGATTTCCAGCATATTTTGAAAACGGACAGAAAACAAACTACGTGCGATTCAAACTCTGCCTTTGTTTGTTTGAAATATGTCGAAAAAATGTTTATAAACTGCCTTGACCCTACCAAAAATGTTGTCAGAGGAATTTATATTAATTTTTCATCTCCCTATACCAAATATTATACAGATTTAAAACATCAATAGAAATATAAGGAGTTTGTATCAAAAGTAGACTATTTTCTGCCCGATCACATAATATCCCGGGAATATGTTTTTAAATTCCCTAAAATTTAGTAACGTAGTATACGCTTTCCAAGAACTTCCATATATATATATATATATATATATATATATATATATATATATATATATATATATATATATATATATATATATATATATATATATATATATATATATGTGTGTGTTTCCAAGAAATATGTACGAACTATATCTCTGCAAGATAATGGTAAACCTTCTAGAATAAACACTCACATGAAAAGAATGCTCACCTCCGTCGTTCGGATTTGACATTCAACTGTAGGTCCTATCATTTGACTACAAAAAGAACACAGACAGCTCAATCGGTGACAAAAAGGTCTGCATAAGTTCTTCAGAGCAGTAATGTCAAGTGTAATTTTATAATTATAAAATTCAGTTAAAGTTCGATGAATTATTTCAACTTTTCTGCTTTCTATTCCAATTGGAAAACAAATTTGTTCATTATCGATATAGGAAAAATCGATTTTTCATTTTATATGAAAACTATTCGTATATTCGTTATTACACTAAAAAAAAACTATAAAATCAATAGTTTTTTTATATTTAAATTAGTCAATATGATAAACTATTGTTTTAATAGGTAAATACCATTAAAAACTACAAAATACTATTAAACACTATTAAATTATATTTGTGTTTATTTGAAAATATTTATTTTTTGTATACTATTGAATTAATAAATGTAAATTGGTCAATAGACCAATTTTAATAGGATTTTTTTCGGAGTGCATAATTTTGTTTGTATAAAATTTTATATATGAACTGGAAATATAAATGACAGTAATATTTTAAATGCGGAAATATTAAAATGTTTGTAAGTTTTAGTTTGGATTAAACACAAAATAAGAATTAAATATATTAAATTAGAAATGCTTAAATTGTTTAGAAGTTTTATAAAATAATCGATTGGTAAATTAACAGAAACATTTGTATTTCTTAGTAATTTGCAATTCTTAGTATCTCATGTAACATTTTTGTATATGTACATCCAGAAGAAAAACATGGTAAATTAGAATTAATAGGATGCGTACCATAATAATAATAGTTTGGCGCTACAGTCCTGTATAGAACTTCGGCCGAGCTCTCTCACCATTTGAGCTGTGTGTGTTATATTTGTACTCAAATTGGTGGGACCTACAGTTTATTGCCGAATCCGAATGGCGGGTGAGAGATTTTCATAGTAATGTTTTACTCTCGTAGGTTTGCCATTTAGTGCCGAGAGGTAGCATCGCATAGAAAAATGTTTTCTATGAAAAAGATGTTGGCAGTCGCTGGGAATCGAAACGCGGAACTTTCGGTTCGTAGTCGAACGCACCAGAGAATTTTTCGCTCGTAGTACAAGGTACTAACGAGCTATCGACGCAAGGATGCATACCATTAGTTCAATAATATTCAAACTATTAATACAAATTTTATGAAGTACATTTTTAATTGCAATAAGCAAGACATATACATATTTAATGATACGTATTACTAATTTTATGGTATAGTCGAAGTACATTTTCTTAATAATTTATTAAAACAAACATTGATTCAATAATTGTTTATAATATTTGAGTCAACATATATTTTTGTGTCCGTTGCCATAATATAAATTGGATGTATTATTTATTTGCTGTAATAAATATAATAAATATATATTTAGGTTTTTAATACCACGTTTAAAACAATAGTATTTATACTATTAAAATAATAATATTGAAATATTTAAATCAATGGTATCGAGTTTTTCGAAGACTATCAAATTAATTAGAAAACTTTTGACTTAATATGAAAAAACTATTAATAGATGAACCATAAAATCAATGGTTGTACCATTAAATACTTAATGGTATATTTTCTTTTGAGTGTAGTACACTCAGTATAGTACATATATATCTATAGATAATAGTTTGAAGTACTTTCAATACATATTGTACTGTTTTAAAGCGCACTAATTAGTTTCCATACATTATACTGTAAATGCTTTCAACATCAGAGCATCGACCTGCCTCTCTATTCATATAGTTTTTCTACTTCAACTAGTCGAGAAATATTTATTTTCTTGTTTCTCATAATTACTTTTTTACATATCCTCACTTTCTCAACTAAGAGATGTCGTTTTTTTTTATATAGAATCCTCTTTGTATCCTTAAGTGTTGTCTACTATTTTAAGTGTTGGATGTACAACATATTTCTAAATCTATGTGTGCCATTTACAGCCCTTTTTTTTACAGATTTCTTTTTAATTTTCTATACTTTTTCTTATTTTTTGTACCCTTTTTATTTTTTTTTTCATGCGATTTTTATTTATTTCACGTATCTTTTTTATTTTGTATTTCATACCTTCTTAATTCTCGTTCAATGTGCTCTCTTTGCGTAGGTGTTTTTTCTTCTTTCTTGAGTCTGCCTTATTTGACAGCATTTGTCTTTTGACTGTCAGCTCTTTTGTCAGTTGTCTGTTTCATAAATCGATTTTTATCTTGTGTATCTCGGAGATGGCGTCATATAGAATAGTAGTAGACGTTTTTCTTATATACTACTATAGGGTTTTATTAGCACAGCTGATAGATGTTAAAATATAAAAGGTTTTCTTTACGTCTCTATGAGAATTATAGAGTTTTCGTAACAACAAAATTTAAGTTTTGAAATGTCATATTTGGTATTTCATATATTTTAATTTACTGACTTTTCGCATTTTTTTATACAACTGTTTTATGTATTATATCATTTTATATAGTTGTGCTTGATATTCCATTAAAATCGTAAATAATTTACGTCTTTTCTATTATATTCTCTACAATTTTGAAATGTTGATTTTTTTATTTTAGTCTATTCCAAACATCTTCTATTATAAAATTAAAAAGCTATCAAAATTCCAAATATATTTGAAAACTTTTTGCTCTTTTACATAATATTTTTCCTCCTGTTCGTATTTTTCGTCTACACCATTTTCCATTGCTTTGAACTTTAAGTGCCGAAAAGAAAAATCTCCTCGTTCATCTCCTAAATGCAGATAATTTAAATGCAAATCACGAAATTTTCTTATCGCTTCAATAATTTGAGCATCGCACATACAACATACAGATAGAATATAGAAAGAACCTTCTCAAATATGATGTTCTGCCAGACTGTGAACGTCTTTCGTCCCATTGTCACAAATTCACGTAGTGCTGATGGGTTTTCTTTTATAAGATTTTTATTTTTTGGGGTTATATAAAAAAAAAATAATCTGAAAAAATTGGCAATTCGGTGAAAGAAATAATGTTGACTGTGTTATCATGCGCATGATTATCTATCTGTCTGTCTAGCTGTTCCGGAGTCTGGCGGAGAAAAATATTTATTTATACGTGAGTTGTTATTTTTTTTTCAATGCTAGGAAATTTATCGAATTATAAATTTTTTTGCTATGGATTTTATGTAATTTTGAAACATTTAAACATTTATAAAATATATTTTCTTTAATTTATAAAAAAAAAGAACTATTCAAAACATAAAGGAACTAATACAAATAATTGCACTACTTAACACCATTTTCCAATGGTAATTCCATGCATAATACGTATATCATTTGAACAGGTTCCTTTTGTCTGTATAAATAGTTTTTTTTTATCACGAGACTTTTCAGACAATTTTTTGGAATAAAAACTTTATAGAAAATAAAAAACATTGTTTTCCAAAAAAGTTTTAAAACTATTTTTAATTAATATAAAATTAATGTCAGCATTCCGGATTATATTTATGATTCTTGGATCTACACTAAAGAACAATTGATTTTTTAAAACCATTTTTCGATTATTCCCAGTATGCCATTCGTTTCGATATCGTTACGATATCAATGCGAGCAGATGGAGAAATCACACGATATCGGACATGTTCTCGTAACGATATCGAACGTCGAATTGGACCTACATGGTAGGTAGATATGGATGCTTTCTATCGGATGTATCTAGGTAAACAGAAAAAATATTGAACGTAAATATATAAACTAAGATTAATTGATACAAATTAATTTAATATTTTAATATAATGAATTCGATAAAGCATTATTTTATAGTAAATTAAATCCTTTCACGGGTGGTATATATGCTAAAATATGCATGTGTAGCATATCAGCCGACAGTTTAAGAGGCACTACACAGTTTTACAGCCACACAGAGTTTGGAATTCACTACACAGTATTGCAGGTACTGTTGTACCGATCTTATTTTATATTGGTGTATTGCAACGCGTGCTTGAATATTCAGTTCGTCTTTTTTTCATCGAGTGTTTTAATTTCCTTTAATATGTGTTCAACTAATTTATTTGTTAATATAATTAAATATTTAATCTATACAATTAAATGACGTATCGACGATGAAACAATTAAAAAAAATTGTGTTGATATATGTTGTTGCTATATTTACACATATATTTTTTTTTTCTGTATACGAGAATTTTTTGGAAATCGGAACGATATCAAAGAAAAAATTATCAAAGTTTGAGATTTCTTCGAAATTTATTGCGGTATCGATGCAATAAATGTTTTATGTTGTCCAAGAATGTGAATTTAAGATAAAATAAAAAGCATCGTACTTTTTTTATCGAAGTTAGTTCGAGAATGCTTCGAGGTATTGAAGATCGCCGAGACATAGTATTGTTGGAAAGAATTGATAATGCTGCGTTTACCTTACACAAACAATCACTAGAATTTTAGAAGAGTCCTTTTAAATTTAGAACAATTTTTGTAAAGACTATTTTTAATTTATTTGAATTTTTTGGTATTGTTAAATGATAAAGAAAATAATACATAATAATAGTCAAAACTGTACAGAAAATAATAATTGACGTAAATATAGCAACCGATATTAATTACATTCATTAATCCAGCAATGAAATTCAATAATTTTATGAATATTTACTGTTCTTCGTTAAATTAGCAATTCCGTTTGCTAATATAAATATTTGTACGTCAATGCTGCGAATTAATTAGTCGGCACAGCTTCAGCATTTATATTTGCTAAAACTGCACTGACTAAATTATTTGCTGCATTGACGTACAATTATTCATTTTAACGAACGCAATTGTTTATATAACAAAGAATTGCAAATGCTTTCATAAAATTAGTGAATTTCATTGCGGGATTGATTAACGAATGCAATTAATATCGGTTGTTATATTTACGTCGATTATATTTTCTGTGTAACGATTAAAATTACTAATTTGCTGGAGTCTGTTTTACAGTACAAACAATTCTTATATTTAGAATTATTAAAAATGTGAATTATATTCAATTTACATGGTTTTATCTATGTCTAATCTCTGTAACTAAAAAATGCCTCATCATATCACAATGATTTGTCAAACGTTAATGATCACGATCAATACCGCTATTGGCAGCAGCATTGCGATCACCACCAGCATTGCCATCATCACCAGCATTACCATCACTACCATTATTTGTGTTTATATGTCTATCTGGCAGCACTTCGTGTAATCTTTGCCTTTAATCGCTTTTGCATGATGATCGTTGTGTTCTTATAGTCTCTGTCGTGGAACGTGTTTTATTTTTTAATTTTCTTTTAACGATCTTTTTTTAAATTTATTTTAATGTCTTTCACTCGATTCTGTCAATTAGTTTTTTTTTTGTTATTTTTTTTGTATATTTCTCGTGCTTTTAACACAAACTTATTGAAAATATTTGACAGTTAAATAGTAAATTTTCATTAGATTATTTGCTGTAAAGATTTTGGCTTGTCCCCTCGGAGACTTTTCTGCTTCAACTGGCTGCCTCGATAACAATACCAACCAACCACTGTAATAATTCTTTCACCCAAGTATTTCTTTTACCGTAACATTCTTTTGTGTATATTTAGCGCCTCACTGCGGTCTTCATGCAGCTGTGTTTATTGAAAGTTCTGTTTAATGCGCAAAAATTATGGAAATTGTTTTTCGATTATTTTGTTCGTCTTCATTTGTTGGACGGACGAACTCTGTTTTAAGTGGCTCTCAGTATGCGCTGCTGTTAACAATTTTGGTCGTGTTTGACTGGAGACAAAATACGGTATTTGGCATTTTTATTTTTTCGTATTACGTATCTTTTTATTTTGCTTTCTTCGTAAAAGCGTGTGAATTTTGCAAGTTAATCGTGTGAATTAATTTTTTTTTTTGCTTTGACATATTTTTTGGTTATTAGAACCGCGTATGTATTGAACACATTTTGTTTGCAAGAACTAATAAATCGTGATTTTGGCAAATCGTTGAGTTCCATTAACCTCATTGACTAATGTAACAAATAATGTTATTTGCTATGTTGGAAAATTTGATTAACTATTTTAAACATAGCCCAGTCAGCCATGTCTTTCGAATAATTTCGAAAAAAAATTTCGATATACTTCGAAAAAATTTTTCGAATTACTTCGAAAAAAAATTTCGAGCTCGTTGCTTTCTCGATTCGAATTTTTAATATTGTTCGTACATTCAAATTATTTATCTAGATACGATATTTAAACATTTTTCAAATCGATATAGCAATATTTCGCATCGTATTTGATACTCAATATCGTTACTCGGTATCGTTACGAGAACGCGTCCGATATCGTATGATTTATACATCTTCTCGTATTGATCTCGTAACGATATCGAAACGAATAACATATGGGATTGCACTACACAGCAAAATTAAAAAAATATTTTAAAAAATAATAATACTATTTTTTTTACACCCAACTATAATGCTTTTGTATTTCTGTCCTCGAAGTTTATCCAAAGAAATTTCCATTGCTGCCTCTTCGAAAAAGTGCATACTAATTTTGAAATATTCTTTTTACACCCAACTATAATGCTTTCGCATTTCTGTCCTCGAAGTTTATCCAAAGATATTTTCATTGCTGCCTCTTCGAAAATGTGCAGACTAATTTTGAAATATTCTTTCTACTCCCAACTATATTGCTTTCGCATTTATGTCCTTGAAGTTTATCCAAAGGTATTTCCATTGCTGCCTCTTCCAATTTCCTTCTTCTAATTTGAAATATTTACAACTCTTTGCTTTTAAATTTTTACCAATTTTTTAAATGTCATTATTGTTTAAAAATTTTGTCAGTGCTTTTTCGAATTATCCTATCGAGTTCTCTTAAACTAGAGAATCAATTTAAAAATGTTGTGCGATTTATTTGCTGTATGTGTAATTATTTTCCATTGTATATAACATTAGATCATATTGGTTATATGAAACGCGAGATATTCCCAAAAATATGTGAAATCTCGAAATTTCGGTAAAAACTTTATGGACTAATTTCTCGTAAACCAAACCATTGTACATTTTTTGAACGTCAATTTCAAAATTGACCGATCATTTTACAAAATAGAAAATGAATCTTATTATTTTAAACATCCTTGAAATTTGTAAATTAGATTTTTCTTTAACTATATATATTTTTTTAAATATTCAATTAAAATGATCTTCTTTTTTCATAAAAGCTAATAATATTCTTTTAATAACACTTGGACGAAATACCTTTCAAGCGTATAGACATATTTTTCATCGTAAAACCATTTGAATTCATTGTAATTTTAATTTATAAAAAACATATTTTTCACGAATTAAACTTTTTCAACATCACCATAAATGTAAAATTCCTCTAAACGAAGCGAATATTAATTAATATGTTCCGTGTCGCATTTTTCCTGCGAAAAGTCCTTGAAAAGATTTTTTCTTTTCACTTTTTTTATTTTCATTGACCTTTCTATTTTTATAGTCTTTTACACACACAAACAATTAAACATTTTTCTGAGTGTATATATACCATCTATCCCACATTGTGCATCTCTTTTTATATACTCTTTGTGTATATCCTTGCCATATATCCTTGCTCTGAATTGATTGTTTTCATGCAAAACTTTTACTTTGGTTTTGTGTGTGTTTTTTATTTTATTATTTTTATTGTTGGCTGCGTTGGTATTGATTTATTTTATGGGGTTTCTACTATTTTTAATGCACTTTGTAAGGATTTTTATGCAATTATACGGAGCAGATATTTTGTAGAGTGTAATTATTGTAATTGCTGTGAATAGAAGAGTTGAAGGTTGTGATTTTTTTTTTTATTTTTAAAACTTTATACAAATTAAATTATGGTCAAGCATGGACAAAAGGGAAAGGATAATAATAGGAGTAACTATGGGTGAGGCTATATAGTATTTACTGTAATATAATTCAGGGATTTTGTGTGTGTTTGTATGTAATGTTATCTTTAATCCCTATTTGAAATATACCCTACATAATAAAAAAATAATCGTCGTAAATATAGCAACCGATATTAATTGCATGCATTAATCAGGCCAGCTTCATTGCTGGCTATTTTTATTCGTCGTTAAATCAGCAAATGCGTTTGCTAATATGAATATCATCAATGCAAAACATTAATGCAAAACATTAATTAGTCGGCCAGTTTCAGTAATTATATTTCTAAAACTGCGCTGACTAAATAATTTGCTACATTGACGTACATATTAGCAAACACAATTGCTGATTTAACTACTAATAGCTAATGTTTTCATTAAATTACTAAATTCATTGCTGTACTGATTAATACATGTAATTAATATCGGTTGCTATATTTACGACGACTAATTTTTCTGTGTATTTGGGTTAAGATGATCATGACCAAATCAATCATGTAACTGGTCGGCTTAAAACAAGGTATATCGAAAATGATTCTTTCCTGATCATTACCTTATTTCAATTCTTATTGGGTATATTACTAATTTTTATTTATTCAGTTGGTAGCATCGGTAGCTCGATTGGTTAGTGCGTTGTCCTACGAGCCGAAAGGTCCCGTGTTCGATCCCAGCGACTTTCAAGATCTTCTTTTTTTATAGAAAATATTTTTTTTAGTAAATATCGACGCTACCTATCGACGACGGTTGGCAGATGAAATTCCCATACGAAATACCTTTTTTCCTCATGAAATGCTCACAATATCCCACAGAGAAAAATTCTCACAAATTCCTATCAATTTCCACAAATTCTCACATAATTCTCACACAATTCTCACAAATTCGCACCTTACCGCAGCATTTTCTTAAGGTAGTAAATTTCCCATGGGTTAGAATTTTGTTCCCACAAGGACAGAAAGGACAGGAAATTTCCCATAAACTGTATTTTTCCAACAAAACTGCTATGCTCTCGGCAGTTAATGGAAAAACTACGAAAGTAAAACATTTCCTATGAAAAGCTCTCGCTGCACATTGGCTTAGAAACGTTTTTCATCGTCCAAAACTCTGTATTTTTTAAAGTAGTCAATATTCATAAGTGCGCTTTTTTTTGTTTGATTGGAAATTGTTGAAATATGTTTTTAAGATATTAAAAATAAAATTCTACCAATTAGCTTCAGCTGTATAATAAGCCAAAGTTGAACTTTTTTCTTTTTCGAATATTAGTATAGAGTCGTTATAACTGAATTTAATATAAAACTTTGATAAATCAAAACATATAAAAATCTTAAGAATGGTATTTAATATATCTCATCTAACGTCCATGTTTGGCACAATTTTGCAATAAAATTGGATATCGACTGTCGATATCCAATTTTATTGCAAAATTGTGCCAAACATGGACGTTAGAAGAGATAAAGCTGATTTAAGTCTAATTATTTTTTAAGAAAATAATAATTAAGAAAATAATATACGATGCTTCAGAACATACTTCATAATTTTACATCTGTCCTCTTTTTTAAATATTCTCTGTCCGCATTTGAATAAGTGACATTTAGTATTTGTTTTATAAAATGCAATTATTTCTGTAATCCTATTTAATGATGGCTATGAAATAATTTCTATTAGGGGTATAAAGAAAATATGATAACCTTTCGAATAATATTCGAAATTTTAGAATTTACGAAGAACTTTTATAATATTTTAATTTGTTAATACAGAATTTTGAGAAAATCGTATTTGAAAAGTTTTTATTCTACAAATTCTACATACAGGGAAAAATATGTTTTCCGCAAATATATTATGTTCCATGCAACTTTCATGAATTTCCAGATTTTTAAAACATATATTTTAATAACAAGAGATAACCATAAATCATTAAATGAACATCAAAATATTTTGACCATTTTGAAAACAATTGTTACAAACAGTTAAAGTCATTCAATTTATGATTGCAAATATATTATGTTTGCTGGAAACTATTGTTTTCTCTGCGTGTACATCTCTTATTGTATATAAAGAAATATAATACTAGTTCATCATGTTCTTGTTCATCATATTCTTCTCTCCTCATGTAATCAAGCCAAGTACTTAAACATATATGTAGTGGATTCGAAGGACAAACACATGTCGTTCAAATCAACAATAAGTTCTGTGGTTATACTTGAAAAATTATTTATGCGTAAAATATTGATTGATGATGGAGATGCGAGAAAGATGTGTGAGAAGTAGTAAAAAGCACAAAAAGTTGGTCACAAAATGCAATGACATGTAAAAAATTTTTTACACTTGACTGCTTGAGTATAAAATCTAATTTTTGACTTCGTCTATAGTAAGCGTGGCGATATGTGATGGGTGGACATTGAGTGGATAGCCCATTGTTTGGATAACTTTTGAAGGACACAGCTCAGAATAGTTTGGTCATATTTGGAGCACAAGGACAATGTAGACTATGAATAGCAGAAAAAATTGTGTCACATGGATTGTTTGAATGAGATTGAAAGTTTATGGAAAATACATTTTTAAAATATTTTATATATACGAATTTTTCATATTTTACATTGGAAAAGTTTGGGAAATTTATAACGAAATTATTAAAGTTTTATCATTTTTAAATTTAGTCGTAATGTAGATATTTATTAATTCAAAATGATAAATACAAAATGATTAGTAAAATATACAATATTGCAAAAGAAATGAAATCTCTGTCATGCACATAAAAAAATAATCGACGTTAATATAGAAACCGATATTAATTGCATTCATTAATAAATCCAGCAATTAAATTCACTAATTTAATGAAAACATTTGCTATTCTTCGCTATATAAACAATTGCGTTCGCTAATATGAATATTTGTACGTCAATGCAGCAAATAATTTAGTCGGCGCAATTTTACCAAATATAATTGCTGAAACTGCTAATTAATTTGCTGCATTGACGTACAAATATTCATATTAGCAAACAGAATTGGTGTATTAACGAAGAATAGCAAATCTTTTCATTTTAATTCGTGTATTCCACTGCTGGATTGATAATGAATATCGGTTGCTATATTTACGTCGATTTTTTTTTTCTGTGTGTGTGGTCAAAGACATGCCCCGATATACAGTATCGAAATTTCGAAATTCAAAATGTGCGAATTGAAATTCTATTAATTTTGGTATAGAAAATGGTTCTGGTTATTATTTCGAACACATTCAAAGCACTATTCAAAGAGAACAAAGCATTTTCACTTAATAAAACTTACCATTAAAAAGTACTCCATACAGCATTCAAAATCAACAAACATTCCCCGATAAATAACTACCAAACAAAGTGTGCAAAAATATATTAAAGCCTATCGTTGCCATATGGTCTCCTGCACTGGCAGGATTGCCTAATAAAAAAGAGCTGCACATAAAAAGAGCATTTTAAAGTAGCTACGTTTTTTTCGATAGCTTTTCACACTTTGCAAATGTGTTGCAGGAGGGCCAGCCATCTGCAGGTATTAGGGGTTTTTGTGGCCTGATGTTATGGCATAAGCCGGAAATTGCATTTATGAAAAGGTCATAAAGTTTCGTTGAATCTCACCGCCATATAAAACTCCATAATAAATGCGCACTACGCACTAAGATGTTTAAATTATGGCATGTGCTAATTTTATAGCATATTTTTAATTGTAATCGTTAGTTCTGTACGTATGAATTAATGAATGTGTAGGAGGTAGAGGAGTTCTGGTAGTAGTTCTTGGATTAAATGATGTTGCTGTTGTTGGTGCAGAATGTGTGTGGGTTTTATCTGGGGCATCTACTAGAAGCTTCATTAGCAAATATAAATATTTAAAATACATTATATTAGTTAGAGAGGTTCTACTTTGGTACAATATAAATTATTAAACTAATTAAATATTTTATTTAAATGGTTGTAGAACTTTGTGGATGCTATAAATTGTTGAAACTTGATGTAGGTTACAACTGTTGGATGTAGGAGCAAATTTTATATTTTATATAAATGGAAAATGTTTATTAAATAATGTCACAATGCAAACAGGTAATATATATATTTTGAAGAGATTCCGTTGAGCTTAGTATAACTGCGCATCAAAAACTTTATTTCAGATAGTATTTCGACCCGGGCTGTGCAACGGGTTTTTTTTTGGTTTTTAACCTATTTTTTGCTTTTTTTGTTTTTTTTTATATTGTGTTTTTGCTTTTGTGTGTTTTGATTTTGCTTTTTATTTTCGTTTTGATTTTGTGTTTGTGTTTTTGCTTTCGTATTTTTTTTTTGATTTTGTTCCTGCGTTTGGTTTCTGTGTTTTAACGTTTCTGATTTTGTGCTTTTGTTTTTATGTTTTTTTGATTTTGCGTTTGATTTAGTGATTTTATTTTTTTTTGCGATTTTAATTTTGTTTTTGTTTTTATGTTTATATTTTTCTTTATGTTTTTTATTTTGTATTTTTTATTGCCATTGTTTTTCTGATTTTGCTTTTTGTTTGTGTAATTACTTTTGTTTTATTTTTTTTATTAGTTTGCTGTTGTTATTGTTTTTGTGTTTTTGCTTTTGTTTTGTGCTTTTACTTTTGTATTTGTGTTTTTGATTTTATATTTTTACTTTTGTAATATTTTTATTTTACATGAGTTTTTTGTTTCATGTTCGTAGCTGGTGCACCATGGTGTAAGTGCCGAGTTATATCGTTTTCAAAGTTTAGGTTGTATGGGAGGTGCCACGCCCCTTTGTCCAATTCCGCCCAAATATAGCCTAAATCACACTCCGGACTCCACAGTATCATGGTGCAAAAATTCAAATTGATCAAATCGGTTTAACGGTTTAGACGTGATGCTGAAACAAACAGACAGACTGACAGACACACAGACAAACGGACCAAGAGTTTTATATATATAGAAGATAAACAACATTGGATTTTTGAGTACCATAGTAGAAATTGGGCAAGGGCAATTATCAGGAAATGATCATTTTTTCCTTGGTATAACCCGATCAATTACATGATCAATATGATCAGGTAATGTCTAATCTAAAATGGTAAATTTCTACTAGAGTTTGGACGTATTCCACAATCAGTTCTTGATTCTACTACACACAAAAATATGTGTGTAAATATAGCCAACACAATTATCAATACAATTAATTTTTAATTGTTTCACTTAAATGTGACATTTAATTATATTTAACTATATTAATTAAGGATTTAATTATAGTAATTAGTAAATTAATTGAAAATTGAAGAAAATTTACCCGATAATTTTTTTATAAGGAATATCAAAATCATGACATACGCACGATATGCGAAAAAACGACCCGATGAACCAAATGGACAAGCATCTCACCACGATGAACCAATGTAAAATAAGATCGATACAACAGTACCTGTAATATTGTGTAGTGGATGTAAAACTGTGTAGTGGATGTGAAACTGTGTAGTGGATGTAAAACTGTGTTTTGCCTGTAAAACAATCAGTTGGTGTATACGAACTCTGTTTTTCCATAATCATACATTTTTGGAAAGAATAGCCAATATTCTATAATCTCTGCTCATTATATGACAAGTGATGTTATGATTTTTATGTTATAACTATTTTGCCACAAACATTTTTATTTTTCTTTGCGCGTAGAGCACTTTAAAAAGTTTTTTCTGTAAGAACATTATTTTTTCATTATTTACGAGCAACTTAAATTAGCCTAGCGATTAAAAGCAATAGACTATATTGTATCGAAATGATTACCAGACATTTCTTATCGTTTAGCCTTCATAAAGACCTATTGTGTGGACTGAGAACTTCAACTTCAAGAATTTAACTCATAATTAATTTAATTTATTAATCATTTGTAATACTTATTATGCAATTAAAAAAGTACTTTATTTTTTATTGTTGCAAAATGATCTTGAAATTTATCGCAATATTTTTTCTTTTATTTATTATTTTTGCATGGTAGTTTTGCAGTTTCCTTATCAGCGCCCATATTTGTGAATACGATTTAATCATTCGGATGTGAGAAATTGAATGAAATGAATCATTTATTGTTGAAAAATCTTTCATTAAAAAAAGTAGTAATATTGGTGCACTGCATTGTTTACAAAATAATTCCATTATCAATCCCATTCTTTGGTGGGCGTAAATTCTAAATGAAAGAAAATGGATTTTGCGCACAATATTTTTTTTTATTTTCTGCTAGCCGAATATTAATTTCAGTAAATAATACATATTTCCTTTATAAAATTTATTCAACATTTTTTCTTGTTTTACGCAAAAATGTTTTTAGTATTTTGCGTGGGCGTTGCTACCATTTCAGTTATATCACTTTTTTTACCTGCTGCTATTTTTGGACTGTGTAATAGGATGAGGTGGTCCAGGCGCTGATTTAAATTGGCTTAAATTACGCAGTTTTATTATCGTTTCCAAGTATCAAAAATGCGTATTATTTGTTCGCATGTTGGTTTGAAAGGATCTTGCTTGATTAATTTATATAAATTGCTATTAAATAAAGTTATTTTCTTTAAGAGTTGTATAATATATTTTATTAAATAAAATAACAAAAATCTATAAAATTTATGAAAATTCACCCCAAGACAAAATTATGAGCAGGCTCGAATCAGTTTAGAAACATTTTTTCGACATATTACAAACTGATAAAGGCGGAGTTTGTATCATAAACTATCGGTTTTCTGCCATAAAATCTAAACGAAGAAAAAATATTTTAATTCAATTTTTTCTAATAGTTAAATAGTTAAAATTAAATGCTATATATATTTTTTTACTAAACATTTTTATGTTATGAATTCTATTTTTCACTTAAAATTCCAATTTTTCATTTCTTTTTTAATAATACCTATAACGTTACCGGGAGCATTGATACCGACGGATCGTGTCTATGCGAAAAGGCACAAAAAGGTACCATAGTCACGAGACTTATTAACCGTCGCAACTAATGCGCATATAATTCGTAGACTGTTTTTCTATACTGTATTGATTTAAATACATTATGTCTTCCAAGTAATTATAATGCGCGCATGCAAAGGTGAAATCAATAGTGAAATGTGAATGCGTGAA
The DNA here is from genome assembly GCA_951804985.1 of Dryomyza anilis. NCBI lineage: Eukaryota > Metazoa > Arthropoda > Insecta > Diptera > Dryomyzidae > Dryomyza > Dryomyza anilis. The sequence goes on from OX638133.1 coordinate 71,125,262, forward strand.
GGAGAAGGTAGAATAAAATATAATGTAAATGTTAATTAAAATAATATAACTAAAATTTGAAATATGATTATAATAAGGAAATTATAAAAATATTGAAATTAAAATTTCTTTTTTTTACTGAATGTACCATTGGTCACAGAACAGGACGATTTTGAAGATCAGTCCTACACAGAAAAAAAATGTACATCATATTGATGAAATCCGTTCTTTAAACCATGATTCATTGTATTGAAGAACCATTCATAATATTAATGACTAACGCCATCAATGTTATGAATGCTATCATAAATATGAAGAACGCTTGGTAACTGTCGAAAAAGTGTTCTTCAATATGATGACTGTATGTGAAGAATACGTTTCATCATATTAATGAACCAAAACATAAAATACAACATATATGTTCATCATATTGAAGAACGCTGTTCATTAAACCAAATTTCTACCAAAATATTTTTTTTTCGTTCATTTTTTGCCGTACTTCTTAGTTCTCACGTAGTTCTTGTATGTTATTTCTTATATAATGCTTGCTCGACATTCATAAATTAGTAAAATGTTTTATAATATATTTATTATAATTACTACTTTTTATTAATAAAAAGTTATATTTATAAAAAATATATTTTTGAAAAAAATATTTTTTTCGAAAAAATTTTTTTTTGTGAACAAAAATTTTTTTTTTCTAACAAATTTTTTTTCGAATTATTTTTTTTTTCGAACAAAATTTTTTTTGTGAACAAAAATTTTTTTTTTCTAACAAATTTTTTTTCGAACTAATTTTTTTTTCGAACAAAATTTTTTTTTCGAATAATTTTTTTTTTCGAAAAAAAAAATTTTTGGAACCAATTTTTTTTCGAACAAAAAATTTTTTTTTGGAAAAATGTTTTTTCGGAACTATTTTTCTTCCCTAAAATTTTTTTTTCTGATAATTTTTATAAATTTTTTTTTCTGTTATTTTTTAAATAAATTTTTACAACACTTTTTTTTTTTTGATTTATTTTATAAAAAAAAAAAAATGTTTGAAAAAATATTATGAACAAATTCATCAATATGACAATTCAAATTCATTGTGTTGAATATTTTGTTCATATATATAATGAATACATTCATTAATATGTCATTTAATGAACGGTGGTATCAATATGATGAAACTGGTAGTTGGTGAAAAAATTCATAATATTTATGAATAAATTCATCATATTGAAGAATTTTTTTTTTCTGTGTATGACAAGTCTAAATGTCTGCAGGAGGTGTTAATTGACCCCTCCCTTGGACAACGCCACGTTAGAGTTGCCGGTCGGTTTCATAAAAAAGAGTCAGAACTAGGACCGGTTAACTATCTCCGAGGAACCTGTCACGTGGCTGGGATAGGACTGGTTCGTTTCCCCGTAGGGATGTACTTCCCCGTAGGGATGTACTTCCCCGTAGAATGGTTTTTCGTAGAATGTCTCCCCGTGAAATTCTTCCCAATAGAATTATTCACTCTGGAGTACTTTGTTCGTTGATTTCTTCCCCTTCTCGAGGAATACTTCCCCATATAATTCTTTCCCGTATGAATTAAACGATTTAAATATGATTGAAAATGTTCTTTTGTATTCATATATTAAATCTGAAACACCATAATGTAATTGAAATTCAATTTCTGCATTCAAGAAATTCTGGACCAAGCAAAATTAATATAGATTTTCATATAAATTAAGCAGTTCTATCAACAAGCAAACATATAAATGGAAGGTTTTAGGAAGCGTAAATCAAGTTATAAAATTTTGTGGAGGAAGATTTGAAGATTTACCAATCATTTATTGGGGGCAGAAAATAGAATGCATATGCTTTAAATTAAGCATTTGGTTTTTATTCTAATTTATATTCAGTAATCAAATTCTGGAACAGCAAAAATAACTTCGAGGGTATTGAATATGCAATTATCTTTCTAACAAATGCTTGAATATGCCAATTAATTATTGATTTTCTTGTAATGTTGGAAACAAAGCAATATTTCTGTCATTTTTCGGATATATTTAGGACATATTTCCAACAAACAAACATTTAAATGGTAGTTTGTGGGAAGTGTACACAAGGTTATTTAATTTTATGGAAATTTAAAGGCTAATTTACGCTACAGTGTTTGAAAACGACTAGGCACTCACAGAAAAATCAAATTTTTTTAGGCATGAGGTTGGAAGAACGAAAACGTTAGTTGTAACAATCAACTTCATTCGGTTTAAACAAATTGTCTACAAATTTGTTGGCAGAACTGCCATATTCGGTTGGCGTTTGATATATTAGCCTATACACACTCCAAATTGTTCAAAAACTGTTCGAAATTGCTTGTAGTTCAAAATACAACTCTTTTATTTTTGACCATAAGAACTGACTAAGCGGTTAAGAGAACCGAATTCGTTGTTTAGGCAAAGAGTTGGTTAGCGCAACAAATCTCTATTCTGTGTGTAGCATTTGATTTAAACTCCGCTTTGGTCTGGCTAAATTAAAATTGTCTTGAGTCTGTCGAATATTTGTTGTCAAGGAATAATGAACAAATACCAAAAACTAGTTGATTTTTAAAATTATAATGCTGATTCCACAAAATTGTAAGTCTTTTGACTCGTATAAATTCATATGAAAAATAACAAATAGTCTACCCGTATTTTTTGTATAGAATTTAGTGTAGTCGATATATCGTTTTTCACATTTATATAATAAAATATTATTTATATAATACAATATTCAATGTATTACTTAAGCTGACAACAACGGTTTTTTTAATAAATGCAATTTTTTATTTTCAATGGCCGATTATGTGTCATATTACTGTCAAATCTCAAATTTACTACATACTGATCACAAAAATTCACTTTGCCAAACGTTATACTTCATGTAAATCTATAATATTTTGACTGTCCTCTTTACGGTGCAGCTTTTGAACCCTCGTCGGCTTTTGTAGCTCCCATTTTCGCTGCCCTTTTCGTCTAACCTAATGTTGTCTTTATGGTTTTCGGCCACTTTTCGACTTTATCAACAGCGAAATAATAAGTTATGCGAATGCATTACCAAGTAATGTTTGGATACATGCATGGTCAGCATGGGGACGGTAACGACAGCCACCAGACGACGTTCGTCGCAATGTAAACGGAGCCGATTCAAATAACAAATAGCAGAGTCGTCGTCGTCATCGTTGTCGTTGTTTGCAGCCAAAGTTGCCACATAATTCATAGAAGCTAATTTACTACTTGCGTAAGTGGTTGCCGCATCAGTGTTTTGTTTTTGTTTTTTGGGATGGCAATAACTCAGTGTTTGTATCAATAAAGTACTAATACTGAGATCCATTTCGACGAACATATGCAGTATTTATAAGGATTATTTACAAAAATCTTCTAAATATTTATTCTTCATATTGAGCTGCTATTCAGAGTTTTAATATTTACATTCTAAATAATAAATTCGAATAAATATAAATATATAAAATAAATATGAAAAAAGTAAAGTAAAAAATTAACTAATCGACAAACATCTAAATAATTTAACCATGCATGGAAAATTAAACAAAGATGGTATCAAAAAAGTTTAAAATGAAATTAAAAAATGTAAATTAAACTCGTGTTTCACAATAAGCATCAATTTTACGTTTTTCTTATTATATTTTGAAAAAAAAAATCTTAATCAAAAATTTCCAAATAAGCATATTTCCTATAAATCATCCAATTATATTAGTACTTCCTGTAAATCAAATACAGAAAAAAATCGAAATATTCTACTTTCGAAATGGGTTCAAAGCACTCTACAGTCTACGCATTCAATAATTGAGCGATTCTTACTTTGAAGTTAAAACGCAAAAAATGGAATAAGTACCTGCCTGCAACAAAGAAAATAATAAAAACATCTGAAATAAAAAATAATGATTAACCATTAATCTTGTAAACTAAACAAGTTTTTTAAGTGCAGCTAATGAAAATTTAACACTTTGCCACCTGAGGCTAATTTTATGACCACCACCTCACTATATATCCAGTATAAACAGCCTGAGTACTGAGTACATTTTATTTGGACTCAGACAGCACCAAAAAAATAAAAATTAAAAATAAACCACAATATTACGTTGAGAACTGCGTAATTAGATGAGTTATAGCGCGCAGACTACGTTCGAAAGTCTTGCAAAAAAAAAATAGCTACATAAATTGTTCCTTTGTTGATGGTTTTTTTTTTATATTTCTTTTTTATGACAGCCAATTGTGTGAATAACACAGAATAGCATTTTTCAATATAAAATTAGTCTTTATTGCATAACATTGATTTGATTTGATTTATTTACTTGATAAAAAGTTATTTTATTCTTTAGACCCACCTGTTTGTCTTGTCTACATTATTCATCATTTATTAATGGAATTTGGAATTAGTTTTTTTTTAATTAAGTGATAGATAATCATTTGAATTCTTTAGGCTTTTTGTGTTATTCGCAAGTGATTAGGCATCTTATTAATTAGTTTTTATTTTTGAACTTTTAGTATGATTTATATTCAATTCATGATAATTTTAAATAATATCAAACTATTTCATACAATAGCAGAATGCACAATAGCAGTATTTTAGGCATTATTATATAAAATATAGTATGGAATAAATATCTCGTCTAGTTACTGTCGTTTTTCACTTCAACGTTCTGCATCCCGTCCTTCTTCACTCCGTCATACTTCACTCCGTCCTTCTTCACACCATCGGTCTCACTGCGTTGTTCTTCACTCCGTCATTCTTCACTCCGTCGTTCTTCATTCTTCATTCCATCGATCTATACTCCGTCTTTCTCTACTCCATCGTTCTTCACTCCATTATTCTTCACTCCATCGCTCTTAACTCGTAATTCTTTACTCTGTCGTTCTTCACTCCGTCATTCATCACTCTGTCGTTCTTCACTCCATCGTTTTTCACTCCGTTATTCTTCACTGCGTCGTTCTTCATTCGGTCGTTCTTCTTTCCGTGGTTATTCACTCCGTAGTTCTTCACCGCGTCGTTATTCATTCCGTCGTTATTCACTCCATCGTTCTTTACTCCGTCGTTCTCACTCCGTCATTCTTCACTCCGTCTTTCTTCACGCCACTGTACTACACTACATCGTTCTCCACTCCGTTATTATTCACTCCGTCGTTATTCACTCCGTCGTTCTCCACTCCGTTATTATTCACTCCGTCGTTATTCACTCCGTCGTTATTCACTCCGTCGTTATTCAAACCGTCGTTATTCACTCCGTTGTTCTTCACTGCGTCGTTCTTCCCTGCGTCGTTCTTCATTCGGTCGTTCTTCATTCCGTCGTTATTCACTCCGTCGTTCTCCACTCCGTCGTTATTCAATCCGTCGTTATTCACTCCGTCGTTATTCACTCCGTCGTTATTCACTCCGTCGTTCTTCACTCCATCATCCTGTACTCAGTGGCTCTTCACTCCAATATTCAGTCCGTTTTCTTCACTCGGTCGTTCTACACTCCGTGGCTATTCACTCTCAATATTCTCTCCGTCGTCCTGCACTCCGTCGTTTTCACTCCATCGTTCTTCACTACGTCGTTCTTCACTGCATCGTTCTTCACTTCATCGTTCTTAACTTCATCGTTCTTCACTCTCAATATTCACTCCAACGTTATTTAGTCCGTCGTTCTGCACTCCGTCTTTCATCACGTCATTGTACTTCACTCTGTCGTTTTTCACTCAATAGTTCTTCACTCAATAGTTCTTCACTCAATTGTTTTTCACTCCAACGTTCTTCACTCTATCGTTCTTCACTCTATCGTTCTTCTCTCTATCGTTCTTCACTCTATCGTTCTTCACTCTATCGTTCTTCACTCTATCGTTCTTCACTCCATCGTTCTCCACTCTGTTATTCTTCACTCCGTCGTTCCGCACTCTGTCGATTTTCAATATGCCGTTATTCACTCCGTCGTTATTCACTCCATTGTTCTCCACTTCGTCGTTCTTCACTCCATCGTTCTTCACTTCGCCGTTCTTCACTCCATCGTTCCTCACTCTGATATTTTTCCATACGCCGTTTTTCACTCCGACTTTCTTCACTCTATCGTCCTTCACATCGTTCTTCACAACGCCTTTAGCCATTCTGGCGACTTACACTACGTCGTTCTTTAACTCCGTCAAAATTAACTCGTTATTTACTATGTTTTCCTATATCATATTTTACCAGTAGGAGAATAGTACTACCCTAGTACAAGAGTCACGATCGGCCTCGACAATTCAAAGGTACATTTTAAAGGTTTTGAGTTCTAATCCCGGCATAGATGCTTGTGTTGATATTTACCACGAATCGTAGATTCACAGTACAATGGATATAATATGTCTGAGTGCTGGGACCTTAGTAGTATTCAAAATTAAAGTAAAAAATTGATCGAACTTAGGCTCTCGCCATCTAGACTCTCGCCCTAATAGACTATATTTTCCCGTGGGGAATACTATATCAATACTATTTTAAATTAAAAACTTAATCTAATAGTTAATCGCTTAGACAGTCTCTAAACTTGCTAAACTCGATTTCATTAAACACAGACGACAAGTCGTCTATACTTCTGGTCAACATGATTAACGCTGACTTGGCCCAAACTGCCAAACAAATTGTTATGCAATTTAAAATGCCGCCGCAAACGGGAGGTTTAAAAAATATATATTTTTTGTTATTGTTTAGTTGTTTTATATATAATTATTTTACTATAAACCAAAACCATAAAAAAATCGCTTAATTAGCTGCTTTTTTTGAAGCTTTGCTCATAAGCTTAAATGTTTATATTCCGATGTTTTTTGTTGTGCGAAATCACAAAGTGGTTTTTAAACATGTGCGACTGAAAAAATATGATATTTTTTGAAAAAAGATATATTGAAGAAAAACATGTAGAGCTGTTTCTATGACTTCGAATGAAATAAAAAAAAAAATACTTGCCATGAGTTTCAGATAATAACTGCAATTGAAAGCTGCGGAATTCTTCAAAAGTCTGTTTAAAAAACACAAAACAAATGGCAGACAAAATGGCAGCATTTGACGGTTTTCGAGTTATTATGGTATGGTGTGAATACATTCCATGAGAATGTGTCAGACAATGATTAAATGGAATTTCAGAATTATATTACGACTGAAATGGTTATAAATTATAATTAATTAAATTATAAATAAAACGGTTATTTAAAAATTTCACATTATACAAAATAATCGCACGTTTTACAAAATAATCGCACACTTTTTAAAATAATCGTATGGAATGAAATGGTATGGTATCAGAGCAGCATATTTCAAATATTGAAAAGGGTTAAATATTATTTGTTTTCTTTAAATGAGGGTCATTTTTTAGTTTTGATTTTAAATGCAATATTTTTCTAATATTGCTGAACGAAATATTTTATAGAATAAACAATGAATATATTTAAGTAAAATATAGAAGTAATGTATTTTATAAATTATATGATTAATTATATTATACTTTCATTTTCCGCAAATGTACTTTTTTCGTCAGAAAGAATAACTGCAATTAAATTAAGGCATTTTATTAATTTTGAAAGAAGAAATAAAAGAACTCTCGCATAAAATAAATGTAACTAAAAACAACGTGGAAACGTGAAACCAACTTTTTTCTGCAGTTCTTTTTCTTTGTATAGTTTTTATTTTCTTTTAATTTATTTTTTGGTAATTTAATTTTTTTTTTTTAATATTTGTTTTCTTATATTTTTTTATATTTCGTTGCTAGTTGCTTACTTGGTGCAGGCTTTTAAAAAGAATAATATTTCTTCAATGCTAGTGACGGCGCAATTAAATAGCAATTTGAGCGCTGTGAAAATATTTCCAAAACTTTTCATTTCAAGCAATTAAATATTGTTTGAAGGTACTTGAATGTTGATTATCAAATAGAAAGACTTTCAGACTTTCCTTTTCTAAGAGAATAGATCTTTTGTTTTTTTTAATTTCTAAAACTATTTTAATAATTAGCTATTATTTCTAATACATAAAGGAATGAATACGACCTATATTGACACTAATTTCGCATAAACATTGTTTAAACTAAATATCTAAAAATGTATTAAAAAAAAGGGAAAATATCAAAATGATCTGGCAATTTCAAGATATTAGAAATGATTGCTATTCTATAGTAGTTCGAATAAGTGGGTTCACAGTTTCCAGATATTTGTAGGACCATGTAAATATACGACAATACGAAAATTATACTGTGAGCATCATTTACCTGTTCAATATGTTTAGCTGCAGTTAAAAGTTTTACATACAGTTTCTAAAATCATTTTATGAAATTTATATTATGCAATTTATTTAGTTTGATATTTTGTTAACACATTTTTGAACAAACAGCAACTATTAATTGTAATTTCTACATTTCGCAAAGTACGACATACCCTAGTAGAAATTTTGGTAGGGCACATGATCATGAAGTGATCATGTCATTATTTGAGATGATCGGGATATGACGAGGCCCATAATGTCCTTGTAACGCAGTGTCCTGATCACGTATTGATCTCAGGCTATGATCATGTTCTGATTGAGCAATTCCCCATTTTAATATTTACCCGACAATTGCCTTGTCTGAGCCCGAGCATAATAGGGTTTCTCTCATTAATCTCGATCATTGCCTGATGCTAATTTCGTTATGAGGAACAAATAATCTAGCTATGATCGGGAACTTTGACTGTTTAGATAATGTAAACCCTGCCATGGTAAGCATGATAAGGGCATGCAAAGCCAATGATCATATTTTCTCTAATAGGGCTTACCCAACGAAAACCCGATCATTTACCGATGGCGCATAGAGCAAATTTCTACTAGGGTAACAAAAAAAAAGCTGTGGTATTAAACATGCATAAATTAGTAAAATGTTTTATAATATATTTATTTATAATTACAACTTTTTATTAATAAAAATAAATTATAAAAAATTATTTATAAAAATACATTTAAAAAAAAAATTTACTAAAATTTTTTTTGAAAATTTGTTTTTTCGAAAAAATTTTATTTTTTGAAAACAAAATTTGTTTCGGATACATTTTTTAATCGGACCATTTTTTTTTCAGGAAATATTTTTTTTGAAAAAAAAAATGTTTACTGTTATTTTTGAATTCAAATTTTACAACACTTTTTTTTCGAATTATTTTTTAAAAACTATTTTTTTTTTGAAAAATTTGTAAAATAAATTCCATTAATTGATTTATTTTGAAAAAAAAATATTAGTTCAACAGTATTCATCATATTGAATAATATATTCATAAATATTATGAAATATATTATCATCAATATGGCGATTCAAATTCATGGTATTGAATATTTCGTTCTTTACTATGATGCTCGATGGTATGAATAAGTTTATATATATAATGAATACATTCTTCAATATATCATTTAATGAACGATGGTATCATATGATGATTCTTGTAGTTGGTAGAAAAATTCATCATATTTATGAATAAAATCATCATATTGATGAATTTTTTTTCTGTGAACTTTTTGAAGGGATGCAACCACAAATTGACATTTTATGTGTTGTGACATTTTATGTCTGGTATTAATGTCAGACCAAAATATGCCGAATTGTGATTACGCTAAATATTAATTTTGTAAAATTGTATTGAATTTGAGATTTATTGTAAAGACAAGTAACAAAAATTCATATTAATGGGTAAATTTTACATTTTTCCTGCATTTTTTGCATCTTTGTCGAATTGTTTAATATTTTTACTGTAATACAATTCTTATAATGTTGAATTTTAATTCACTATTGAGTTGTTATTTCACATATTTTATTTCGTTGCTGCACATTTTAATTTAGTTTTTTCTATTGCGTAACATTTTTTCAGAAAATTGCATAGTGTTACTGTACTTTTAAAACTAGTTTACAGGAAAACATTTAAACATAATTGTCCATACTAATTTTAGTATACAAAATAATACCAATATTTCCATCTGTTTTAAAGATATTTAGATCTAAACTCGTTAGAAATTTTAATTTTTATATTTTTGGTATTAATCATTATTTTTTATTTTTGTTTATCATCCAATAAAATATATAAAATAGTGAATGTTTATTCAATACATAATCTAAACATATGATCAAAAATACTAACTTTTATCTAATATACCCTTTGGAAAATATACCGTTTGGAAAAAAACTAGTATACAGTTGAAATTAGACATCTGCACAAGACATTTGTGTTTGAAGTTCCCACAACAAAATAAGCACTACTGCACTCTACAGTATTGAGTGTATTTTGCAATGGCAGTTTACAATATTATTGTGAACTTTCTCTAGCGACTTCACTTCATTGGATTATTTGTTTATTTGGTGTCAAGTAGTGTCAAACTTTTTTCCAGACATTCTATGTTTTGAAAAACAAAATAAAATGACACTACTGAAAATTCAAGAAGTACAGTGAGTGGGCGCAACGAGTAAAGATTGAGAAGACGAACATTGAAAACAACAACAAATCTTTTTTTGAAAAAATTGATTTGAAAAATTAATATAAAATATATAATTTTTTTATACCTTTAGAATTTTTTATATTTTTCAATATTAATAAAAATTCCTACACTGAGTACTCAGTGTCATTACAGTATTTGGCTTTTTTTTGTACATCAGTATAGAGCTCTACACTACAACTACGTCTTGTTTGTGTTTTGTTTTGACACTACTTGTGCTTTGTTGTTGAGTGCAACACATTCATTTGCATTTCAAGAATAGAGTCGGTGACAGTACAGTACAGATAAAATTAATGTAGTGAAGTGGGTTTGATATGCATTTGGGCAGATCAGCTCCCATTCTCTCATAAACTGTTTTAAATTTTAGTAATAATATGTAGTTCTTATAATGTTTATTTGAACATAAATATTATATATAATTGCATTCAAGAAATTTCGTATTTTTACTTTTATACATACGTTTAACGTAATAAATAAAACTATATATTGTACACATTTTAGGTTAACAAACATCCTTTATATTTTTGTTATAGTACCTATATATTTAAAAAAATTTATTAATTGAAATTAAATCACATTTGCATTCCAGAAATTAAGCATTTTCCATTTTATTTCAAAAACAATTTGTATTTCTTCGAAATTAATGTAAAATGTTTTTGCATTATTGCACTATTTTCTCTCCAACTTTTTAATTTTTGCTACAATACAGCTGAAATAATGCTTATTATAAGCTATTAAAAGTTTTTTAAAATTTAAATTTCACTTTTAGTGCAAATATTGTTATGTATTTTCACATTATCATTTAATTTATACTCGGCAATGCTACATTTATACATGTGGCACTTGTGTGTTTTTGATTTTATTTTATTTTTTATGTCACATATATATATAAATTATTTTTACTACACTTTGGCTAAAACTAGTTCGCCTACATAATGTGTCTCGACCATCGTAGGAAATCAAGCCCCCCCTCCCCCTTCCCACTACATTATGGTTTTTACTTTTCGCTATTGGCAAATTGCAATATATGTGTTGAGGATTATTTTTTTTTCTGTTTTGTTGTATTTTTTCTAAGCTTATTATTTTTAATGTAGCATTTTTTGTGTCAATTGTCTTGATTATTTTTAATGCTCAGACGCAATTTTTGCACAATAAAAATGCATTAAAGCGCGTCTACAAATTTGGCTAAAACCACTATGGTTGAGCTTTTTTTCATATTTTTTGATTTATACCAACTAAATATTTTCTATACTATATTTTTTTGGAAAATTAAAGTTGTGTTTAAAATGCTTTTTTGTACGTTGTACATCTTTGGGCGCTACAGGAATCCACTGTGCAAAGGCATGAAAAATTATGGTACGTGCTCACGTGATCGATCTGATCGAACGCATATGTGTCCGTTCTCTGTCCGTCTGTATATCTGTCTGAGACCATATATGTCTGTCTTAATATCTAACGCGCGTTTGACTGTCTGTCGCATGTCTGTTGCTTGCGGGAGACATGGACATGCAACTTGTGTATAGCAAACCCAGTAGAAAACCTCTAAACATATAATAAACCTTTAGAAAATTTTTATATTTTTGGAAATATATTTTTTTTTTGTTTTTTAACTTAAAAATGCTTTTTGTAGGTGTTGAGAAAATGATTGCTGTATAATTTGTTGTTTTGCAAAATGTTGCCAAATTGTTTATTGGGCCCCCCCTGCCAAATATGTTGTTTGTCTGTCTTACATCTATCTCCACATTCAGCTGTTTCCATTGTCTATTATCCGATAATTACATATTTGATTGATGATCAATTGATTGACAGTCTTACAGATAGTTGGCCATATTTATGGTTTGTATTAACAAGTTAACATTGTTGTTTTTGTGTCACCACAACATGTGGTTGTTGGTTGTATAGATGGTGCAATAATTGCTTTATTAAAGTTTACAATTGTTTCTATTGCATTTTATATCAAATTTTTGGCATTTTTACTAATTTTTATTTATCTTTTCTTTGCAGGTGAGTTTTTGGAAATTGGAAATAAAGCAAATTTTAATAAATTTAATGTGGTTGGTGAGTGTTAATAATTTTCTATTTGGGAAAATTATGTTTATTGAAATACAGTTTATACAGGGAATGTGGACAACATGTGCCTATTTCCTGATACAGCGTAAAAGAACAATTGGTTGGGAAGTGACTGGTAAAGAAAGGGGATATGGTAAGCCATAGACATCTGCACAAGTACATTTGAAACTCACTTCAAGACATTCACTTCGTTTCAAAACATTTACTGTCGTCAACTCAATGCTTGAAAATCAAATTAATGTCTTGCTCAGAACAACAAAGCACCAAGTACTGTCAAAAAACAAAATACAAACAAAACTGCAGTGAAGAGGTCTATGATGATGTGCAATAAAAATTCAAATATTGAAATCAACTGCTATGGCACCGAGTACTTAGTGCATTTTTCATATTTTTATAAAATATAAAAAATCCAAAAAGGTATAAGAAAATCATATAATATTTTATATTAAGTTTTTATTTATCGAACAAATTTTTTTTCATTATTTAATTTAGACCAAATCGTTGTACAAATTTTTTTGTAACAATTTTTTTTTTTTTGAAAAAATTAAGTTTGTTGTATTTTTTATTAACACATAAATACCGACAACAACATTACTGCCTAGTAGTAAATTTCAGGCGCAAGAAGCTATGCTAGCACTGATTCTCAAGCAGATATAACTCCTTCCCGTCTAAATGATTTACTTTCTTCTTTTTTATATGAAATGAACATTTTTGCAGGACTTCCCTATTCGTTTCTCAGAGAACGGATCTCAGAAGGTCTCACAAAATAGTTTGACCTATTACTGTTAGCATTCTATTAGAAGGTGAGCTAGCAGTGCTTCGCTTTTGTATTTGATAAATATTAGAAATAGTCACCAAATCGATTGGCGCTGATTCTCTAGAAGGTGTGCTGGAAGTACATTAGCTTCAGTGATGGCAGAATGTGTATTGAGCATGCTAAGAAGTTGTTATAGCAGGGCTTCTACTGGCAAAGCCTGGACAAATGTACTACTGGGTGCCGTCGAACGCCGTTTTTTCAATGTTCGTCTTCTCACTCGTTACTAGTTGCGCACACTCGCTGCACTCACTGTATTCGTTGCATGTTCAGCAACAGTCTTGTCGTTGGGTTTTGTTTTTCAAAACATTGAGTGTTTTGAGTGGCTTGATGTTTTGACAGTACTTGACACTAATGAAACAAATACTGCAGTGAAGTGAAATCGCGCCGAGAGACTTCACCACTGTCATTTGAGAAATGAATTTAAAACTGTAGAGTGCAGTAGTGCATATTTGCAGAGAAAACTTCAAAACCATTTGTGCAGATGTCTAGTAAGCAATACAAAAGAAAAATGGTAAACACAGACAGTCTATGGTAGAAAATAGGTTAAAACCAAATTGGTAGACAAAGGTGGGATATAGTAGATAATATTTTGAAAGTAAAATGGTAGAAACAGGCAGAATGTAGAAGGCAAAGGTAGGGTGCATTAATACATATAGCTGTTGATATCAGCTGCAATTTTCGTCGATACCACAAATTTTTACCATCTAAAAATTAGCGGAACAAAAGGGCAGAAATGAGCATCAATGTTTATTTAATACTGACATAAAAGAGAAATTTTGGCACAGAGCTGTATATTGTAGTTGTTTATCTTTTTGCCAAATACGGGCGTGATTGGACAAAGGAGCGTTTCACATCCAATATAACCCAAACTTTAAAAATGCTATAACTCCTGACCTAGGAAGAGCAGAGTTGTAAAAATCAGAAAATGTTTTTATAAAAACAATTGTAAAACTATTTTTAATATTTTTTAAAAACAAAAATTGATTAACACTTTTGTTAAATGAAATATATTTGAATATTAAAAAAAAAAAATCGAATAAATTTTTTTTTTACAAAAATTTTTTTTCGGAACAATTTTTTTTGTCCGAAATTTTTTTGCGGATAATTTTTTTACTGTTATTTATTAAATAAAAATTTATTAAATAAAAATTTGACAACACTTTTATTCGAATTATTTTATAAAAAAAAATATTATGAATAAATTCATCAGTATTACAATTCAAATTCATTGTATTGAATATTTTGTTCATATATATAATGAATGCATTCATTAATATGTCATTTAATGAACGGTGGTTTAAATATGATGTTTTTGGTAGTCGGTGAAAAAAATTCGTAATATTTATGAATAAATTCATGATATTGAAGAATTTTTTTTCTGTGTTGAAATAAATAATATCGCTCGATCCGTGTTAGTTCTGTCAACGGTTAATTGTTGCATTGTGTTTTCAACAACTACAAAATGTTTGTGCATAAATTTACAACAACTTTTATGTGCTAACTTTAATCTCAGATAGTCAAATTATGAGATAGTAAAATTATGATTAATATAGTCATACATCTCACACTGTATACTAAAAACATATTTTTACTATATGTCTGGAATTTATATACATAATACAAATTATGAAATGTTTTATTATTACTCACTTGAAACCGGTTTAAATTAACACACAAAATAACTCGTTTTGATAATGTTTGGTTTCGTTTTTGTTTTCAAAATCGTGTAAAGAAACTTTATCAAAAAGAAGCCGCCACAATAAAGTGTTGACAGAAGCACAGGTAACGCGATAAGAGGTAAAGTCTTGGTATGACGTATAAAAACTATGAAGAGATAACTTTAAACAAATGAACACAACGGTGTCTAAAAAAAAAAATGTATACTACGTATGGAAAAAATACCAATAGATATGTAAAACTAAAAATTGAGAGATGATAAAATTGTATTTTATCTCTGCATATTTTACCATAAAGTAAACCATGTTAGTGCAACGATAATAACAGGCATTCAAACCAAGAAACCAACTGATAAAAAATAAGAGTGAAAAAGAAATATGTTATTCAGGCATTTTAATTTACATATTTTTTGTGTATTTTAATTGTAGTTCATAACTTCATAATTCCACGAATTTTTGGGTATCAGCTCGATATGTCAACAAATCGACGTAGACATATTTTTTTTTAATTTATTTACACTTAATTACTGCATTATTACAAAGCATTGTGTGTGTATAAAAGGTCATTGGCAATGATATTTCATAATAGAGATGTAGAAGAAGAAAAAAAGAAAAAAAAAAAAAAAAATTAACAAATCTAAATACAACACCGGATATTGAAAATGTACAATATTTTTATTTTGCTTAAATATAATTTTCCATAGAAATTTAGTTATGCTTAATTTGCACTGGGGTTCATTCCAATCTGTAGAAGACAAATAGCAAATCACGTAAAAAACAAGTAGCAGAAATGAACGAAATATAAATATATGTATCTATTATTGATTTTTTAAATTCTTATATATAATAAAAACTTATAGTGCCTGTATTTGACATCTGCACAAATGTATATTAAGTTCCCTCTACAAAATTTGCACTATACATTATTGAGTAAAATTGCAATGACACTCTTTAGTATTATAGTGAAGTCTATCGATATCACTACACTGCAGTAAACAAAATGACACTAATGACGAATACCGAGTGAGAAGACGAACATTGAAAACCACAACAAATCTGCTGCTTGGCTTTCGTCGGCTTTAATGTTGTTGTTGGCATTTATGTGTTTATAAAAAACACAACAATCAGTATTAAAAAAAAAGTTAAAATAAATTTTGTTCTAAAAAAAAAGCATTGTTTGAAAAGCAATACATATTGTTTGAAAAAATTATATAATTAAACAAAAGTTGTTCGAATAATAAAAAAATGTAGGGGAGACCGATTAAAAAATAAATGTAAAATGCACTGAGTACTCAGTGTCATTTCAGTATTTGAATTTTTATCGGACATCAGTATAGAGCTCTTCACTACAACTACGTTTTGTTTGTATTTTGTTTTGACACTACAACTGCTTTGTTGTTGTGAGCAATACATTCATTTGATTTGCATGCATAGAGTCGGCGACAGTACATGTCTTGAAATAAAATCAATGTCTTGAAGCGTGTTTCAAATGCATTTGTACAGATGTCTAGCCTGAATTACGTATTCTATGCACCTACTCTTTAATTTCTTACAGTGTACATAAGCATATCATAATAATTCTAAAAGCACTGTTTGAAAGCTGAATATCATACCTTTCCAAAATGGTACCACATAATATACTTTTGGTTCGAAACATTTCGAAAAAAGGCACTTAAAAAAATTACTCAAAAAGTCTTGAAATTTTTTTTTCATGTTTGATCATGTGTTTCGTATATTTAAAATAATAATAATACAAAAAAATAATTTTGATTATGAAAATTCAATAATTTATGTTTGTAAAACTGTTTGTTCCATACATTTCTGATCACTTTCACTTAAAGAATTTATGAGACGCTAATGCGGTTTCTGACCTATAGCGTACCATAGTGTACCAGTTCATTTCATATATTTATATTTTGCTGTATATTCTCGAGATAAATTTTCTCATCCAATATAGCATTTTAATGGGATGACCTTTTCAATAAAATTCTTTTAAAAAAATCATACAAAGCCAGTGTCAGTGAAGCATCTAATTATTTTCTTAGTGTATTGATATTTCATAATAATGAAGAAGTAAAACATAACTGAAGAAAAAAATTAAAATGCAATACCAGATATGGAAAACTAATTGCTGTATTCAACATTTTTATGTTGCTAAAATATAATTTTCTACGGAAATTTAGTTACACTTAATAAATGTAGTTACACAAGTAGCAGAAATGAACAAAATGTAATAAAAATGAAAACTTATTTAACATTTCTTGTGAATACGTTAATTTTTGTTACCTATTTAAAAGTGAAAAGACAAAAATTTATCTTTAATATATTTCGGTACAAATATATGCAATGTTGTAGATTATATAATAAGTATATACTCCGTTTCTTTCTTACTGTGTAAATTTTTAAGAAAAATGCATTCGTAATTTTTCAGCCTCTTTTTAGAATAAAAATAAAGCAGTTCAGTACTTTACTGTACAAAAAGTAAAAACGTAGTTATTGTTTCAATTGTCAAGCCTAATTTTAATATATTGTAGAACTTGGGGTAAAGTGGAACATGAGGTAAAGTGGGAAATTGTAATTTTTTGACATGTTTTTGCACTTAAAAAAATAAAAATAAATGTCAAATTCTTCTTATTATGGCATCAACATTTACATCCATGCTTATAATCAAATTTATAACTTTTTATTATATTTCGAGAACAAGTGAAAAAATGTTTTTGAAAATTTTGTTTAGAATGCTGTTGTTGTTATCAAAAAGTGTGATTTTATGTCCTTTTTAATTGTGGAGTCATGTTTAAATGAAATAGTCATGTCATGTTTAGATGAAATACAAACGGGTTTAGCAAATAATTTAACATTGCTTAAAAGGTGCTAAGTTATAGTCAAATTGCAACATTCGGTAAAAGTGGGAAACATTTTCTGGGGTAAAGTGGGAAATGTAATTTTGGCAATGTTTAAGTGAATATATTATTTAATTGGTTTGGACCAGATACCAATTATGACCACAAACTATGGGGTAAAATAGGAAACAGTTTCTGGGGTAAAGTGGGAAACGTAATTTAAGCAATGTTTTAGTGAACATATTATTAAATGAGTTATTTAATTGGTTTAGACAAGATAAAAATTATGTCATCAAGGAAGTCAAGCTTATTTTATATTTTATCATATTTATAATTATCAAATATTTTCGATATTTTTCATGTAACCAAAAAAGTGTTGGAATATGTTTAATTTAAATGTATAGCTTTGAAATCAAATATTTCAAAATATTAACAATTTTCTTCATAATTTTGGACTTCATTCATTAAAGTCCATACCATGTAGTTCCAATTATAAAGTTTTATATGGTCACTACTCAATATACTTCAATTAATTTTGATTTTCCCATAACTAAAACGGTTTCAAAACATTTGTAAAACATTAAATCCTCAAGGTCAATGTACAGAGTAGAGCCTTATTATATAAGTGGATTTTTTTTCGGTGGGTTTCTTAACGGCCAAGCTAGCTCTTAACCAGTTTAAGCATCCCGCATAAATTTTTTTGTGCCCCAACCATATTGAGCAGCATGAGTTGGCAACATAAATTAACTGTAACGAATATGTCAAAACAGCCAGCAACGGAACGGAACAGCAGAAAAAATGTCACAAACAATTAATTAAAATCTAAACCAAAAAAAAACTTAAGTTACCAAAAAATAATAAAAAAATCGTGCACAAAAAAATTAGAACAGTAACGACTACCAAAATGAAAAACACAAAAAAAAAGTATTGCGCGTGAAAATTCAATTTATTTGTGTAGCTACTGCAAGACGATTAAAGTTTTAATTTTTCAAAGTGAAGCCAACGCAAAAAGAAACAAAATAAAAATACTAACGAAAAATCAAAGTCGCGGCAACACTGGAAAAATTACATCACTGTGTGCGCGCCATGGCGTCAGCAGTCAAAAATCAAAAACAAAAAAAATGTTAAAAGAACAAAAATGGTGGGGGTTGCCGTGCGCTCAATGGCACTGGCACGTTTCGGCTGAGTAGCAGAAAGGCATCAACATCAGCTACAGAAAAAAACAAAGAATAACGCAATAAAACGAACTTTGAACTTGTTTGAACTTCTTCCATAGTTCAGTTACACAAAAACAAGTCGATCAAATAAATTCAATAAAAATATTTATTCAAAAATTAGTTCTTCCAAAAAGTTTTCTAATTGTATCAAATAACAAATAAAAGTCAAAATAAAAATTTAAAAAAATTATGTGAGTTATGGTGTTAAAAATGTTTGTTTGGTTGATAATTTATATATGTTAAAATAATGAAAAGAAACTTATTTAAATTTCTATTTGGAATTTAATTTCGAATTTCCAATGAAATTCTAATTGTAATAATTTCCGACAAATTTTAATAAATATGGTATGATACACCGAGATCTACTCGACCACTTACCAATCAATACTATAGTGCTGCATCTCATATGCGGACGACTTATTTACAGCAGACATCACTTCAATACGTTTCGTGAATGTTCTACACATTCGCACTTATGTGTTTTAACCCTTAAAAGCTTGACTTTTTTTTGAGCTGAAAAAAATGTATGTTATACAACTCGCTCATAGGTGTTACTTACTTGAACCAGATCAAAAATACATCGCTGGGCACCCGGACTTCAAAATTGAAAAAGTACATTTTGTACTTAAGAATTTTTAAAGCAATAGTCGAATTTTATTATGAAAAATCGTAGAAAATGTAACTAAAGCATAAAAGTATGTATATTTGTGGTTTGTCTTGATGGAACAGTTCTTTTTTTATGGATTCACTCCGGTCATTGTTGATGTCATATTCACACCATTAATTTTCAAGCACTTATTCTGTTCGAAAATCAGGAATTCTGTTGTTTGTAAACAACAAACTTAAAAAGAAAACATAAAAAGAATTTCACATATGCTCAATTTTGAACTCCCGGTGCCTGATGGTTCCGCAAAGAACCAACCAAAAATTCGAAAAAATACACTAAACTAAAAAATTACAAAATTTGAGCTTCTAGATACTACAGCGATCACGACAATATTTTTTACAGCTTCGTTTTCGACAAATTCACCACAATAATATTTTTTTGAAAGTACGCAATTTTACAAAAGTTAATTTTCTTGAGGTTGGTTGCCCTTACTGGACATACAGCCGGCAAATGAAGTTTATTTCAAACGGAAAATGGCGGTAACGGGAATATTTAAAAAAAATTCGTTGAACAAAGTTTTGATTTTCATCCGTTGGTTCCTGACGAACCAGTGGGTATTTAAGGGTTAATGATGAAGATCATCTCTTTCTAATACATTACTTCAATACGCTGAATTCTCTTGCGTCTCATTTATTCTAACTAAATGGCACTGTGGACCAATTACATATTTTCGTAACAAATTATATTTGATTTACGTCCAAAAGCAAATATGTTTGTTTTTACTACATTGGCGTAATTTGTTTTTATTTTACATTTATGCATTTCTATACTCAATTTGACTACTTTTGTATTAAAATTAACTATATTTTGTATTTATTTAAAAAGATATATTACAACAACTGCATTTACATGCCATATTTATTGAATATCCTGTACAATATAATAAATTACTAGATATGGATTTATGTTTACTACATTTTTATTTGTCATATTCTTGAGTTGATGCAGTTTTGAATGTTTGCTTTTAGTTCTTTCTCCAATGCATATAATTCTTATTGTGTTCATTGAAAAATGAAAACTTAAGCGACTTAAAATGTAGAATCTGCAGAGAAAGTTCGCTGCGGAAGGGGCTTTGCTGCCTCTGAAATAGATGTACGATCTGCCAGACAATGCATTTTGCCAAGTGTTTTATTTGGTTGGTACAAAACACCCAATTTTTACCGACTGGACTTTGAGCACGTCAAGACAATACCTATAAATTTCATAAATATGTAGAAAAAAAGAAATACTACATTGTCATAACATTCTTTTGTTTAAGTAAAACTATATTTAAATTGTTGGTCGGTTAGCAATAAAGAAAACTCAATAATCGAACTGCCAAATATATATTTTGTAAAATGTGTTTTTAAATTATAAAACAGATTTGCCAAAGCAGGAAATTAAATTTCCGCCCAGTGGTCTGCTATTTATTTTACAGTGAATCAAAAAATGAAAAACTTTAATCATTTGTCAATCTCTGGAAATCATGTTTACAGAAAAACAAGTAAACCTAGATAAATGAAACTCAGAACTTAGATTACTTATATACTTACGATGTTTGTTATTAAAAATGGGCATGATACGTTTCCTGAATCCTCTGATTCGCCCACTTTAATACATATACCTCATACCCTAGTTACATGACAACATGATAGGTTAGAGTTACATGACAACAATTATTGCTTTAATAGTATACAAAAAATAAATATTTTCATATAAACTCAATGGTATTTTTTAGTATTTAATGGTATTTTTGATTAAAATAATAATTTATCCTATTGACTATTTTTAATAGGAAAAAACTATTATTTATTTAGTATTTTTTTCTGGGTGCATGATTATGTTTTCACTAATAGGGTAATTTCGAGTAGGATATAAAACTAAAAACTACTGTGAATGCCAAACCCCTTGTTAATATTGAAGATAATATAAAAATAAGGTTACATCTTTAATATACTGGAAATTGTCTTTATTTTCGTAAATATTGGTGAACTCTGCATAATCATTAGAAGAATCTCTACTTCAAAATTTCCCATTTGATCTAACCTTCTCAAACTAAAATAAATCAATAGAGTTAATTTAATTTAAGTTATTTTTTTAATGTAGAGGTTTTTAATTTTTGCTGTGTTCATAATATTCGTAAAACTTAAACTGTTTAACTTTTTAAATATTTAGTAAGTGATTAATTTTAGTACCTATTTATTATAGTTAAATCGCCATTTAACCCATATATGATTTTAAATTAGTTAAGTTTGCTTTAAAATTTATTGTTTATTTTGTCACACGGCTTGTTGACGTTTTTAAATTTATTTGCTTAAATGCTCAATGATTTTTTTTTTTGGCTAAATTTAAATTCACAAAAAAAGACACGTTTTATTTATTTCATTTTATTTATAAAAAAAAGTATTTATTTTGCTTTTTGCAACCTTGACATCAAATTAAATAATTTTAAATAATTTCAGCAATAATTTATTATTTTTAATTTTTTTTTTCGACGCACTGACGACGAAAATTTAGCTACTTAGCCGAAACATAATTTAGCAAAAATAACAGCTGTGTGCTCTTTCGCACCTGTGCATTGCCTATGCGTAGCACGTACTTAATTTACGTTGTTGCGCTCTTTTTTTTTTGTTTTAAAGTTGACAGTCATTTATTTTGATTGATGTTTGAGTTGCTGAAGTTTTTGTGTTAAAAATAAATAAAGTAATTTAAAAATAAAATAAACTTTCATGTTTAGCTGCTAAAAGTAAAGCGCCTGTGGCCGTTGTCAGTGCGAATAAATGGAGCTGTGTTTAGTTTGCAAATATGTCAGATGCAGAATTTTGTCAGTTGGTAGAGTGAGCGTGACAGAGACAGAGACAGAGTTATGGAGTGAGTAAGGATGATGGCAGTAAACATGCAAATGCTTTCTATGCTCTGAAAGTCGTTTTATTTTATTCTTCTTGCTGTTGATGAACTTCAATTAAAATTGTTTAAATATTTAATGCGTTCGTTCCGTCGTTTTAGAGGTGGAGATGCCGTGTCGCGACGCTCAAATCTCTTAATGGATTTGAATATAATAACATTGCACAGAGGTAGACGTAGATGGTGTTAAATAGAATCTAAAAATAGTTCATAAAATAAACAGAAATACTTGTGCGTTGTATTTACATAAGTGGTTTCCATTTGCAAAATTTTTATTTCAAGCCGAATATAGTTTTACTTTTATTTTGTTTACCTAATAAAACATACAGAATAATTACATATTTATACTAGGGACCAAAACCACTTAGGAATATCGATTTCGATTCCAACATTTTTAAAATACAATTATATCGGTTCCGGTTCCACACATTTTTATTTACGGTTCTGGTTCAAAAATCGAAAATGTCTCGATTCCGGTTCTTTACGGTCCCTTATGTATACCCTCCAAAATAAAAAATTCAGTACTTGTTACACTCAGAAGGAAGCGTATCTGTCAAAGGGAATATTTTAAAATGTATACTAGATGAGAAAAATTTAGTAATTTGGATCGTTAGCTTGGATTATGCTCACGATAATCTTAAAACATTTTATTGTTTTTCATTAGTTTTTAAATTCTAGAAAAAAAATCAAAAATTCTAAAAAATTAAATGTTATGAGTTTATATTGAAATATCTTAAAAACGAATTGGAATTTTGGCATTCGTTTGAAGACTCATAAATGTTTCACATATATGATTTTTTTTAAAAGCTCCCGAAACCATTTTACAAGCCCAACCTCCCGAAATCAGTTTACAAGCCCAAAATCCTTCGAATTGATGAGACTTTTAAAACTCCTAAAACATTCATATTTAAGCACTAGAAATAGTCCAAAAAGAATCCCGATTTTATGAGCCCAAAAACCCTCATATTTATGAAAATTTTATTACTTCTAAACACTCATATATGAGCACTTAAAAGAGCCCAAAAAAGCTTTCGACCCCTGAGTAAGAGGTACTATTTTATAAGTCCAAAAACCCTCATATTTATGAGACTTTTACAACTGCTAAAATACTCATATTTGAGTACTAGAAAGAGTCCAAAAAGGCTCCCTATTTCATGAACCCAAAAACCCTCATATTTTTGAAACTTTTATTACTCCTAAAACACTCATATATGAGCACTTTTATTACCCCTAAAACAGTCATATATAAGTACTAAAAAGAGCTCAAAAAGGCTACCGATACTTGGGTAGTAGACACGCTTTTAAGAGCCAGAAAAAACGCTTACTTTGGATCATTTTAAATACCCTTCAAATATTTATATTTTTTAGAATTTCTAAACACCACAATTACTTCATTTTCGGATTTACTTCAAATTATAGAACTACTACACAATTTTAAATTTGTTGCTTTTAGGAGTCTAATTTATGAGGGCTCCTAAATAACTCCTAAATATGAATCTTTTATGAGTAATATATTGAATAGCTCCGAAAACAGTCTTAAAGGAGATACTTTTATGGGTCTTTTTTCTGAGGGCTCATAAAACCCTCAAAAATTGATCTCCTTTATGATTTCAATTACAGAGTATATCTAAATTGCTTAATGGGGTTGTTGAAAAGATTCGGTATAAAACTTCAGTTGTCATTTTCGTAAAGACGATATACCATAGGAAAAATCTGAGTATTATGTCAAAATCAATACCCAAAAATAATACCGAAATGGTATATGAGATGTTTATACAAAAAGAAACGCCAGGGAAAATCTCTGAATGACAGGGGATTTGAAAAACCTTAGAACGGATACTCTTAGTACCTTAGAACGGAGACTTTTTAACAAGGCTAAAGTCCCGCGGTAGCTCAGTGGTTAGTGCGTTGGACTACGAGTCGAAAGGTCCCCGGTTCAAGCCTGGACTGGGGCTAACAACATCTTTACATAGAAACATTTTTCTATACCGCGCTACCTCTCGTCAGTAAATGGCAAACCTACGAGAGTAAAACCATTGCCTATGAAAAAGCTCTCACCCGCCGTTCGGATTCGGCAATAAACTGTAGGTCCCACCACTTTGAGTACAAATATAACACGCACAGCTCAAAATGGTGAGAGAGCTCGGCCGAAGTTCTGTACAGGACTGTAGCGCCAAACTATTATTATATTATAAAGTCCCGGTAGCTCAGTGGTTAGTGCGTTGGACTGCGAGCCGAAAGGTCCCCGGTTCAAGCCTGGACTGGGGCTAACAATATATTTTCATAGAAACATTTTTCTATACCGCGCTACCTCTCGGCAGTAAATGGCAAACCTACGAGAGTAAAACCATTGCATATGAAAAGCTCTCACCCGCCGTTCGGATTCGGCAATAAACTGTAGGTCCCACCGCTTTGAGTACAAATATAACACGCACAGCTTAAAATGGTGAGAGAGCTCGGCCGAAGTTCTATAGAGGACTGTAGCGCCAAACTATTATTATTATTTAAAGTCCAAGAAGTCATTTTGCATAAAAATAACATACGCTCCGCAAATAGGTAGGTCATGGCGACTCTTCTATGCACAATTAGACTGTGACACAAAACCCTCAAGAATTAAGAAAAATCATTTGAAAACCCACTCCAAACCAGAGTTTGGATATTTGGATATTTCCCAACAGGTTATGGCAACTAACTCTAAGGACTCCCTAAGCAGTATGCCATTCGTTTCGAAATCGTTACGAGATCAATGCGAGAAAAAAGGAGAAATCACACGATATCGGACAATTTCTCGTACCGATATCGAGCGTCAAATTGGACTTACATGATAGGTAGATATCAATTCTTTTTGTTGGAGTTCGAGGCATCGGAGGTCGCCGAGACATGGCAGCCTGGGTAAAGATGCTAATGGAGGAGCCATTCCGTAACTGTTTTATTAATTCGTATAATGCAATATGACTCAAAACTCCCACCACTTTTTATCACTGTCGATATGGTAAAGAAGGCAATTCAAAGCGTCCAGGCATATAAAGCTCCAGGATATATGTAATATATAAGGTAATCTAACTTAGCTCTTCTACATTTCCTATAATCATGCACTAACAGACAGACGGACTCGGAGAGTCACGCTGATCAAGAATATTATTTCCTTAGGTTTGCAATTTACGTAGTTTAGCCATTTACTGTCAAGATGTTGCGTCGTATAGAAAAACGTTATCTATGAAAAAGATGGTGACAGTCGCGGGGATTGTACCAGAAACCTTTCGGTTCGAAGTTCAACACAACAACAACTTTTGGCTCGTAGTCCAATGAACTAACGAATTGAGCCACTACGTTAAATCAATTGCAACTTGTATTAATCTGTTAAAGTTTGCTGAATTCATTAAAAACGAATTGTAGAATGTCTCATTTTATGTATTATAAAATTCTTATTTTTAAAATAAAAGAATTTCTCATTTTAAGCACATTTAGTCTAGCTTAATCTTACTCTGATTTTGGATATTTCCCACATTTTATGCACCAAACGATTAAATCTAATAATTTTTATGAGCTAATAAAATGTTATGCATTATCATGTACCCAGTGACTTAATTTTCAAAGCACATCACATTATGTGCTATGATCCAAGTCACAACGTTTTATAATTTTCAAGTTTTACTTTTATGTCTGGATATTAAAACTATGCAGTTAAGTGAACTACAGAAAAAATCAGACGATAATATTGCAAAACTAAAACCAAAAAAATAAAAAACCCCAACAAACCGAGCAAGTTTTGTGGTAACGTTCACTGTTCTAGGCAACGTCTAGGTTATGACCAACTCTTTAGCCGTTGAGCAGCTAGGTTGCAGCATATTAAGCGTTAACCTCAGAGTCATTAACAATGCAACAGTCCAGAGTTCTTAGAAAGCGCAAAAACATGGCTACCAAAGGAGAGAAAAAAAATAACATAGTGTTGATGTTAATATTAGCTCTGAAACTGAAGTTGGGTTGTACCGAAGTAAAATTCTGGTTTCTAGTCAAAGGATGAAGCAGCAGCGTGGTAGTAATTAATTTCTCGTTGCGAAAATAACAAAAAAACAGTTTTTTTTTGTCTTCAGATCGTTAGTCGCCAACATAGACAAAGACTAGACGAATAAGAGGAGAAGGAGGACGATGACCGTGACCTATGTTTTATAGTTTATGCACGCTTATGTTAAGTAGGCGTGGCAATTGAGCATATAACAAATTCGTCAGACGTGTCACTGAAGAATGTTGCCACAGGTTGTAAAATAGACAAAAAAAATCTAAATTTCTGGAAAACTAATGAGTCTGAAGCCAAGACCAAACTTAATTAACAACAAGCGATATGTGGCAACCTTGGACTTGAGCCGAGTGACTTATGAAAGGATGGGCTTGGTTCGATACTCGAGTAGAACGATAGAACGAACTGGTGGAATTGATTGTGTATTTCCCTCGAACACATATATAACAGGTTTACAAAGCCAACGGTTTTTCGGTCCTCAAGAGAACCAAGAGATGATGAAATGTGTTCGTTCACTATTCGATTCGAATCGAGGAAATCCAAAAAGGATTTTGAAGCCCCTTCCCAAATGTGCGAATTGTATTCCAGGCCACATACAGCGTAAATAAGGAAGAGTGAAGTATATCTTACCCCCATTAAGAAAATCGAGGCTCTTGGACACTTCTTTCGACACATTAAATATATGATCGTTCCAACGGAGTTCACATTAAATTGATATGTGACCAGAACGTCAAGAGTGCTGATTCACAGCGCCTAATTTGAGGAGAGTGATGTATCCATTTGTTTGTGTGATAATAGTGGGGTCTTTAGATCAAGTCTTAGGTCATCTCTGCAAAGGAATAGATTGTGCTGTGGGTCAATGACAGAAGATCATTGATAAAATGGGGATGGGAATATTAAGGAAAATAGCAAAACTCCAGGATTCATAATAGTTGTTCTGGGAGAATTCCATCATTGACAACTCGAATTGAACGACCTTGGAAAAAATACTATAGCCATTGAGTAAAAGAATTGTGGACACTATATGAAATTAGATTTGATACGAGAGCTTTATGCCACACTCGATCAAAGATAATCTTCAACCTTATTCTACCCAAAAAGGTTACCAATATAACATTATTGGCATGCTCAGGGCAGAAAATTTGTCTCGGATGAATACAAAATGTCTGGAATTTTGCAGGATTACTTTCGCCATATTTTCGGAAAACACACAGATAAATGGAAGTTTTCGGGAAGCGTATGGCAGATTATGAAATGTTACGGAATTTTAAAGCTACCACCAGACATAATTTTTGTCAGGGTCGAGGCAGTTCAGAAACATTTTCTCCACATATTTCAAACAGACAAAGACGAAGTTTTTATCAAAAGATGTCTGTTTCTGCCCATTCTCAAAATATGGCGTAAATCTTCCATTTAAATGCCATCGAATTTTACAACCTGCTATACACTTCCCAAGATATTCCATTTAGCTATTCGTTTAGCTGTTCGTTTGAAATATGTCCGAAATATTACTTAAAAATGCCAGAAATTTTGTCTCGGGACCCCAGATAAAATTTTTGGCAGGGTCGACGTAGTTTTGAAACCTGTTTTCGACATATTTCCAACAGACAAAGGCGGAGTTCGTACCAAAAGCTGTGTGTTTTCTGCCCATTCCCCAAATATGGAGTGAATCTGCCATAAAAATTCCACAAAAATTTACAACCTGCTACACACTTCCCAAAATACTCTATTTATCTGTGCGTTTACCAGAAATATGCAACAATTTTGTCTCTGATAAATTCCCGGCATTTTTTAAGAATTGGCAGAAAACAGACACCTTTTGATACAATTTCCACCTTTGTCTGCTTAAAATCTTTCGAAAATATATTTTTAAATAGTCTTGAAAATATTGTGTATTGGGTTTTCAACTAATCGTCTTGGGTTATTCATCTAATCAACCTCCGAGATAAAAGTTCTGGTATTTTTCTGGATTATTTCGGTCATATTTTCGGCAAACACACAGGTAATTCGAAGATTCTGGCAAACAAATGGCAGATTATAAAGTTTTATGAAATTTACAGGCAAATTCTCGGCATATTTTGGGTATGGGAAGTAAATATACAGCTTTTGATACAAACTTTTGATTTGTCTGCTTCAAATATATCCATGAAATATTTCTAAATTGCCCTATGTCTTGGCCGCCATCAAGTCACCGCTTTATCTGGTTCTACGGAAAACATATTGCCGGTCGCTAAGTAACTCGTTGTGTTCCAGATAGTTTACAAGGTGGAAGTTTATTACGGACTGCATTACCTTGGAGAGAACAGAGCATATTGCAATGGGTTGGTAATTGGCAGTGTTCATGGCGTCACCCTTTATCGGAACTGGCTGGGCAATGGCAACGTTTCTACAGGATGGTAAAACTCCTCCTTATGCAATAAATAAGGCAGCGTTGGTGAACCATCTGGACCCGAAAATGTACCTCCGACATAGAAAAAAAGGAAAGTCGAGGATAGGCAGTGGTTCATTCTAAATAGATTAGCTTTGTCAAACGGTTCGGTGAAGATCTTATCATTCACTTAAAAATTCATGCCTATATGCGAAGTTTTTCGGAAACAGAACGCCAATTCTGAAAGACTTTATCTTTCGACCTGACTGCAAGTCTCATAAAATCGGGAGTAGTCCTTGGGTTTAACGTTAATTTGGTTTTTATTATATTCCCAGTCTGCCATGTTTCGGAGACCTCCGATGCCTCGTAGCTTTCACGAATAACTTCGATAAAAAATTTGTTCACGTTGCTTTATCGATTCTAATGTTTTAAATTTTTCGTGTATTCAAATTCTATGAGAAGATACGATATTTGAACATATACCCCATCGATATCACAGTAGTTTTCAATGCAATCTCGAACTTTGTTTATTTATTATTTTCGATATCGTTCCGAATTCACAAAATATATGTAAAATCAGACAGAAAACATCGATAACTACATACCATGTAGTTATCGATTTGACGCTCGATATCGTGTAGATTCCCTTCTTCTTGCATTGACGTCGTAATGATATCGACTTGGTTGACTTATTTTTCTATTATATAAAATAAGTAAAATTACATAAGACTGTAAAAATAAAGACTCGAAATAATTTTCTTTTCAATTTGTTAAAAAAAAGAAAAGGAAACTTTAATTTTGAAAATAAACCTTAAAATCGCATTAAATAAATTTCAAGCTCATTATCACGTTAAACCAAAACTCAATTTTAATTGTTATATTTCGCTGACAGCTGGCAGCACTGGAATAACAGAGGCCTATTATGCAACATCCATAATAATGTGGAAAATGAATTCAACTGTAAAATGCAATTAATTTATGCAGTAAACAATAAAATCTGCATAAACTCAAATCAATTGTTTTTGTCTTTCTTTTGGGTATATAAAACCATTACAATATGGCAACACCAGCAGAATAGGTCAATTGGAAAGTGAAATGTTTGAAAGCAGCTTTCAAATTATTTGTCGAATACATGTAAAAACAATTCAAAACTTTAAATAATGAGTGTGAGTTTAGTAAAGATTGGAGGGTAGACATTTATTGCAATTATTGTCAGACAATGTCTTTTATTTAAATTTATTAAAATTTATTTTCGACAATAATTACTGACAGTTATTTGAATTGTATTTTATTTTCAACAATCAGCTGAAAATACTATCAAAAATAATATTTAAAAATTAGTTCTAGACTGCTATTAGTTGTCCACCCCATGCAAGTAATCAATATAGACACTTTGCTTGTGCTACTTCGTCCCTTATACAAAATACCAACACTTGGCAGCATTGACAAATAAATTCCCCCAGTTGCAGCAGACACATTACACAAATCGTGACGTTGCTAAAACTTGCGTGAAATATTCCCTCAGCAATAGCGCACGATGCATCACTGTAAAGGAAGCTAGCTAACCCTCCTGCTTGCGCTTGTATCCTGCGCATCTTCATCATCATCATCAACGTCCACTGAAACCTATGGTGCTGCTGCTGCCTGCACAAGTTTGCTGCAATTTAAAGTGTGTTGGATGCACTGTACTTGGTTTTGTACTGTTGCTGTTGTTACACGATATTGATGCTGCTCCTAATACTGCTACTACTACCTTCTTTAGAATATGTTTTTGCCTCTTCCAACAATTTGTATATATGCACATGCACTCTACATGCAGATGCTACAGTTTTTAGACAATTTCAAATTGCACCAACGTAGTACAGAAAGTAGGTATAAAGCCACTTTCTGTACTTTACTGTATTTCAAAAAGCAGGTAATTCAAATTCTAATATCGACATTTTTACATCATTCGTTCGTTAATTTTCTAAATGTTTTTCAATATTTTTTTTATCATCAAATTTCAAACACAAATTTGTATCCATTTACACATTTACGTATTTATATTTATTATAAGATTTATGATATTTAAATTAATATGGTTTTATGAACCAAATTCATCAATATGATGTTCACTTTTTCATTAATATGATGAAATGTAGGTTTCAATTAGAAATTAAATATTATAAATCATATAAGAATTATAAATACATAAATATTAAATGGATACAAATTTGTGTTTGAAATTTGATGTTAAAAAAATATTGAAAATGAAAAACATTTGAAAAATACGATTTTAATTCAATGAATGAATTCATCATTATGATGAATCCAGGTAGTTGGTGAAATTTTTTTGTGTGTAAATATAATGTTTATATAATGTTTTTTATATATATATTATGAACAGTTTCACAATTAACGTCATGAACACATTTTTTTCTGTGTATTTTAATTGGGGTTTCCTCTAATTCATTTAGGACATCAACCAGCTGTATAGTGGCTACTGAAAATCATGGTCCTTTAAATGTTTGCCTGGGTTGTCATCGAGTTTTCGTGTCGGTATTCAAGATATGTTAACTGTAACGCTGACTGTGTTTTTTTAAATGGCAGGACCTCAAACCCAACGCATTTTGGAGGACTAACCTCGTCTTCGTCTCGTTTGTCACCGACCAGACCACCCACCGGGGTTGATCTTCAGCTTGTTTCTCGGGTTAACGGGGTTCGCTTCTCTATAAATGGTTCGGTTGTCCCAGGTGTCTTTTTTTACACGGTGGGTTTTAAAGCCAACGCATTTTAAGGGCCTATACCTCCCACAGAGATTGAAATCCGATCTTCAGCTGGTTTCTCTGGTCAACGGGGTTCACCATATGGTAAACTGATATGGTAAACTGACTGAAAGCATCATTCTGAACCCCAATGCGTATAGCATGTTTTTCAAATATTTTTTAATTAATTACATATTTTTTATTATTTGGGGACCATTTGGGGACCATTCCTCTTAAAATTTTCCCATGGGAAAATATTATGTATCGGTCTTAGTTCTGTCCTTTTTATATGAAACCAACCGGCTACTTTAATATGATTTTGTCATAGAAAGGGATCAATTGACACCTCATGCCTTTGGACCTTTAGATCTATCACTGAACTGGTCTTCAATTGGAGAATTTTAAGCTGATTCAAATTCGACAATTGAAGACCAGTTCAGTGATAGGTATAAAGGTCTGTATGAGGTGTTAATTTTGTAATATTTTGGAATTTTCCAAGTTTCGGTAATATGGATTCATAACAGATGAAAAAAGATTAAAATAATCACAAGAATTTTCAAAAATTCTAGCAGCCAATTTTTTATATAAATAAGTCAGGCTCAAATTATTTTTTTTTTTAATTTCTTAATAGGGTTTGATTGGTTTAATTATAGAGAATATAAACTGATAAAAAAGCACTTTAACTATCGTCCAAATAATGTATAATTCAAAACAAATTGATTATATTTAAAAACTAAATATATAAGTATCATCACATAAGCGGGATTTGAATTTTGATCAGTTTGATTTAGCCTAATAAATTAATAATACTCTGTTTATTACAAGTCAGTTAAAATAATATAGTATAAAAGAACAACAAAAAAATAAGGTGAACACCTAATGTGCTAAGAAAAACAAATCAGTTTAAAAGGTATTTTTAAATACCTTCAAATCATTAATGTAGATATTTTGTTTACAGTAAAGAAATTTGTAGTTCCAACCTATCATTGCCCAACCAACTTATGTAGTTCTATCCATCATTAATATGGTTGTTATATCCAAAACTAAATGGGTATTGTTTATTTTTATTAATAATAATAATAGTTTGGCGCTAGAGTCCTGTGAGCTTACATTATTATTATTATTTCTTCGGGTTAATGCACTGCGACCTGAATTGATCTATTGTGCCCCGCTTGATACCATAATTTTGAATAACTGATGACATTCTCAGTTGTGGTATCTCTCTGTACTATTTATAAGGGTTATGGTTGTTCTGATAGTTTGTTCTATAGGAGATCGTTTATTAAGATTCTGATTATGTCCATCATTCCAATATCGTCCATCATTCTAATATCGCTCGGACTTGGTTGTTGTTTTCCAAGTATTTTAATTCTTGTACGCATAAGTTCTGAACATTGTTCTGAAATATGTTCTGGATTTTCTTCGTCTTCTAGACATAATCTACTCATTCTACTCAAATGTTTACTGAGCCCGTTTATTTGCTGATAAATTCTTTGAATTTTCTCTGGAAGCTCCCAATAGATTTCTTTGTTTGTCCCTTTTTTTCTAGTTTTTCTCTGGTATTAGATTGTTTGTACTTTGGACTACAACAAATTTAGAACTGTTTAAGAACAATTTGGCGTTTGTATATGACAGCGAACATGACAGTTCCAGCACACATTTTGTAGAAATTACGTTTTTACCTAAAGAATAATTTTTATTACTTTTTTTCAACCTAATGCCAAAAGAGAATATTACTGTGTACAACAAACTAATCTTCTTTTCACATACGGTTAGAAGAATGAACATGTTTGTTGGAATAACCAACTATATTCGGTTAGAACTTAATTTGCACAAGTTGATGGTTATATTTGTGGTGCACTTAAGTTTTTTTTTTATTTATACACATCAAATTATTTAATTATTACTTTATTACTTTATATAAATTAGTCCAAACTAGAATCCATTTAGTTTCGGTTATAAGATCCATATCGTAGTTGTAGAAGTAAAAGTCACCAACTACATTTTCAAAATGCCAATTATTCATTTACAAAAATCTTTATATATCTGTCAATTTCTGATCGATAATCTCAATATTTGTACGAAATGATAAGAAAATGTGAATCTATCATTTGGTATTTCAACTTTCGATATTTATCACTTTTTGTAATAATAATCAACAAACATGAAATTTAAGATTTTCATAAAAATGTATTTGGTGACTTTTAGTTCTACAATGACGATATTGACAGTTGAGAGAACCGAATAAGTTGGTTGGCGCTATAATTTTATATGCCATTTAATAAAAAAAAAAACAAATTTTAATAAAATAATTTAATTCATTTTCTACCACTTAACATAGGGCATTCCCCAGATCGTTGAGGTTCGTCTACAGCACTTTGTCATGTTTGGATTTATTTCTTTTTTGTTCGTTCTTTTACGGCTTACATGCTGCGCTGCACTGCGCGTCTCTCCGCACTTTAAGTGTTGTTGACCCTTGTAAAAAGGGATTTTTGTTGCCGGCAACAAAATCCATCTTGTTTGTTGGTTATATGTTGTTGGCAACGCTGCAGCATGTTGCTGCATGCATTTAGTTGGTTGTTTTTTTTTTTTTTAATTTTTTTGTGCAGCATCGTACACATTATCGTTACATGTTTCACGTAGAGTACGACGACGTAGTTTATTATTTACTGATTATGCTTTGACGCTTCTTCATCGTTTTACTTTTTAATTTTTTAACATTTTCAATTTTATGCTGCGTGCAATTTTTTTTTCGCGTTTTTCTTATTCAATCTGCGCTTGTTATGCAGCTAATTTATAAAAATAAAATTACATTTTATAGGGGGATAAACTTCATTATCTGCCAAAATGTGTTTTTTTTTATTATGCGGTTTTTGTTGATGCCCGATTTTTTTTTCATATTGCGCTGTCTGCTTTTGTTGTGGTTGGCTATTGTCGGTGTTGCTGTGACTGATGCTGTTGCTGTGACGGATGCTGCTGTTGTTGATGATGCTGATAAATTATGCTTATGATTAAATTTATGCTGTGTGTATTTTTTATTAAAAAATTACAGCATCTTAATTTAAAATAATTGAAAAAGAGGGGATTTATTTGAAAAATCGTTTTTTTTTTATTTGTGTGGGGTATTTTATTTTTGTTTCGTAGGATTTAATGGGTTGGCGGTTTATATTGGGGTTTTTAAAATTGCGAATTTTATGAAGCCTTCAAATTATATTAAAAAAAAACTTATTAAGATGCTTTAAGACTACTGAAAAATTTTATAATCAGATCTCGTACGATTAACCAAGATCCAAGATCTAGATCAAGATTCTATTTAGTGCAAAGGATGTGACTGAGAACGCGATCTCAAAAATTTCGTTATATCTCGTTATTTTGTAATTCAGTCCAACTTGATCGTTTGATCAAGTTTCGTAGTTTGGAACTATCCTTTTCCAATCGTAGTTCTGAAAATACCAAGTTAAATTCAGAAAATATGATATATTAAACAAAAATCAGAAATCTTCAATTAGAATACAGAAGTGCCAAATGAAATTCGGAAACAGTCAATTGTAATGCTGCATATGCAAATGAAATTCAGAATACGTTAATTGTAATTCATATAAATAATTTTTAATTTGGCAATCGACAATTGTCATTCAGAAACCATCAAATAAATTTCAAAATATTTTAGAAAACATCAATTGTATTTCAGAAAACATACATTATTTTTTAGAATATATCAAATTTAATTCAGAGAATAAATTGTAATTCTAAATAGCCTAATATAAATCAGAAATAATCAATTGTAATTCCGAATAACCGAATTTAAATCATTTTGAAATCAAGAGAACAAATGAACTTCAGAATGTGTCATTTGTATTTAAGAATAGTCAAAGGTAAATCAGAAATAGTCAATTAATATTTAGAAATATCAAATATAAATAGGAAATCATCAAGTGTAATTCAGAAAATAACAAATACAAAATTTCAGAATAGGTCTATTTTAAATCTGACCACGCGATGATTTCTGATTTTCATTTTATTGTGGACATTTTTGTCTGAATTAAATTTTATATATTCTGAAATATAATTTCCAATTTGGAAAATGTAAAAATATTGGTTTTTGATAGTTTCGGATTTACATTTGACGTATTCTGAATGTTATATGAATTACAATTGTTGATTTCTTACTTATATTTGACATATTCTGCATTTTACTTGACTAGTCTGAACTACAATTGACGTATTCTGAATTTCAAAAACCTATTGATGATTTTAAATTCACATTTCATTACTCTGAGTTACAATTATCGAGTTCTGATTTCAGATTTACATTTTAATGTAGGAAATTTTGTCTTTATTAAATTTTATATATTTTTAAATATAATTTCCAATTTGGAAAATGTAAAAATATTGGTTTTTGTATTGTATTTGATAGTTTCAGCTTTACATTTCATGTGTTCTGAATGTTATATAAAATACAATTGTTGATTTCTGACTTATATTTCACATATTCTGCATTTTACTTGACTACTCTGAACTACAATTGACGTATTCTGAATTTTAAATAACAATAGACGATTTTCGATTTACATTTCATTATTCTCAGATACAATTACCGAGTTCGGAATTGCACATTCTTATTCTGAATTACATTTCATATTTTTTCCGAATTATGAGATTCGAAAACGTCCGTATTAATCTTCCTCACATCTAAAATGTGCTTCATAAAAACTCTCCTCATCTGTCAAAATCGAAAATTTCAATGTCAATTCGTTGCCCTTTTGCAATAGTGCCCACTAAAGGAAAAACGTGTCGCGTCAACCACACTAATTGCCAGACAGCCACCCTCCCACATGGACAAGCGATCAAAACACCCACTCTCTCCACCCATTGCTTTGTGTTAGGCACACACTTACTCCCATTCACTCTCTCTCTCACTCACTCTCCTAATCAGCACAAAACACATAACCACTCTCCAGCACGTCGTGCACTCCAAGCATTCGCACATCGCTCTCTCACGTTCACACACTTCACAATCGTTTGGTGTCAACAGCTACAGCTTGGGCTTCGGCGTCAGCTTCAGCGACAGCGCGCACATTTGATATGTTGCCCACATAAATTGTGCAACTGCAACGGGAGCAACATTCAAGTGTTGCGAGCGCAGCACGTAGTACATATGTTGCTGGCTGCATGGCGTGGGGTCTTCGGCACCTCTTCAATTTAGCAGCAAACCCCAAACAAACAAACGAAAAAATATATCAAAGCGTAGAAAAAAAACAACAACAACCAAAATCAACTAACAACATTTTTACTTGTGACGCGTCGCGTACATGTGTCGCGATGTCAAAAATAAATTGCAAAACATTGCAGATATTTGTTTTTTATGTATTTTATTATTATTGTCTACGCGTGGGGTGTAGAGAAAAATGTGTAAATACTAAGAAGAGGAAGTACAAATAAATGGCGTCGCATATTTTGATGCAGGCTGGCAACACTGCTGCGTGTGCGCATTTTTTTTATTTTGTTAAATCACACGGCTGCCGAAAATTTATTTTCTAAAAAAAATAAAATACGATTGTAGAAGATCAGTTACTTTGTTGGCAACGCGATAAATGAAGCGCTCATATTTTGCAATGTTGCCGAAATTACGTGTGTTGCTGCAGGCAATAGCAGTTGTTATATTTTTTATATTCTTTTTTTATAATTTTTATATATGATATGTGTTTTTATTTTTTTAAATTTTATTTTTATATCGTTTTAGTTTATTATGTTTGTTACTTAAAATTTCAAGTATTTTTTTGTAATTTTTCCACGGATGGATCCACGGATGGATCCACGATGGATCCACGGATTTCCAAATTCAATAAGTTTTCTGTGCAATTTACAAACTAGTGGAATTTAACTATTTACATAATTAAAGTATATTTTTTTAGGAAAAAGTTATTTTTAAACTTCACGGAAAAATAATATTCTTTAAAAAAGAT
Source organism: Dryomyza anilis (assembly GCA_951804985.1). NCBI lineage: Eukaryota > Metazoa > Arthropoda > Insecta > Diptera > Dryomyzidae > Dryomyza > Dryomyza anilis. The sequence continues at coordinate 71,162,977 of OX638133.1, forward strand.
AATCCTTTATTTAAAATAAATACATATGTATTTAATTTTTGACCAAAAGCATATCTATTTGTTATTACTACATTGATAAAATTTATGTTTGATATAGAAAACCACTACATACAATTTCTGCATATCTGTATAAAATGTTACTACATCTGTTTTAAAAATAAGTACATAGTGTATTTATTTAAATGTTTAGAAATATGTATTCTTCATCAACATTTATTTGTGCTACATTCTGAAGTAAAATATAAGAATTTATTACAAATGCATTTTTTTTACTACATTATGTATTTATTTAAATTTCATAAATATGTTGAAAGTAATACTGAATCTGTATTTTTTCTTCAGTTTTCTATAGTCTACAGGATTTTGTGTATATTTAAATTGTGTATTTGCGAAAAAGAATTGTTAGAAATTGTGACTGTGTTTATGACAGTTAAGAATATGCGCTCACGGAAAATTCTTTGTCCAATGTCTTTGTGTATGCCTTCAATGCATTTATTTCACATTCGCAGTACGTACGCTGTGCGTGAATACGAAAAATATAGAAAAGTAAAGCAAACACACAGGTTTTGCAAAACGTAGACATAGAAATACGAATACATTGTGTAGTAAAATCAAATCGAATAAATACAAATGCATTTTTAATGTAAGTAAATGTTGTAGACACTTAATGGTATGAGTAGTTATAGCCAATTTCGATTTATTTTAGGATAGCACAATTCGATTCGTTAAAAACATATTTTTTTATATCTTTGATCATAAATAACATATTTCTTCAATAAAAGTTTACTTCCACTGATATACAGTAAAATTAACTTGTAAATTTTAGTGTTATATGAGGTATTTGGATATAAGTGGTCAGGTCACAGATCATTTCTATTTTCAATAGCAGACAGCTGAGGTATATAATTCATGTTACTTTGGAGTTTCATTGATTTACTTTTATTAGATTTGCTGTACTAATGATTTCAACACACAGAAAGACAGACGGACATTGCTAAATCACCTCAGTAGGTCACGCTGATCATAAATATAAAAACTCCATAAGGGATACGCATCTTTTTAGGTGTTACAAATGGATAATCAAAGTGAATAAACCCTTTTAGTTTAATGTGGGGTATTAAAATGTATTTAACTTTACTATATTAAATTTCTCGGTGTATTGTTATTATAAACAGGGACTAAAACCCTTTGTAATATCAGTTCCGGTCCTAGTTCCAAGATTTTAAAATAGCGATTTCAATTCCGGTTCCAACCAAAAAATGTATGTGTTCCGATTACGGCTTCGATTCCGATTCCTGTTCTTTGGGGTCCCTGACAGGGAATACAACCCTTTGGAGTATCGGTTCCGATTCTCATTCCTGTTCTTTGCGGTCCCTGACAAGGACTAAAATCCTATGGAGTATCGGTTACGAGATTTTTAAAATAGCAGATGCGTTCTGATTCCGGATCCAACCAAAAAATGATTGGTTTCAAAAATTGAAAGGGTTCCGATTTCGGTTCTTAGTGCTTCCTGATTATGAATATTTGCGGCCGTTTTTGACAAATATTTTTTTTCTGATGATAAAAGCAGATATAAATATTCAAAATTCTCCTTCTTATACTCTGCTTCACTGCGTTTTGTTCAGATAATTGGGTCTTGTACACATTTTTGCAGTACGTCCGTTATGTGCGCGCTCGTACGTAAAACAATTAAAAAATGGAGAAAACAAATACACGTTACAGTTTTTGCAATATGTAGAAAACAAGAGTTTAATACATTGTGTAGTGAAATAGTGACAAATTAATACAAATATATTTAAAAACTAAAAATGCTAAAAACCAAAAATGTATTATATGTAATATATAAATTTAGTAAATTTTACTACTTATATGTTCTCGGTGTCGTGTAATTAGTTAAGTGGGCAGTTTGCATTTGGAAAATTAAGACTCTTAATTCATTAATATAATAAAAGTATTATTATAATTGTTTCAGTGGACATTACTTTTCACATTATGCTACTATTGTATTTATTTTTTATTTAAGTGGTTTTTACATTGTTTTAGTTATAACTTTATTTATATTATATTTATTTAGTAGATTCTCTTTTCCCCACAATCATTTTTCTACACTTGTTTGAACTACATTAATAGTTTTGCTCTTGTAGTTCATGTTGCTACTTTAGGACAGAGTATTGCCGTTGCTGCTATTGCTACTGTTTTCCACTGTTGCTGTGCTTCATGCGACAATAAATTGCATTTGCTTTGTTATTGTTACGATTGCATTTATTTTTGTTGTTGTTATTTTTACAAAAAAATTGATTTACGTTCCCACGTTTATTTGGCACACAATTTATTTTCAAATGCAGTTAAAGTCGTTGTAATGAAATTGTTCAAATGTTGTTATTGAAAAATTATCGCTCCCCTAAATTGTATTGCTACTGTTTCGTTTTAGTTTAAAGGGGGGACAAAAAATATGTTGCAACTGCAAAATGCAATTTATTATCAACTTAAAACAAAGCAAAACTTTTCATTCAAATTACGTGCTTTTTCGATAGATTTATTTAATTATTTCAGATAAACTTTGAAAAATCTTCCGGTTTTTTTACCATTTTTTTTGATATTTATATAAAATACAAGAATTTATATTTATTAATTTAAAACAAAACATTTTTTTTAGATAAAAGTTTTAAATAATAAAAAATGTTTATCTTTCGTTTCAGGTAAGCCGATAATTATTTATAACGTACGTGCTCTTTATGGCATGAGCTATGAATAAATACCATTCGTAAGTATAACAACCTCGTAAAAATACCACATAAAATAAAATAAATTTGTACGCATTTTAAAGCTGTCAAAAAAAAAATAGTAGCGACGCAAACAATTCTCCAAAAAATGTTAATGAACTTTGTACATCAGAGATTAGTCTTTGCGCCAATTTGTATATAGCTCTAAAATTTTATATAGCTTTTAGATGTACGAGGGGTGACGTGGTTCAGTGGGAGAGGGCGGACGTGCGTCAGTTACGCTAATGATAATGACCTCTGTGCCAGCCATACAATTAAATCATTTATTTTGTATAGAAAATTACTTGATATAGTAAACTATTTTTTTTATTGTATAGAAAACTTTTTTTGTCTTGAAAACATTTTTTTTATACATAAAAGAAACAAATGTTTTTATGGCGTATACAAAACGAATACCTGTCGTCGGCTCTGTTACCATTTTGGAAACTATTGTAATTATTTTATTGAATTTGTTGTACATGCTCTGCAGTTGTTATTATGATTAATTGCTAGCTTTGTTGAGGCTGATTAATAAATACCTCGGACAAATATGATAAAATCGTACAATTTACTATTAAAAAAATGTTATTTTTCGATAGTAATAAATAGACGTAGTTCTATAAAATAACTCTTAAAAATGTAAACTGTAATTTTTGAACAAATTGATAAACATATTTTTTAAATTTTAAAATTTCACTATTACATAAATAAAAGACCCACTAAGAATAATCTGTAAACATTTTTCCTATTTCATCAATAGTTTAAGAGATATGACTCTGCAAAGATAGGAGAACAATTGCATTCCATTCTTAAATATATAAAATTACATATTGGAACAATATCCTTGAATATCTTTTAAAATCTCTAAGTTGTTTTAGTCATTTGCAAAATAAACCTTCTACTAAAAACCTAGACTCCGGTGTTCTCCAGTTTACAAGAAAATTGGTATTAAAATACTATTATTTTTAATTGTTTAGTGTTTCATATTATAACTTAACATAAATGGACTATTTAAAGTTTATATTTACACAAATGTATAACAATAGTATGTAAAACAAGAGAAAAAGTCCATTAATTTAACCACACCCAGAAAAAATTACCTCAAATCCTATTTAAATTGGTCAATAGGACAATTATTGATTTAATAGTATACAAAAAATATATCTTTTCATATAAACTCAATGGCAATGTCATGGTATATTATAGTATTGAATGGTATTTTCCGATTAAAATAATAATTTATCCTATTGACAATTTTTAATAGTAAAAAACTATTATTTATATAGTATTTTTTTCTGGGTGCACATTTCTCAATTTAAAAATTTCAATTTGAGGAATATTAAGACATTGTTATAATTTGATATCAATTAATCCAAGCGATATCCTTCATTCTCTCTAACTTATTTTTAATCATTACTCTGCACGACAAAATTCCATTTTTTACATGGTTCAGTAAAAGTTACAGCAAATATTGGATAAATTTGTAGAGCTGATTTCGAAAATGACATCAGTTTAGTCAAATAGCTCCAGTTTTTGATATTTAGCCCATTATTAAATTTCCCATTATTTTGGTCTTCTTTTAAATTATATAAAATTCAAATAAAACAGAATTATGAAATTATCTTTTCGATATTAGATGCATAAAACCTTGCATCACAAAATATAAGTTTGGGGTTAATCGTGAAAGAAGTTCAAAATTTTCCAAAATATTAAAAATATTAGGAATGAAAAACTTTATTACATAATGGAAAAAAATGCGAAAAACTTTTTATGCCAAGTTATATAGTGCCATGTGTCTCTTTGAAACTCCTAGTTAAGAAAATAAAACGTTGTAATTACTAGATTAAATAAATGCAACTTTTTAACCAAGAGTCGTAATTTATTTCTTTAAATAGTTCAGAAACATAATTTTTAATATTTTCTCCACTAAGTAATAACGTATTTTATTATCAAAATTTTGAAAATTTTGAGCAAATTTGAATTTCTTTTGTAATAAATTTTGCCACGCATTAAATCAAATATTTCTATTGTAGCGCAATATTTTTTGCGTCTTATATCGAAAGGATAATTTCATTATTTTTGTTTGTTGGAATTTAAAAAATAAAAGAAGACCAAAATAATGGGACTTTGAAAAATCGGCTATATCTCAAAAACTAGTGCAAATTTGTCAAAACAGATGCCATTTTCGGAATAAGCGCCATAACAAACAAAAAAAAACTAATGTATTCAAATTCGGAGAGCTAGGAGGCCATTCATCCTTACCAAGAAAATCAGTCAAATTGATTTTCAACCAGTCTTGAACTATTTTAGTTGTATGTGCAGGAGCACCGTCTTGTTGAAAAGCATGGTACTTATATCCGTACAAAAATGTTGAGATTAGGCAGAAGAAGTTTTATAATATTCAGCGTTTTCTTTGACTCCTTTATTGATAAAAGCTAACCGAAGTTTTCCACGATTGCAAATGGCTCATACCATCACCGAAAGGGCACTTGAAACATGTTTTTGGTGGGCAGGAATATCTGTGATCGAAACAGACCAAACTCGATCATTTTGAGCGTTGTGCGACTGTTCCAAGACAAAAAGTTTCTCATCAGGGAAAAGACACTCTTTCCCGTCGTTTTATCATGGATGCTTCGGAAACCCCATGAATTTTGCGTTTCTTGTAAGCTTTGCATCCTAGGTCCAATTTAAGAATGTTGAAATGTTTAGGTCAGAAGCCAGAGTTCTTATTTGTCGTTGAGTATTTTGTCTAACTCTCTTTGACAAACTTAATCACAGATTTAGTTCTTACCGAACGATTTTGACCAGATCTTTTACGGTCATTAATAGAAGAGGTCTCCTTATATCTTCGTATGGTTCTGTATATAAAATCACATTTTTTTTTGTAAATTTATTTCAAGAACTAAAAGCGATATCCTTCATTCGCACTATAAATGTGGTAAAAAAGAAAAAAATCCTGATACCGTCTCCGGATTTTGAGAAAAAACATGTCGAAAATTTCTAAAAAATTCTCCTATATTAAATATTTTTACACATTTATTGAGAAACAATAGACGACATCGTGTAATGATTAACTGTACCTTGATTTTTTCTTATTTCGTAAACAAAATCAACAAAATCTACCTATTTCTTTTAAAGTTATATATTTTCAATAAAGTTACTTTTTGTTCACCGTGCGTCGGTGGTTCAATTGGTTAGTGCATTTGATTATAACCGAAGTGTTGTTGGTTCGAATAACCGCAACATCAAAACATAGTAAAATGTTTTTCTATACGACTATTAAAATTGCCAATGTGCGACAATAAATGGCATCACTGTTTTCTGGCTCTAGTTCTTTCTGATCTTTCATTTTTAGTATTTCGTCCAAAGACAAAAATAAAATTATATTTTTGGCATTAGGCACAACAAACTTTACGTTACAATATAAAAAATTGATTAAAAATTGATGCGTAGATTTTGTTATGGAGCTATTGGCAAATTTCCCTACGGGAAAATATTATGAATCCTAGTTCTGGTCTTACCCTTTTTATATAAATCCACCCAGTAACTTTAATATGGTTCTCATAACCTTTCATTGAGACCTTTAGACCTATCAAGTGGAGTATTTTAAACTGAATCAACAAAATACACATTTTAACACATGTCCTATAAAATTACATGGTGATAAAATGATTTTTATTATTCAAAAAAACTCTTTTTATACAACTCGTAATATAAAGGTTATTATTATTATTAATAAAATCACACTATATTAATTTTAAAATTCGAAATCCCTATAAATAAATCACATAAATTAAATATCAATTAATGTACAACACATCTTCAAGTGATTACTTCATGTTTGTATTCTCCGACGAGACGCTTACATTAGCGATTACCTATCTTCCAACCTACCGTGTGACGTGATTATTTTCTGCCTTATTTTGCAATTGCACAAATGCGTTAATGACTGTTATTATGACAAATTGATAGACCTTGTAATTCGTAGGTTTTATTTTATATTTTGTTGTTGCTGCTGCTGATTTGCTGTTGCCACATGTTGCTTCTGCTGATGCTGATCGTGTTACCGAGTGTTGCATACATTATGACTGATTTATTTTTTCACTTTTTTTTTGTTTTACTTCACACAACCATTTTTTCATTGGAATTTTTTTCTTTTCTTAAAGTTTTCTATATATTTTTTTCTCCATAATTTACCTTATATCTGTTAAGCATGTTATTCAGTTGAAGTGTGTAATTTGAGTTTTATTATTGTCGTCAGCAACGTCATCGGGTACGGCTGGTTTGCGATGAGCTGTTTATGAAGTTATTACCTGTTGAGCTGGTTTTTGGCGCATCTAGTTATTTAATTTAAATTTTATTTTAGTTTCTACTCTTTTTAATACTTTTTAATTTATATTTAATTATTTTGATAATCGTTTCTTTCGTTTTACATTTTTTTTATATTATTTAAAATATGTTGTTTAAAATGATTTGAAATATGGCAACATTGTAAAAGTCAAATTAGACACACGAAGCTTATAATTGATTTTATCTAATTGATTTAAAAAAAAAATAATTTAACCTATAAAAATATACACTACTTTAAGAATAATGAACCAAACTTTAAAATGGTTAAGCATTTTCTTGTTGAAATATGGCAACATTACAATTCATAATTGCTCTGGTCAAAATTTGACACAGAATGTTTTTAATAATTTCCATATTTGAATTGTTACCAAATTTATAAATGAAATAGATGATTATTGTTGTTATGAATGTAAGTATGTAATGTTCATAATAATTTCAAATATGGCAACATTGTATAATTCAAGTTAGACTTTAAAATGGTGCTCAGAAGTAATTTAAATATGGCAACATTGCAGACTTATTTCTGTACTTCGAAACGAACGACGAAACGAAAATTTGACGTCATAATTTCGTCACATAAATTTTGATTTTATCTTATTTGACTTTTAAAACTTTGAAATTTATTTCGTCTAATAGTCTTTCGATTTGAAATACAGAAAAAGGAAGTCGCAGTTTATAAGAATAATAATAACATCTTATTGATTTTATGAATTTTGAAAGTGCTGAAATATAATAATAACTTAAGTTTTAATGAAATGAAATATATTAGCATAAAGCGTTTATTTTAAATAAAAATATTAGCGATGTTGCCATATTTCGTGTGTTAAAATATGTCACGGATTAAAGGAATTATTCTAAGTTATAAAATGTAATTTAATTAATTACCTTATCAATTTAACTTCGTTTTTTTATATTTCAAAAATAAAAAAAACTTAATTTATTTTTTTGAAGTACACTTACAAAACATTCCATAAAATCCCATTAAAATTGGTCAATATGACAATTATTGATTTTATAGTATACAAAAAAAAATAAATATTTGCATACAAACTCAATGGAAATTTAATGGTATTTATCGATTAATATAATAAATCATCCTATTGACTAATTTTAATAGTAAAAAACCATTAATAATATGATACTTTTTTCTCAGAGTATTGAATGGAAACTGGAAATAACAAGAATCGTTTCAACTCACATAACATACTTTGTGAAACCCATTTTTATATTAAAATTTGTTTAAATTATTTTCTTAAATGAGACTAATTAACTTATTAATTAATGAAATTAATTCGTTTTGATTTAATTCCCAGCGCATGTGTTTTTGTTTCATTCGCATCTCTCACATAAATTATATGCTTTACGTTGCCCTCGTGTATTACGTATGTTTAACACAACCAACTGTGTTACGTCGTTATGATCGTTTTGTGTTCTGTTAACCCTGAACTTGACATCGCCGGCCCAACAAGTCAAGCATCGGCGGCGATGCCGAAGTTAGCGGTCGGTGTTGCTACCGTGCAGTTCGAATTTCGAAGGCAAAGTTCGAATTCGAAGGCAAAGTTCGAATTTTGAATGCGTTTTTGTGAAAACGCACGCAGCCAAACGCAGCCGTTTGGTTTTTGGTTATGGGTTATAATGAGATAAAATAATATAAAATAAATATATAAAAAATAAATAATAAATAAATAAATAATAATATAATGGTATTCGAGTTCCTAAAAAGTTATATAAAAGTGACTTGTATATATTAAAAAAATTGTATTTCTAAGAATTGAAAAATTTTAAATTCATTTTATTATATTAACATGAAGTCTATATTTTTGTAGGTAAATGAGATTTTGATAAGTTTTTAATATAAAATAAAAAAAGTTTTTAATATAATAAATTATTTTCCTAATTGTCATTCATTTTATTGGCTGAACGTGTTGCGATTAAGACGCGCGCGCGGTACTAGTGCGGGTAACCAATTAATTCGAAAATTTAACTTTTATTTAAAAAAAAAAAGAGACAGTTTTATAAATTTTCAAATTAAAAATAAAAAAAAAATAAAAAACAGATAAAAGTCTACAAAGTTTTTATTAATCTAATAAAGTGAAATCAACGCAGCTACAATTTATTGGATCTCAATTGAATGTACGTGAGAAATATTTATACAATTGCTAAATGAAAATAAAAAAAATATTGTAAATTAATGGAAAATACAAATTTTTATTTTTAATGTATAGAAAATAAAAAAGAACAAGAAAACATTATAAAAAGTTATAAAAAAATAAAAATATAAAAATATTAATTTAAAATATATAAAACTATAAAAATATTAATATAAAATATATAAAAATATAAAATTTTAAAAAATAAAAATAAAAATATAAAAATATAAAAATATAAAAATATAAAAATATAAAAATATAAAAATATAAAAATATAAAAATATAAAAATATAAAAATATAAAAATATAAAAATATAAAAATATAAAAATATAAAAATATAAAAATATAAAAATATAAAAATATAAAAATATAAAAATTTAAAAAAATAAAAATAAAAATATAAAAATATAAAAATATAAAAATATAAAAATTTAAAAAAATAAAAATAAAAATATAAAAATATAAAAATGTAAAATTAAAAAAAAATAAAAACAAAAATATAAAAATATTAAAATATAAAAAAATATTAAAATAACAAAATACACCAATAAAAAAGGTTAGGTAACAATGAAAATTTTGAAGTAGCTAAATTGTGATATTGGTATGATGATGTTAGTAAAAATTATGAGAGTTATAGTCGGTCTAAGAAGACTATAAACACCCTACAATTATGTGTTAATGTGTGGGGTTAACATTGAATGTGCTTCAGAATTCACCAAGGATTACAAATCGAGAAAATAACTACAAAGTTGTAATCGCTAAAGAATATCCTTTCATTTGAGTACCCATATGTACGAGTAGGTAGGTGTTTTTCGGCAGGCGCTAAACGACGACGACGACGCAGCCGAATGACTCAATGTTAAAGACAAAGATCAGGCGGCGGCATTCATAAAATAAAACCAACAAACATGTTAAAAGGGTAGCTATAATTACAATAACAACTGTAATTAAATGAGATCCGCGATGTAATAAAAAAATATTAAAATTATTACCGTGTGGTTTTTATGAAGATCATGTTTGATCGATTCGAACAACAGGTTGATGTTAAATTTTTGATTTTTAAAATTGTTTATTTGGTTTTATTTCAAAAAAGTGGAGTCTAAATTAAAATAGCAACTCTAAAATATTTCTAAAGAACAAAGTTAATTACAGCAGAATATTATACAGAATAGCACAAAGTAGACATCAAAGTAAACAACAGAGTAGAATATAAAATAGAGTACAAAAAAAGTAACGATAGGATTACCAAAAACTATGCAAGATACTGTATAAAGTATGAAGAGTATGAATCACAATACAAAGAGGTGCTTTAAGTAGAGTATAAAGTGTCATTCAAAATAGAGCTTGGTACTCTATTTTTAATTACATTTTATACTATATATAGAGTATCAAAAAATAGTACAAAATACAATATATAGTAGAGCATAAAGTACCAAAATCAGTACAAAAAGTACAAATTAGAATAAAAATTGTAGTACAATATATAGTACAAATTGTAATATCAAATAGAGAACTAAGTTAAGTACTAAGTTGAGTACCAAGTTGAATACCAAGTTGAGTATCGAATAGTACCAAATACAAAAAACATAATGTATAGTATGAATTAATATACAAAAGAGCAAAGTTGAAAGTTCGTAGTATGATACAAAGTAGAGATGGCGCGTTCCGTGCTTTTTTCTTGCCATGCCCGAAAATTTGAGTTCGTGCATGCAAATTTGTCGTTCCTGCGAATCCTGGCAAAATCTGGAAGTAAAGTAAAGAAGTTAGAATAAAAAATACTGTAAAAGGTCAAATACAAACCCAGCTAAATATTGGATTCCAAATAAAGGATTTTTCAAATGGGACGCTACAAAAGTAGAGCGACAGGGACAGCAAACGCCATATTACTTGCCGCTCTTTTGACATTTCTCTTCAGTAAGGTTTGTCATTTCATGATGAAAAGATACACGAGCCAACAACGAGTCGAAATTATTAAAATTTACTACCGAAATTCGGAGTCAGTGGCCTCAACGTTAAGAGCGCTCTTTCCAATTTATGGTCGTCATAATCGTCCTAGCAGATCAACAATTGAGCGTTTAGTGGAAAAATTTGAATCCACAGGCACAGTACAAAATGTTCCCGTGCCAGTGAGACAAAGAAGTGCCCGTAGTGTCGAGAATATTGCTACCGCTGAGGCTTCAGTTGAAGAAAGCCCAAATGTGTCTCTCACACGACGTTCTCAAGAGTTGGGCATCTCTGTGACGTTCTTGTGGCGAATTTTGCGAAAAGATCTTGGCCTACATCTTTACAAAATCAAATTGACGCAAGAACTGAAGACGCTTTTGGGTTGGGTTGAGCAACAACTTGAAAATGATTCGGATTTTCATCGAAAAATCATCTTCAGCGATGAGGCTCATTTCTGGCTGAATGGCTTCGTCAATAAACAAAATATGCGTTATTGGTCAGACAGCAATCCACACGTACTCCATGAGTCATCATTGCATCCCGAAAAATTACGGTTTGGTGCGGTTTATGGGCCGGCGGCGTCATTTTGGCCGTACTTCTTCCGTGATAATCAATACCGGCACGTTACTGTGAATGGGAATCGCTACCGTTCAATGAAACCAAGTTTGGAGAACGTGTTATCTCACGAAATGGTCCAGTCGATTGGCCGCCTCGGTCGTGCGATTTGACGCCGTTGGACTATTTCCTGTGGGGATACGTCAAGTCTATGGTCTATGTCAACAAGCCAGCGACAATTGATGAACTTCGTACGAATATCGAACGTGAAATTGCAATGACATCGAACGTTCTTTTACAGGAATAAAGAATAGTCCCAAAACCAAGTGGTTCTCTTAAAACAATTAGAACAAATACTTTATTTTGTGATAAAGTTTGCATCTGCAGCATGTCGAAATCGTGCGATAGATTAGGATATAAAGTACCAAAAATGACATTTTTTGCCACTTTAACACAATTTTTTGCAAAATGTCGACATGATGGGCAAATTTTGATTACGCAGTAAGAATAGAAGACCGAAATGAAATAATTTAAAATTTTTTGTAGACTGTTTTTTTGCAATATATTCTCATTTAACGTTTTGTAAAGTACATACCTTATAAGAACCGATGAGTGATTGTTGAAAAACCTGTTTCAGAATATTTGATATTGAGAAACACTTCTGTAAAATTTTGGTGGGTAGAGTACAGAGTAGAATACATTTTTTTTGATAGAAATACTTATTAAAAAAAAGTTCTGTGTTATTTGTTGTAATACTTAATTTTCAAATTGAATTGTTAAAGTGTCTCAAATAAATCTTGTTTAAAACAAAAAAACATTCCGCGACCTTGACAAATATATCTCCCATTAACATTAAAACAAAAGCTTTAGAAATGCTTCGAACTTTAGCATAAAAAACTGACTAACAAAACTTTTTAGTAGCCTACATTTTGCTATTGTCTAAAATGTTTAACATTTTATTTCGACCACAAAAGATAAACGCAAAAATAGAAGACAGTTTAAAATTATTTATGCACAAGTTTTAATTTAATTTCAAATGGATTTTTGTTCTTTCCACTTAATGCTGATCTTGAGGGATTTTATTATCATTATTTTATTTTCAAATTATATTTACTTTTAGCCTGCAACATTATTATTTCTTTTATATTACTTTTTGTTTCTACAGTTCTTTATTGTCTTTTTAATTGTCAGCATTAAGTGTCAGTTTGACAATTGCCGCTGTCAGATGATTTCAGCTTAATTTCAACTTGCTGAATACTTAATGAGACGCACAGCGCGTTTTTTTACGAGTTTTTTTTCATTATTCTCGGTCATCTAAATGTTGGCGCCTGCTAATTTGGTGGCTCACAGTTAACAAAATTAGTTAATGTTTTCATTACACTTAAATTGGTGAGTCTCAGTGGTTAAATGATGTTTCGTTTTCTTTGGTGTGTTCTGTGCTAAATAGTAATTGTGGATGTGGTCTTGCTCAACAATGCGTGAAAATGTGTTACCTTTTTGATGACGACGATGATGATGGTAATTGAAGTAATGAGCTGGTCGAAGAAAATGTTATTACTGGAAAAATGGTGTGAAAAGTAATTATAAAATGTAAAACAAATTGGAGCAAACGGTTTATGGAGATAGATGTTTAGTTGGGTTATAGTTTATACAGGTATATTTCGAAAATTACTACAAAATAATGTTAATAGTAGGATAGAAGAATTCGCAGGCGAAGAAGAATTCCCAGGGAAATGTTGTAGTGAACTACAAAGTAGTATAAAGAAAAAATAATTTAAAATATATGGAAGCAGAATCCGAAAATATCAAAGTTTCATATGTAATATATTCAAAGGAAAGTAGAAAAATTATTATAAAGGTAGTAAAAAAGTTAGCACAAAAGTAGAACAAAAAGTAGTAGAAAAAGTAGTAGAAAAAGTAGTAGAAAAAGTAGTAGAAAAAGTAGTAGAAAAGAAGTAGAAAAAGAAGTAGAAAAAGAAGTAGAAAAGGTAGTAGAAAAAGTAGTAGAAAAAAATAATAGAAAAGTATTAGAAAAAGTAGTAGAAAAGTTAGTAGAAAAAGTAGCAGAAAAGTAAAAGAACATAGTAAATCAAAAACAGAGAAAAAATACTATAAAATCATTTAGAAATTAATAATAAAGATATACTACATTAAAAACGAATAAAGTATTACCAAATAAAAATAATAATAAAAAAAAACGAATGAAAAGTTCAAATTTAATTACAGCATAGTATCACAATTAAAACACTAATTAATTTAATTAGTTAATTAAAACTCAACCCAATGGATGATCATTTTAATTGCGCGGCAAATAATTTAAACATCGGACAGGAATCGAAACATACTCTATCGAAACCATTAAATAAAACACGATGTTGCTGATACTTTATTGCAAAATTTGTAATTTAGTTAAATTGCTGTAGTACAACATAGCAACAACGTGATAAAATTGCTGCTCCGACAAACAAAACAGGTTGTTGTCAATCGATGGCAATAGATGCAGATGTGTTGTTGGCTAATAAAATGTTATTGAGATCATTGCGAAGATCGTTCGTTTAGCGCCAATTAATTGTGTTTAGCTGGCGGACAAATCGGGCGACAGCAACAACATCAATAACAACAGCAATAACAACCACAACACTATCAACAGCTGTAGCAATCACAGTACAAGCAGCAAGTATAGCAACAGCAACAGTTGCTACTGCTGCGGCTACTTCAACTACACAGTAGCAACAGCACTGCAAATGAGGAAGTGCAGCAACAACATTAATCAGTAGTGCCAACAGCAGCAACAGCAATAGAGCCACAAGAATTATTATGTTGCTGGCAGCATATTTGTTATATTGTTGCCATTGCTGCGGCGTGTGTTGCCAACATAAAATTAATATTTATGCAGAATCCTTTAAAATTTTTTCCATACTACGCCGCGATTACTATTATTAAAAGCTGTTGATGTTATTAATGCTGGTGTTGCTGCCACTGTTGCTGTTGCTGCTGGCGCCTCTTTTTGCACCTTCGTTTTCGTCGCTTCCGCATACGTGCCAAATGTTGCATGCTGCAGCAGCAAAGAGCAACAACAACAACATGAACAAAAATACTAGCAACAAGAACCGGCAATAAGAACTAGCAACAACAACAACATCAGCCTGCAATAACCTCAACCACAACGGAAAACTGTAAACATGGCTTCTGTTTTGCTGTTAGTTGTTGTAGCTTATATTGTTGTTGTTGCTAATATTATTGTTGTATTTGCCTCTATTGCTGTTGTTGCTTATATTATAGTTGTTGTTGCTGCAAATATTGCTGCTGTTGCTGCCACAAATATCGGCGTACATAATAGTCGTCGTCTCCATCGCCAGTCGCCTCCCTCGTCGCTTTTCACATTCTCGCCAAAGGTTTTCCATGAAAAATTCTTTTGAACTTGAATTTTCCCACGTGAGCGCAGTCAGCTGTCGCTGTATTTGCTGGTGCTGCTGATATGGCTGCCATTTGTCCGGAGACCCGAGAATCGTGTGCTTCGAAAAGCATGCCTTGAGTTGCTTATTGTTCTTCTTATTCTTCATCTTCATTTTTTCATCATGGTTTTGCTTGCTGTTGTTGTAGCTACGTTTTTATGATGCATTTCTTTGCGGAATTGCTCTAACTGTTCATGTTTTATGGAAACATTGAACTTGAGATGTTGGTGCACGATGAATTGAAAAAGAATTGAATGTATTAGAGTATGTTGTAGAATATATGGAGGGATATGATAAAATCATAGAAAAGTAATAAAACAAGTAGTAGGAAAAATACAATAAAAAAATATATCATTTCGAAAAAAAAAATAGAAAAATTAGTAGTAGAAAAATAGGAGTATTATAAAAAAATAAATTTTAAAAATATTTTTTTTATATATTGCATTTTATTATTTATTAAAAAAGTAGTTGAATAGTGGTAGAAAAATAGTAGAAAAGTAGTGGTTAAATTAGTATTTAAGTAGTAGATATGGTAGTAGAAAATGTAGTAGAAAAGTAGTAGAGAATAGTAAAAAAAACTGTATGAATAATAGTCTACTATTATTCATACAGTTATTTTAGTAGTAAAAAAAGTAGCAAAAAAGTAGTTGAAAAAGTAGTAAAAAGAGTAGTAAAAGGAGTAGTAGAAAATGATTTGTAAAAGTTCTAAAATCTGTAGGAAAAATGATTTTAAGTATGAATAACAAAAAGTAGTAAGAAAAGTAGGAAATGTATTGGAAACAGTTGTAGAAAAAAAAAGACGGATGTGGTAGATAAATTAGAATAAAAAAATATATTAAAAAGTAATATAAAAATTGATGGAAAAAATACAGGAAACTTGCATGAAACGTTGCTAAAAAAAAACATATTTTATAATATTACTATTTTTCGAGAATTTTTTTTTATTATTATCCATCATCAGGGCTCGGATTTTGATGACATGTCATATTTTTAATATATTTGTAATTCTTTGGCCTTTTTAGTCGTTAGGTCATTTTTTTTTATTATTTTAAATTTTAGGTCATTATTTGTAGAATTTCGTAAATTTTTCTAGATATTAAGCAATCCTGAAGTAGATTTGAAACAAAAATGTGGCATATAAAAAAATTAATAATTCGATGAAACAAATATAATTTTTGTTCTTCTGTATACTATGTCATTTTAAATTGGAAATAATTCAAATTAGAATATTTTGGTCCTTTTTTAAAAACAGGATAAGTTTATTCGATGTCTTTATACTTATGGCTCAGATAAATAGTGCGTGAGATAATAGTTCGAATGATCGCTGGTACGACCCATCGCGACTGCAATATAAAAAATAGAAATGTATTTAAAAGTAGTACAAAAGCCTCTAGAAATTTGGGAAGACATTTTTGTCATTTAGACATTACTACACTCAAAATAAAAGCCTGTAACAGTGGCAAAAAAGGTTGCTAATATAGCAAAAAGGTTTGCTGAAAAGAGGAAAGCGCCGGATTTTGCTGAAACAGCAAATGACAGTTTGCTGTTTCAGTCAACTTTTTTTATGCTATTAAAGCAGACAATTTTAGCTGTTTTAACTAATTTTTTTGCTGTTAACTCCAATTCATAAAAAAGAAAATATAATAATTTTTTTTTTGTATTTAGTATTTTTTTATTTCTGATATACTTTTTACTTTTTTTATTTTATATTATTTTGTTAATATTTATTTTATTTATTTTTATTTTTTATTTATCTTTATTTCATTATTTCACTCTTGCATGCGCGCATTATTTTACGCAGAAGAAATATCTCTTTTAAAAAACATGTTGTCCAATAAGGGTCTACGAATTATAGACACATTTAGCTGCAGCGTCTCGTGACTATGGCGCCATCTAGTGCAGGTTAGCTTCACTAGCAATATGCACACCAGTGACACTAGCACGATCTTGATCACTAGCAGAACTAAGATTCCCAGCCAACAGTTCGCTATTGCAGAAAAAAATATGCTGTAAATGCAATTTAAAGTTTGCTAAATTTACCATTCAGAGTTTGCTATTAATAGCAGACTTCTTATTTTGAGTGTACATATTAATCAATTTAATGTCAAATTTATAATTTAATTCGGAACTTTCTAACAGGCACAATCTCGATTTTATTAATATAAAACAAAACCAATTTGAATCATATTTCAATTCCTTCAAATATTTACTATAAAATAGTTCCACTAATTACAATCTTAATGTTATGTTACTGATATCCTTTATAGGCGAATATTGTCGTTTTTGATAATCGATATTGCTAAATAAATGATAGGGTTTACGATAAAGAAAATGGCCATTACAGATATTGTATTGATATCGAAATACACAGCAAATCAAACAATAATATCAAAACAATATCGTTAATTGGCTCAAAATGTCGTTATCGATAGTCTATAATGAAACGAAAATGAAATGTTTTTTTTTTGTCAAAACTATCTGAAATGATTTCGTTATTTTTGTCATAATAGATATCGAGATGATATCGTAAATGGTTTTATTTACGATAAACAAATTTAATTTATTTCAGAAAATTTAAATTTTGACAAAATTTCTAAAGAGCACATATTTCAATTTTCAAATACTTTGAATTTTATAACGAACATTTATCATTATTATATCGAATAAAAATTAAACTTAAATTATTAATATATTTAGAGAATTATTTTTTAAAATATGATGCCATCAAAATACCATCTTGAAATTTTGCATGAACATTTACAATAAATTGTCGAAAATTTAGGATTTTTTTCAGAATTTTAAAAAGGGTCCTTTTTAAGGACCACAATTTTGAAGTGCAAATATAATGACCACGGGCCACATGTTAACGTTTAAAAGTAACAACTTAATTTTTCTAAAAGCGTGTTCTATTAGCTTTAAAACGAGTAATTAACGGAGTTTCTAGTATTTCTAGTTCAAGAGATATTTAAATATGAACAACCATAAAAAATGTATTTTCGCCCTTTTTTCCAAATTTGAGCCACTATATCTCTGGAAGTAATGGTCGGAAAAAATAAAAAAAAATGGTTAGTGCATGTCTCGATACCCTTTATCAGTGGCAAAATGTCATTAAAATCGAAAAGATAAAATCTCAAATTTGACTTGTTTTGGTCGATTTGGTGTGGAATGGCCCATATATAAAAGAGAATATAAAATAACTCAATAAAAATGAAGCACAATAAGTGGAAATAATAAAAAATAATATAAAAAATGACAAATAAATTTATAATGAAAATATTTACGTAAGTGGTAAAGATTAAATAGCTTGAGTAAATACAATTCCAGAAATAAATAGCTCTGGATAAGCATAATAAATAAAACGTATTAGTGATAATAGTAGGTACAGTTCAAATTACATATTACCTCGTAATTGTCACCTTTAAGGTAGTCATTAAAGTAGTCTGCAACATATATCATTTATTTATTCATTACTAAATTGTACTGTTCTCCCAAATCTGCCCCCATCTGCATGTCTACGGTTAAATGCCCTGACCTGACCTTGGTTAGATTGCAATAAATATTTCTTCATTGATTGATGATACAAACAATCAAATAATAATGTGAATAACTTGGAAACACGCAACCAACACAAGAATTTGCATATTTATTGGCTCAAATTACAGCAACTTGTTGTTGTCATTATAGAGGTATTTTATACCCTACGGCGGTTGACATCGAATCCACAATTTCAAAACCAACAACTGAGACAATCATCAGCAATTTGAATAAAGCCAAGTGCAGGCAAAAGAAAAAAAACTAAAAATAGAAAACAAATAAATAAACAAATAAATAAACAAATAAAAAAATTTGCAAAATAGCCAACAATTAAAATGCAGACTTAGCACGCGAGCTTAAATGTCAAAACTGACAGTTCTGGGGAAGATGCCCTGTGGAAATGAACAATTACTAACGAGTGATTAATATAGATACTGAATAAGGGAGTAAAGTACTTTGTTTGATTTATAGTAGATTTGCGAATAGAAAAGATGTAACGATTAATGTAGGAAAATCATAAAAGTTAGGAATATTTTTCGTATTTTTTCAGTTCAATGGCGAACAGATTTGAAGAATATGTAGTCGATTCAGAAATAGATAGAAATTATACTTACGAGTAATTTAGTAATATAGAAGGAATATACTAAGGAATAGGAATATAAGTAGATGAGTAGCGAATAGGTGATAAGATCAGTGAGTAAATTAATGAGTAGACCAAGGAGTAGATCAAGAAGTAGATCAAGAAGTAGATCAAGAAGTAGATCAAGAAGTAGATCAAGAAGTAGATCAAAAAGTAGATCAAGAAGTAAATCAAAAAGTAGATCAAGAAGTAGATCAAGATGTAGATCATGAAGTATATAAGGAATAAAATAAATGAGTAAATTAAAGAGATAATCAATAAGTATATCAAAAAATATGCGTATGAGTAGATCAATGAATATATAAGTAAGCCGCGGTAGCTCAGTGGTTAGTGCGTTGGACTGCGAGCCGAAAGGTCCCCGGTTCAAGCCTGGACTGGGGCTAACAACATCTTTTCATAGAAACATTTTTCTATACCGCGCTACCTCTCGTCAGTAAATGGCAAACCTACGAGAGTAAAACCATTGCCTATGAAAAAGCTCTCACCCGCCGTTCGGATTCGGCAATAAACTGTAGGTCCCACCACTTTGAGTACAAATATAACACGCACAGCTCAAAATGGTGAGAGAGCTCGGCCGAAGTTCTATACAGAACTGTAGCGCCAAACTATTATATTATTATTATATTAAGGAATGGATCAACAAGTAGATCAAAGAGTAGATCACTGAGTGAATCAAAGAGTGATTAGTGGATTAGATAAGTGATTAAACTAATGAGCAGATCAAGGAATATACACGGTGTATATCAATCTGTAGATGAAAGAGTACACCAAGGAGTAGATCAAAAAGTAGATGAAGAAGTAGATCAAGAAGTAAATTACGAAGTAGATCAAGGAGTTTGTCAAGAAGTAAATCAAGAAGTAGATCATGAAGAAAAAAATAAAAAAGTGGATCAAGGAGTAAATTAAAGAGTAGTTAAGAATTAGATTGATTAAGTAGATTATTAAGAAAAATATCAACGAATATATCAAGAAGTAAATCAATGAGTGAATCAAGGAGTTTATCAAGAAGTAAATAAAGATTTAGATCATGAAGTAGATGAGGAAGGAAATAAAAGAGTAGATCAAGAAGTAGATTGAAGAGTTGATCAAATAGATTATGAGGATATATATCAAGGAGTAGATCAAAAAGTAAATCAATGAGTGGAGCAAGGACTATATAAACGAGTAGATTAAAAACTAGATCAATAAGAAAACAAAAGAGTTGATCATGGAGTAAATCATGATGTATATCAATGAGTGGATCAAGGAGTAGCTCAAGAAGTAGATCAATAATTAGATCAAAGAAAAAAGTCAGGAAGCAGTTCATGATATATCAAGAATAAAGGAGTCAACTAAGAAGAGACCAGTGAGAATGTCGGGAGTAGTTAAGAGAGTACATAAAGTTGATCAAAAATTAGATAGGAAAAACCTGTAACATAAAATTTCGAATAACGAAAGATTAGTTCGAAAGAAATAGATAAATATAATATAAGAAATAGTTTAATATTTAATTACTAGGAGCCGGATAATTATTCTCCGTAAAATAACTGCTCAAAATAATTCTTCACCGAAACAATCCATCATACAGAAAATACCTCCACAAAATAATTATACAAACATAAATTAAAATTTGAAGTTATTCTATTCCTCAATATATTTTAAGGATAAATTGTCTCAGAAGGAATTGTCTAAGGGTAGAATTGAACGTGTATTATTGCATCGGGAATTGTTTGCGAACACTCAGAAAAAAACATTCTTTAAAAATGTAACAATCTACATTGTTACAATAAATTGTTATTTCAAGAATGTATTTTTACCCCAAAAACGGTTAATCTTAAATTGGGTATTTGAAATTGTTACTTTAAGTATTATCATGCTTAATTTAACAATTTTATTCAATAATCAAAAATATCTCTATTCTTGATTTAAGTACGTCGCATTGTTGGGAATGTTTTAACCCACATAACGTCGTTGTAGAACTAAAGGTCACCAAATACATTTTTATGAAAATTTTAAATTTGAACATTGTTGCTAATTATTACAAAAAGTAATTGAGACATTTTTAAAGTTGAAATACTAATAGATAGATTCACATTTTCTTATCATTTCGTACAAATATTGAGCTCATCGATCAAAAATTGAAAGATATATTAAGATTTTTGTAAATGAACAACTGGCATTTTGAAAATGTAGTTGGTGACTTTTAGTTCAATAACGACGATAAATTCTTGAATCAAAGTATAAATTGTTGGCATTACAATTTTATTTTTCTGTGAGAAAGAATTGTTTTGCGGAATAATTGATAGGACAAGATTTGTGTCGGAGAAGAATTGTGTCGTGGCAAAGTATTCTCTAACCTAAATATTATGTAATCTGAAATATTTAGTACAATAGTTAGCCTTATTTCGAATCCGTTCCTGATCAGAATAGGGTTTCCTACCAAAAACACCCTGAAAATAACCTGATAATGGTCGAATAAGCAATTCTTACCAACGTGATCTATCCTGCTGATCTTTCCTTTACAAAGAATTCTGATTTAAAAAGAAGAATTTAAATATACATTGAAGAAGGGAAATGGTAAGGATAAGGGAAAAGATCAAATCAAATAGCGTCATGTCTTGAATCAGGCACTTTGCGAACCCCCGGTCATTAACTTATTTGAAATTAGGTAGCCTGATCAGACAATGCCTGCATCCTGAACTAAATTTCAACTCGGGATTCAAATACGAAAGAAATACGTAGTGATTAACGAATGAAAAGTTGTCATTTTAATCAAGTTGTATAGTAAAGAGAAAAATAGTAGGTTAAAAAAAATATTTTTGAGTAGTTCTATTGTGTACCAATATTCAATAAAAGATTTATATCATGTGATGAAAGAAAGCAAGATTAATATTATATGAAAAGAAATCTTAACGCGTGGTGAAAGAAAGATATTAACAATAAATAGAGAAAGTACTTATAAAGTAGTTAAATAAATTATAAGAAGTATTTTTTTATAGTTTATAAAGAAAAAACTAGGAAGCTTTGTTAAATGACAGTTTAAGTAGCGAGTACTAATTAACTAGCGAGTGAACAGAGAACCACCGACTAGGTTAACGTGTAGCGTTAAAACTAGCGAGTAGAATAAGGAATTGATTAAAGAGTAAATATAACAATTTAATAAAATAGTGTAATATAACAATTTGAAAAATATTTAGAAATATTAATCTAAAGATGAAAAAGACTTGGACAATTTTAAAATTATTTAAACATGATTTCGTTTTCAAAATACACATGTACTCTTTATAAATCCGTCAATTTTTAATCGATGATCTCGATTCTTACCACATGATAAGAAAATGTAAATCTATCAATTGATATTTCAACTTTAAAAATGCATCAATTACTTTTTATATTATTAATCAACCAACTCGAAATTTAAGTTTTTCATATAAATGTGTTTGGTGACTTTTCGTTTTACAACGACGATTTGTTAAATTTGAAATTCCACTAAAGTTACAATAAAAAAAAAACTTTTAATTAAAATTTATTATTACACTTAAATGTTGCTAATTCATGAAACTAATTGCTGACAACATTAAAAGCAAAAATTAAAATTAACTATTGCCCCCCTGAAGTTAATGACAATGAGCGCGGCGCAGCGACAACTTCCGCCAACGCCAAGTTGCAAATTTAAAACTGTTGGCAACACTGGCAGCAGATATAGTGTGCAGACAATTTAGAGTTGAACTTAAAGTGTGTGTTGTTGTTGTAGTTAAAGTTAAGTTGTTGTTGTAGCCAAAAGCTTTTAACTGATGATGAACGGCAGATAAATAGAACTGACAACATTTGCAGCTGCAAGAACAACAACAACATATATAGCAGCAGCAACAACAACTACGATAAATAACAATAAGCAATGCAAACAAAGTTTGTTGGTAATGAACCAACTGCAACAAAGTTATTGCCAACTGACAAAATATATATATGCGGCAACAACAACATACAATAATTGTAATAATAGCAACAACAAACAGCAATAGCAACAACTGCAATAGCAACAGCAACCAAATAAATTGCAGAACCTAAGAAACTAGTTTTCCAGCAACAGCAGACAGCAGCAGCAACGACAACAACAACAACGATGTTGCTGCTACAGTTGTTGCTGTTACTATTGCCATCGTATGTACGACTTAACTTAAGCATTTGCTGATTTAAAACTTTTGATAGCAAAAATTACTTTGGAGCTGCAGCAGCAACAGCAGACGAAGCAGAAGAATGCGTTGCAATGCAGTTGAAATTGTAAAAAAAAAAAATATATTTTGGCAAATTTTAAATATTGCTATTTGCAGCTAATTTGCAAACAAAAACGAGCAAACAACTTTATACTGCTTAAGCTGTAGCTATGACAAATTAACCCATTATTGAAAAATGTTTTTGAATGTTTCAAAAACAAAAAAAAAATAGTTTTTCGTATATATTAAAATAATGCTAAACTACTACAAAATATTGGTAAAAACAAAATATAAAATTGTTGTCATCTTTTAAATTTAAAAAATAAGTTTATGATGCACAATTAACCCACTGCTGACCAACAGAATAATTCCGTTAATTAATAAAACTAAGAAGATGATTTTTATAAAATACAAAAATTCTTATATCAAATTGTTTGTCTACTTTATTTTTTTTTAGAATATATTTATATTGCGTAATTAACCCACCTCTGATTAAAAATTTACATTTGAATAACTAATGATATTGTAAATATTAGTCAAAAATTCAAAATATTTAACAAAAAGCAGATAGAAAATTTGAAATTCATAAATTATGTTTATAATGCTCAATTAACACAATACTACCTACCAGATGATTTCGAAAAAATAATCGAACTGTTACAAAAATATTTGTCAAAAATAGAAAATATTAAATTTAAAATTTGAAAATATGTTTTTTATTCTAAATTAACCCACCTTTGACCAAAAAAATAGTTTCGAAAAATTGTGCAGATTTATAAAAATACAAAAACATTATGTAAAGAATCAAATAAAAAAAATAAATAAATAAAATCAAATTTGCTCAATTAACCCACTACTGCCCAACAATGTAATTTCGAAAAATTAATTAAGTTGTGCAGATTTGTAAAAATATAAAAATCTTTGTCCAAAGAGAAAATACAAAATTTTAAATTTAAAAAATATGTTTATCATTCTAAATTAACCCACCACTGACATCCAAAATAATATCCATGTATTAATCAAATTTTGCAGATTTGTCCAATTACAAAAATATTTCTCAAAAAAGCTAAAATAAAATTTTAAATTTATTGTATATATTAATAATGCGCATTTAACCTTTTACTGCCCAATAACATAATTTTGGAAAACAATTAAAACAGTGCAAATTACAAAACTACAAAATTATTGTTAATAAATACAAAATTGTTTATCACCTTTTAAATTTTAAAATATGTTTATAATCCACAATTAACCCACCACTGACTAACTAAATAAATTCAAACAATTCATAAAAACATGCGGACTTGTCAAAAATACAAAAAATTTGTTAAATAAGAAAACATTAAATTATTTATCGCTTTTTCATTTTATAAAATATGTTTATACTGAATAATTAACCCACCAAAAACTACTTTTGACAATTTTATAAAATTATTCAAATTTGTCTAAAATGCAAAAACACTGCTCAAAAATGCCAAATTTGTATTCCCATTTAAGCAACAACACTCAAAACATTTTACAACATTTTACTGTAGTACTGAATGGGTTAAAAGCGCGCTTTTGCACTCTAATTAAATTTAATCAAATTCAACTGCAACTCTACGCAGATTGCATTAAATTTTATGACTGGCCAAAGTCGCGTCGTTGTTGCCACAGATAAATCAAGTTAATTAAATTGTATTTTGGTTGTATTTTGTACTCGTTGTTGCTTTTATGCCACAAATTACTGTTGCAAACAAAATCAAGTTTATGGTAAATAAAAATGTAAACAGTAGTTTGACCAATATTCAACAATAGCAATAATAACAAAAAAAGGAATAAAGTAGTAAATTGTAATATTTTTGTAAAATCAGTTTTTTTTTTTATTTTGCATTTGCTACAGTCAAAAAGTATTTGAACAACTAACTTTGAACAGCAATATATGCTAAATATATGTTTTGAATTTTATTTTTTTATTTTTTGATTTAGCGACTATTTGTACTCAAAAGATACACATTTTCCAAGACAGTATCTTGCAGATACATGTGTATCTACAGCTATTAGACGTTCAGTATTTGACTGGAAAATTTTGAAAAATAATGTCATTGCATGTAGGCTGTTTTCATGCATAATCAAAGTAACGGTTTCATTTTGCTTTCGATTAGAAACTACTTCGATTACAATCTACCTCCTCGTGTAAAGTGCACCCGCTTCAAATAAAGTCTTCCGCTTTCATGCCACATATTAAAATTAATTATGCAGCTAGCGTTGAGAATGAGTACGCATCATTTTTGTTCTTTCTTAATTAAATCTATGCTATATTTAGCATTTTAACTAAATTTGCAACTGTCAGAGACGCGGAGATACTTATCAGCTGCAATCTTTTCACTTTGTATCTACAACGAGTATCTTTTGCATATCTGCTGGAATTTACCGCAATCTACATCCTTCATTTTCAAGCGATGGCTGGCTGGCTCACCTGCTAACCTCATAGATAGAGTATCTTCTATGCTGCAATCACACACACGATCTGTGGCGCTGCATCTATGATGTTGATGCGCATAATTGTATCTGGCAGATACACTAACTCAATGTTTTTTTTTTGCTTTGCGCAACTTGCAAAAATTAATCGTTGGCTGGCATCTGCTGCTGCTACCGCTGCTGCTTCTAATTCTTTCGATTGCCTTCTTCACATTGCGATGTTAATTTAATTCATTAATGTTTGCGCGGTTTTGTTCTTTGCAACATTGTTTTCGTGCGATTTTACTACGTATTGAGTGCTGTTGGGCATTTTATTTTTTATAGCATGTATCTGTTAGATACTTTATTTTTGTTTTATTTATTAGTTGGCGTACATCCGCTAGATAGTTGTGCTTATTTTATAATTTTATTTAATTATTGAAAAAGCGCAAGAGACTTGACACAGTTGCTGTGGCAGTTGGCCGCATTAGAAAAATAAAAGTAAATGCTGAAGAAAGCAGCTGCAGTTGTTATATTTGTATCTGAAAGATGGCCGTTGTATTTTAAATTGTATTAAACATTAATTTTTCACTATATTTTTTTTTTTTTAATAAAAATTCAATTTTTCACTAAAAATTCAATTTTTCACTAAAAATTCAATTTTTCACTAAAAATTCAATTTTTCACTAAAAATTCAATTTTTCACTAAAAATTAAATTTTTCACTAAAAATTCAATTTTTCACTAAAAATTCAATTTTTCACTAAAAATTTAATTTTTCACCAAAAACAAATTTTCTCAAATAAATTACTTTTGCTCTAAAAATGTCCAAAATTCAAATTTTCTCTCAAGACTCAGTATTTTAATTCAAACATTTTGTCTCGAACTTTTGTTTTGACATTTCTTTCTATTTTCTTTCATAATTTTTTATTTAAAATTTATTAAAATTTGTTGATGATTATTTTATATATTTTCTCTTTATTAGAATTTTTCAATTTCATTTTACAATAGACAGATTTCACTTTAATCAATTCGCTCCATTGGGGGTTAAAAGAATTGGAAAAAATACTACTTTCTTTGTGAAAGATTTCAATATGATATAAAGTGTAAAAAACGATAATAAAGAAGTAGAAACTGCAGGGAAATCCGATTCGAGTGACAAGATCATTGATTTTTTTTAGTTTTTTTTACTTTTTTCAATATGTTGGTATAGTTTATTGCAATTCAGCTGCATTCAGCTGTATTCAGCAAACTCACCAAAGCTTTCAGCAGTCACTCAGTTGTATTCAGCACCTATTCAGCTACATTTATCAGTTATTCAGCCACATTCAGCTGTTTCAGCACCAATTTAGCTGCATTTATCACCAATCCAGCTGCCATTCCGCCGCAATGGGCGATGTTTGTGCTGCAGATGAGATGGCGCTACAGGAAGACATTTCTGCGCTTTTAAACTATGAACTGCAGGTCAAACAAGTCCAAATCCTTGGCGTCATCCTCCTCATCGTTGTCGTCTTCGTCGTCGATGGCAGATGAACACAAAATTAAAAGCGTGCTGTGGCGCGCCGAGTGTGGCACGACGTACATTGCACTTGGCAACACTGGCACGAACAAGTTAAAGGCAGCAGAAGTTAAAAATAAAAATAAGTTTAAAAAAATAAAAATAAAATATTAAAAAAAGTATCAACCTAGGATGCAAAAGGTAGCAAAAGAGCAGCAACAACAAAAAAAAGAGAAGCTGCATTCAAAGATTCCACCAAAGAAAGCAAAGAGTTCGTTGTAAAGTTGAGCAATGCAAAAACAAAAAAAAGGTAGTAAAAGAAAATTAATGAAATTTCTTCTTATCTTAAATTGAAAATGTCAAAGTGTTTTTTTATTTTGTTCTTTTTTTGTACTTGGCAGTCGTTGCTTCCCGGAAATCCAGAGGCTTTGATAATCTACAAAGTGCTTTTATTTTTATTTTTTTTGCAGACTTTAAATCAATTATATTAACTATTTGCAAAGCACTTAGTTGCAGTTGCTATATATTATTTCTATATATAACATTTATAGATAGACAGGCAGACAGACAGACAGACAGACAGACAGACAGACAGACAGACAGACAGACAGCCAAGCAGTTTATAGAGTTATTTAAGCCCAAAAACACACAAACAGTTACCATGTAGTAGTTGCCACAAACAGCTCATAATTCATCTAAACTGCCGACAACGCCCTAAACCCACTGAACCAAACAGAAAGCAGCTTTAAATTCAAAACTCGTCCTCTTTGGTGCTTTTCAAACCCAGTTGGAAATTTTGGAATTTTTAGAAAAAAATTGAGTTTTTCGTGAATAAAAATTTGAATTTTAAAATTATTTTTATTTTTTTGAATTCGAATTTTTAGTGATCATTTGCTTTTTCAGAAAGAAACTGATTTTTAGTTATCAATTAAATAAAAAATTAAATATTTAGTGAACATTTAATTTTTAGTGAACAATTTAGTATTTAGAGAACAATATAATTTTTAGTAAACAATTAATTTTTAGTAATCAATTGAAATTTTAGTGAACAATTTAGTTTTTAGTGAACAATAGAATTTTTAGTGAACAATTTAATTTTAGTAAACAATTTATTTTAAGGCAACATTTTAGTTTTTAGTGAACAATTTAGTTTTAGTGAAAAATTTCATTTTAAGTGAAAAATTTCATTTTAGTGATAATTTTAATTTTAAGTGAAAAATTATATATATAGGGAACAATTAAATTTTACTGAGCAATACCATTTTTTAGTAGAAATTTGAATTTTTAGTGAACAATTATTTTTTAGTGAACAATTTGAATTATAGTAAACAATTAGTTTTAGTAAACAATTTAAATTTTTAGTGAACAATTATTTTTTAGTGAACATTTTAGTGAACAATTTCAGTTTTAATGAACCATTAATTTTCAGTGAAAATTTTAGTCAACAATTGAATTTTTAATGAACAATTAATTTTTAGTGAACAATAAATTTTTAGTCAAATAAAATTTTTAGTGAACAATTCAATATATAGTTTTTAGTTTAGTGAAAAAAAAATATTTTTTTTAAATGAAGTTATTTTTGTAACAATTTAATATTTAGTGAACAATTTAATTATAGTGAAAATTTGAATTTTTAGTGATTATTTTAATTTTTAATGAACAATTTAATTTTAGTGAACAATTTAATTTTAGTAAACAATTTAATTTTAGTGAACAATTTAATTTTAGTGAACAATTTAATTTTAGTGAACAATTCAATTTTTAATGAAAAATATAATTTTTTAGTGAAAATATATGAATTTCTTTTCACTGCATTACCCTGAACAACAGCTGTCGGTGTCGGTAATTTGAGCATGAAATTTATTAAACACATTTTTCGTCCAGTGGCGCCCCGAATTAAAGCTGTCTTCGTTTACTAAGAGAGACCCCCACAAAAAGCCACCTTTACCACTCTTAAACATAACTTTCTTTCATTGTTGGTTTGGGGAGCTCTTGGTTGCGTCTTCAACTTTTGTCTGTTTTGACACTGGGTTGGTGTTTGGTGTTTAACACCTCGTTGTGGGTAGTTGCTGCTGCTTGGTGTTTGTTGCTGCCACTTGGTGGTGGCGTCAACAACAACAGCAACTGCTGCTGATGCTCGCTTCAATTTATGCACAGTTTTCAGTTTAAGATTCAGCTTTGTTGTCATAAATTTGCCTTTAATGAATGCAATGATTTGTTATTTCATTATTATATCAGCAGTCAGGAAACTTGAGGATGTCTAAATTATAGGTTAAAGGATTATACAATATCAAACATAATCACAATAGCAGGGTGTGTGTTTTATTAGTGGGAGGACGTTGGGTTTTGTGTATTTAATATAAAATGTATGTATTTGTCATGAATAAATAATTTTAGAGTATACTATCATTAAAAATTATTCATGAATCTTAGTTATATTTTAGTGAAAAGTTTGATTGATATAATTTTACAGCTTTTCATTTTTAAGATTTCTTGTACATTAAAATCGCATTTGACATAGTCTCGAAATTTGTTTAATTTTATTCACTATTATTATAGATTCGCTTTTGTAAAATATCTCGTTTGGTGAATATCCGAGATATTTAAACTTCGAACGAAATTCTTTTCAAAGTTTAATTCGATCGAATTTTCTTTTTTTTCTGTTCCAAAATTTGATTTTTCAATACAAAATTAACGTATTTCAAACGAGTTCAATTTTATTTTAATTGTCAAATATTCGAATTTTCCTCGAATGTGAATTTTCGTATATAAAATCTCATTAGTATATAAAATCTCTCAAATTTACAGGAAATTTATATATATTTTTTTATAACTCCATTATAACTCCAGCTTAACCGAGCGGTAAAAGTCATCATGATAACATCGATGATCTCTCGATGATTTTGTATCCCGAGTCACCTCGAATCTCCATCCAATTTCCGCATTACATTTGTTCTGGAGTGGTCGCATTCGATCATCGCATATATAATAAGAGAATAACGAATAAGGGCTCATGAGATGTAGATTACAAACCAATTGAGAATTTGGAGTAGATCTCATCCATACTTTCACTTACAAAGTAAATATGTAGACCTAATCTTATTTCCAAGTTCGAGGGTAATGTACTCGTAATGACCCTCTATTCGTGATTGCTATAAAATAAGATGAGTTATGTCGAAAGACAAAAAACCAATCCAAAATTGACTTTGACTTTTTACGCGTTTGAGTTTTCTGTCAGAATTTGTGTTTCATTAATAATATTTTGAAATAATTTCAATGAAATTCAGCTGAAACTAGACAAAGTTATGACTACTTAAACTCAAGAAATGTGATTTTTTATGTATAGCTCTTAATCGAATTTACGAATTTGTTTTAAAATCAGGTCTTAAAGAAAGATTTGCAAAAAACAGGTAATTGGAAATATAGAATTATACGGCCATGTTCCGGCTTTCGATCAAATTCTGATAGAATTTCATATAAAATTTGTAAACAAACGGTTTTGAATTCGATGTCACAATACAAAAAATGTGTTTTTCAAACGAATTCAAATCGTTGAAGTCAAAGTAAACCGATTGAATTCATTGAAAAAAGAAATTTTTGTTCTGAAACATCGAATTCAAAACCGTTTATTAACATATTTTATATGAATTTCGATTGGAATTCGATCGAAAGCCGGAACATGCCCGATAGATCTAGTCCGATACATATAAAATACTTTTATTTATATATTAAAATAACAGATGTTATGTCATAATAGTTAAACTGTAAAATATATATTTTTTGCGTTTGACTGCCCATAACTTCGGTCAGATGCACCCGAATTGAATTGAATTTATTTCAAAATATTATATGAAATATTCTTAATAGAATACAAAAGAAATCAGACAAAAGAAATCAAAATACCCATCGATTGGCATCATTACTTAAAAATATTTTGCCAAACATTTTTTTGCAAATGATAAAAATGAATAGGTTCTTTAAATACCAACAATTAATGCCTTTACACCACTATTGTATCTTGTACAAATAAAGAGTTATAGCAAAAAACAAAAAGAAAAATATGAAAATCTTGTCATGCCAAAAGGACGAATCTTCTCTATAACTCTTTATTGGTACAAGATAAAACAGTAGTGTGAAGCCATTAATTGTTTGTTTTCAAAGCATCGATTGGCATCATTACTTAAAAATAATTTGCTGAACATTTGTCTTGCTATTGATAAAAAATTAAAAAAATCATTTTAAATTAAGGATGCCAATCGATAGAAGCTTTAAAAACAAACACTTAATGACTTTACACTATTATTTTATCTTGTACCAATAAAGAGTTATAGCAAAAAAATGAAAAGATACGCCCTTTTGGTATGACAAGATTTTCAATTTTTCGAATTCGCCCATTGGTTTTGTCTTTTGTGGCTAGAAATATCCAACAAAACTACACACTATTTTGGCACAATATACTTGAGGGAAAACTTCATTAAAAAAATTAAAAAAAAAAAAACGCAATAATCAAAAATTCCACATTCGCCCCCATTAGCATGATAGTGACGATATTAAGTTTGCGAATATTTTGTGTTCTGATGTGTTAGGGGTTCGGCTTGAAATCCTCAACATTTGTGTTTCGTGATTTTGTTTTTGGGGTTTTGTGTTTGTGGATTTCAAGCCGCTCTCCCATAGAAGGTGTGGTGGCTGCGTTATATTTTTGACTGCAAATTTGTATTATAAAATAATCTATAATCCTGTGATTACATAATGTGAAAATCATTGTAGCAATTTTTCAAATGACTAGAAAACCGTAAAATTTCAACTCATGGCAGTTTTTCCTCATGACAATCAATCACAACTGTTTACATTATACAAAGTAAACAGCAACGTAAAAATAGTTGAAAATTTATTTAAAAGTGGGTGGCATTGCCAACAGTGGTACACTCTACAACATATATTTTTTACAAGCGTTCGGTGAATGAACGTCAGACGCAGATCATTTAATCAGCAACATAAAAAATGATTTCTTAATGAAGAAATTGAAGAAATAAATTAAAATAAAATAAAAAATCAACAGGTTGCGCTGTATTAAGTGCTTGGAAAAGCATACAAAAAAGAATATGAACTAAAAAAAAGACCCATTACAAGCTCCAAAGTAAACCAGACAAGATCGTCGTCAGTGCACAGCTGTGGTTGCTGCGGCCTTTTTAATGAGTAGATCTAATTTCTATACAGCGTATAATTTGACAAGGTATTTCCTATATAATATATCGACGGTAAACGAGGCTCACATGCTAAGTACCCGCAAGAAATCAGCTGGAGAGAAAAGAAAAAAAAAATTCAACATGTGTTTTATAAAAATTTTAGAGGCTTTTTGCTTAGGTGCCAAGCAGCGAGTGAAGTATTTATGTTGGCTTTTTGTGGCCCAAAGTCGTCTTGGCTGGGAGCGTTCAAAAATATAAAAAACGAAAAAAAAACTACTCAAAAGTCTCGAAAGTTGTAGCATTTTCTCTAAACTCAGCTACTACTTTTTTGTTTGTTTGTTTGAATTTTGCTGCATTGCGTGGGATGTGTAGTCAAAAAAAATATATATGGAAAAAAAGCACCAACTGACGTTTTATATAATGTAACAGTGTGGTTATCTTTAGTAGACTGAGTTGTTTTTATTTAATTTTTTTTTCTTCTCATATGCGCAAATGTTAGTTTTGTTTGTTTTGAACCAAGTGTTTTTATGTTAACAAGTGTTGCACATATGTTTTGTTTTTTACATTTTAACTGTTTTATTATTTTTATTATGATGTTGGTAGCAACTTCAGTTGGTACTTGTGAGATATATATGTGCGTGGTTCCGTAAGTGATCCTCCAACCTTTTTTCTTATCGTCTTTTAGCAAATTTTTTATTTTTAATTTAAAATTATTAAATCATTTTTATTTTTGTATTAAGTACACAGAAAAAAAATCATCAATATGATGAATTTAATCATAAATATTATGAATTTTTTCACCAACTACCA
Organism: Dryomyza anilis; assembly: GCA_951804985.1. Taxonomy (NCBI): domain Eukaryota; kingdom Metazoa; phylum Arthropoda; class Insecta; order Diptera; family Dryomyzidae; genus Dryomyza; species Dryomyza anilis. The sequence continues at coordinate 71,196,493 of OX638133.1, forward strand.
GATTCATCATATTGATACCACCGTTCATTAAATGACATATTGATGAATACATTAATTATATATGAAATTATTCGTACTATCGAACATCATAGTGTAGAACGAAATATTCAATACAATGAATTTGAATCGTCGTATTGATGAATTTGTTCATAATATTTATGAATAAATTTTTTTTACGAATTTTTCAGAAACAAGTTTTTCTTTTTTTGATAATAGTTAAAAAAAGGTGTTGTTGTAAAATTTTTTTAGAAAGTAATTCGTAAAAAAGTATTGTTGTAATAATTTTATTTAAAAATAACAGAAAATTAAAAAAAAAAGTTCTTCAAAAAAAAATGTTTTCGAAAAAAAAGTCGAAAAAAGAAATTTCAGAAAAAAAATTCGAAAAAACTTTTTTTTTTCAAAATATGACAAAAAAAATGTTAAATTATTTTTTATAATTATAACTTTTTATTAATAAAAAGTTGTAATTATAAATAAATATATTTTAAAACACTTTACTACTTTAGGCATACAAGAACTACTTGAGAACTGAGAAGTACGATACTGAGAAGAACGGCATTCTTCAATATGAAGTAAAATATGTTTAATTTTATATTCGTGTTCATTGATATCATGAAACGTATTCTTCACATAAGTTCATCATATTGAAGAAGACTTTTTCGACAGTTACCAAGCGTTCATCATATTTATGATCGCATTCATAACATTGATGTCGTTAGTCGTTAATATATAATATAGTCTTCAATACAATGAATCAATGTTTGAAGAACTGAATTCATCAATATGATGTACATTTTTTTTTCTGTGTAGTTAGTTACTTCATAACTTATATTTGTAAGACCTGAGAAAAAAATATATGCGCATAAGACTAATTCTTCGAGGCCAGAAATGCCATTAAATAATACTACTTTAAGATTTTTCCTATGGCCATTTCATATATCAATCCGGATATCTGATATCTGGATCTTTTTTAATAAACAACATATTCCATCAGTTTAACTTTATTTATAAAATATCCATTTATATTAAATACCTCTTGGCTAAAGTTTGTACGGATATTTTAACCTCCCCTTTCTTCCCAAGTCACCGGAGGTATTGAAAAATTTTTATAATATCATACACTGAGGGAAAAAAGTAATAAAATTAAATAAAAAAGTAGTAAATTTAAATACTTTTCGACACGTTTTTCACCCGTAGTCTTTTGCATTTAAATTAAATACTGGATGTAAATTACCTACGTAATAAAATTTGATGTAAATACTTTTTATTTAAATTTATTACGTATGTAATAAAATTTAAAGTAAATACTTTTTATTACTTTTTATTAAAGTTATAACATTTTATATGAGATAAAATTATTATTTAATTTTTCTTTTTTTGAAATTTTTAATAAAATTAAATACTTTTTTATTTAATCAAAAATTAAATACGCGCGTAATATTTTTTGTATGGAGTATTACGTTTTTTATTACAAAACTATTTAAATCAAATTTAAATAAATTTTATTTAATTTTATTACGTCACTTTTTCCTTAGTGTAGTAGAAGTAAAACTCAACAAATACATTTTATTTCAGAGACATATTTTTTGCGTTTACTTATTAATTTTATAAATACCAGTTGATTTTCTTAAAAAGTGAAAATGTCATTCTCAAGATTAATACCTTTTGATCAATTGATAGCACTTTATGACTCGTTGATCACGATTTGTCGAATATAAAATAATTTGATGAACCAAACTTTGTAAATTTTAAATGTCCACTATGTATATAAGCCATGCAATAGTTGTAGCATTTGAAACCCATTTCAAAACATTCATTTTATTTCAAGACATGTACTGTCGCCGACTCTATGCCTGAAATGAATGTGTTGCACCCAACAACAAAGCACAAGTAGTGTCAAAACAAAACACAAACAAGACGTAGTTGTAGTGAAGAGCTCTATACTGATGTCCGATCAAAATTCAAATACTGAAATCACACAAAGTACTTAGTGCATTTTACATTTTTTTATCACTCTTACTCTAACGAATTTTCATTAATACATATTGAAATACAGAAAAAATTCAAAAGGTAGATGAAGATGTTATAATATTTTATGTTTATTTTTTATTTGTCGATCCACAGTTTTTTCATTATATAATTTTTTTTCCAAAAAGACTTTTTGTTGGATATATTGCTTTTCGATCAATGCGTTAATATCGCCGTACACATTTTTTTTAATTATACCCTACACTAAGAGTGAAAGGGTATATTCAGTTTGGAACGCCGTTTGTAACACCCAGAAGGAAGCATCTCCGGTATGGAAAAGTATATATATTCTTGATCAGCATGACCTCATGAGTCGATTTTGCGATGTCCGTCCGTCTGTCTGTCTGTCTGTTGAAATCCCTACTATTTTTAAAATTGAAGAGCTAGATAAATGAAACTTATAACTTAGATTACTAATATACCTACACTGTATGTGCGAAAAATTGGCGAGATCGGTCCATTGTGACCTATGATCCGACCACTTATGTTCAAATACCTCATGTAAAATGTACATATAAAGATCAATTTTTATGTATACGTGCTTAGGTAAACTTTTTTGGTCAAACATATATTGACATCATGCTCAAATACATGATAATAATGTTTTCCGGCGAAAAGACTTGTGGTTCACAAAAAAAAAATCGAAATTCGGTACACCTACCAATTTGTAAATATGGGTAACAAATAAATGGAAATTCTTCAGCGATTGAATGTTTGTAGTTATTTTCAGGATTCGTATACCCTGGTGACCTATATATCACTTTGAATGGTAACCACACATATGTGTAGGGTATTTATAGTCGGCTTAGACCGACTATAATTTTGATAATCCTAACTATCATAATTACACCTACTTTAAAATTTCCCATGTGATCTAACCTTCCCAACTGTTTTTTTTTTAAATAATGTTTGTTGTATATAAACACATAAATACCGACAACAACATTACTGCCGTCGAACGCCGAGCGGCAAACTTGTTGTTGTTACCTATATTCCTCTTCTCACTCGTTACTCGTTACGATCACTCACTGAACTCACCGTATTTATTGCATTCAGCAACAGTAGTGTTATTTGGTTTTGTTTTTCAAAACATTGAATGTCTTGAAAAAAATGTCTTGACACCAATGAAACAAATACAGCAGTGCAGTGAAGTCGCTGGAGTGACTTCACTATAATACTGAAGAGTGCCATTGCAAAAAGCACTCAATACTGCAGAGTGCAGTATTGCATATTTTGCAGATGTAACTTTAAATACCTATGTGATGTCTAATGTATATATTCTGATTTGATTGAAACACAAACGAATAAGAATTTCGATTTTGGTTTTTAATTTAAAACCCAAACTGAATCGATTTACTATTTGGGTTTTAAAATTTTATTACAGATTCTGTGTTACGGTTTCGGTTTTAATATGTTAAATCCTGAATTATTTTACTAACACAAAAACTAAAAACCATTTTTATAAAATAAGAATTATTACTATAATAAAAAAATTAAAATTAGTTAAATATTTTATTTTTTTGTTCGCTAAAAATAAAATATTTATGTGTATACTATACATTTTTTAAGCCCCAATTTAAAACTAAAACCGTTATAACACTTTTCTATATTGCTTTTTTTTAATAACGCTTTAGATTATAAAAATGAACCGGTTTTAAATGAATATTGATTTTGGTAATGATTTACATCCCTAATTCTTACTTAACATTGCTATCTGAATCGCTTGAGACCGCCAGTTCGTCCGTCCAAAAGCAGGATAACTCGGAAAATACTTAACGGATTTTAATCAATTTAATTTCAATTTATTTAATATTAAGAGTAACTTTAAGTTCGAATGTGAGAATAATCGGAGGTCTTGTCAACTTACCATACAAGTGAATTACAAAACACTCTCTAGGAACCCAAAATTCGCAAAGTATTTTAGAAATAGTTTCTAAATTGTGTAGCTCAATTAAAAATTCAACTACACATAAGGGTTTAAAAAATCTTTCGATTCAAGCATTATAACTTATTTCATCCTATTTATATTAGAAACAAACGGATTGAAACAAACGTAATATAATTGCTTCCAACAATTGTTTTTCGGTGTGTATTCATATAAATCTGTATTTAATATTGTTAATTTTATTTTGCGTTACATACATTCTTCACATATTTTATATATTTTAAGCAAAACATGCTATAATTTATATTTTTGCTTGTAACAACAAACAAAATCTACTTACGCTGATTACACAAATTGTGGTTGGTTGTCTCTGTTGCCAACTTCACTCGTGTCATTAATTTTACGTCAAATCAAATTTGCGCGCGTGCAGTGCAGCCATCAGCGCAGAGTGTTGCCAGCCTTCCTGCTTTTTGTTGATGCTACTAATTTTCTTTGAATTCAGCACAATTGTGTTAAGAAAATAGAAAAAGAATTAAAACTGCACATGCAAAAAGTGGAAAGTTTGAAAAATTAGTTTTTTATTGCTACACAAGTTTCTGCTTCTACCACTTTACCTAATATTATTCTTTCTTTTTCATCTATCCCGATTTCAAAGTCTATAGTTTGTTAGTGATGTACACCGTAATTAGCCTGGTTTTTTTTTCATGTTGCCTAACAAATTAAATTTAACTTAAATAATGCCATAAAATAATAATTTACTTTGTTTGTAAGCTCCATTTCAACGGTGCTGTGAAATGCTGTCTGTGAAGAACCTCTATAAAATATTCGCTGCAAAGAATTTCTGCAAATAATGACTTAAGTAAATATTAAAACAATCAATTAAACTCACTTGTGTTTATTTTGAAACACCGGCATTAAATTGTGTTCCAGTTTCCAGTAGGTGTAACCTGCTCTGTTACAGAACCACTATACAGCCTTCTCTTTATGGTATACAGTCACTTGTGTACATCAATCAACTGCAACCGACAGTACCCACAACTCTTCAGTGTACCCAGTAGTAATAGTTGACGGTTTTCGTAATTATAAATTTAAAATTGAATTTATAAAAACAGTTTATTTAAAATGCTTAATAATTTCTAAGTAATAGCATATTGAGTTCATTTAGTAATAGGATATGGTATCTAATAAAAGATTTGTAAGTGGCTGATATTTTTACAGACCAGTGCACATGTCCGAGTCAATAGTAGAATCATATGCCTTCCAAATTTAAAACCAGTAGACCTTTCTCCGAATTACGAACCTGTGTAATCAATTAATAATAATAATGGCAACGTACATATGGCAATAAAATATGACTGTGATTTTTTTTAAATTTTAAAGCCAGATTCCCGCAATATTTTAAAAACGGACAGATAACAGGCAGCTCTTCATACTAACTCCGCCTTTGCCTGCTTTCTAGACTCTGCCAAATATTATGTCTTGGGTGACCTTATCAGAGACAATATTTTTGTCTTTTTCTGGAATATATAGGGAATATATTTGGAAAACAATCATGTATTTAGGCAGATATTGATACAAACTCCGCATTTATCTGCCTGAAATCATTCAATAAAATGTTTTTAAATTGCTCTGAGGCTGTCAGAGCCTATTCTTTGGTAGATAATACGCCTTGACAAAATTTCTAGCATTTTTCATGGAATATTTTTGGGAAAACACACAGATTAATGGTAGTTTATGGGAAACGTATGACAGATTATTAAATTTTATGGAATTTGGAATTGAGATTTTTGGAATATTTTGGGAACAACAGACAGCTTTTAATTCAAACTCCTCCTTTGTCTGAATAAAATATTTCAACAAAAAAAAAAAACATTTATGAACTTTCTCGACTCTGCCAAACATTATGACTAGCGTAACCATACCTGAGATAATGTTATTGTCTTTTTCTGGAATATCTGGGTTACATTTCCCGAAAACTATCAGGTATTTAGGCAGATATTGATACAAACTCTGCCTTTGTCTGCTTGAAATCTTTCAATAAATTTTTTTTAAATTGCCTTGAGCCTGTCAAACATTTTTTTTTTGGTATATAATATCCCATGACAAAATTTCCCCATGACAGTTTTTTTTTTTGTATAATATCCCATCACAAAATTTTCTGGATTATTGTCGGCGTATTTCCGGCAAACACACAAATGAATGAAAGTTTATGAAAAGCATATGACAGATTATCAAATTTTATGGAATTTTATAGGCAGATTCCGAGCATATTTGGGGAACAGATAGAAAACTTAAAATCTTTCAAAATAGCGTTTCTGAACTGCTTTAATTCTACCAAAAACTTTGTCTTGGATGACCTTACAAGAGATGACATTTTTGTCCTTTCCTGGAATATCTGGGAAATAGTTTTGGAAAAAAATCGGAAAAACTCGGTCTTTGTCTGCTTAAAATGTTTTTAAACTACTATCAAAAATTTTGTCTTTGGTAGGTAATCGCCCGTGACAATATTTCTGCCATTTTTCTGGAATATTTCCTGCATATTTCCGAGAAAACACACAGATAAATGGAAGTTTGTGGGAAGCGTATCGCAGATTCTCAAATTTGTATGGAATTTTAAAGGTAGATTTCTAGCATATTTGGGCACAAAAAAAAACAGACAGCTTTTGATATAAACTTCAAACTAAGATGAGATTTTTTCAATAAAAGTTATTAGTTTATTTGCTACAACATTTAGAAAATTAAGATGATGAGTACGCTACCTTCTAAATATCCAACTTTTCTGTTTGTCGCATCTTTTTTCGTAACAAAGTACTTTAAAACTCAAAAACTTTAAGCAAACTTCTCAATATTTTCTGCTGGCCAACTTTACCATGTCATGTAAAACAGCCTCATATACCCCATAACGGCACTGCATTAAATACATCATCCAAATGTACATCGTACTTTGTACATATGTCGTACATATGATGCATATTTAAACATTCACTAACCTAAATACAAATTTACTCATATTTGCTAAAAGTAAAAGGAAACTGCAGAGTAAGAGAGCGACGACACAAACACATTGGAGTAAATGAATAACGGAGAAAAAGATGGCAACGCCAACACCGCACAGAGCATTTATTAAGGCAAAAGACATACTTTAAGGTATATTTTTTCTTTTTTTCGGAAAAACATAGCATCGAAGTGGTCGACCGTATAGACGGACAACCAGAGAACCAACGCCTTACTTGATTATGATGAAGCTTGAGTTTGCGTTACTGTTTTTGCATTTTTCCCAACATTAATTCTTTTTTTTTTGCTGCATTTTTTGGGTTTGGTTTTGAGTGAAATTGGAGCAGCATAAAAATGCAGTAAAAATAATAATAAAAAAAATGTAGTTTTTCTGGCGCTGCTGCCCTTCACCGTCGTTCGTTTGTGTGGTCGGTCACAGTGACAGTAAGCGTAACCAGTATGAACGAACAGCTGCGACTGCTCTAAAACTATCTTTTGGCATTAGACACAGCGTTACCAGATGTTTCTAGGGCAGCACATAAAACTGCCTGCGTGCTGGCGGCAGGTAATAAAAGGTTTAAGCAAGGCACAGATTTCAAATGCGCATTGAATTTTAAGAAAAAAATTTAAAGAATTTAGAAAAATATAATTATTAAAAATTTTTTAAAAATATATAAAAAAAAAATCATAGAATTTATTAGAAATATTAAAAAGATCTTGAAATATATAAATCTTAAATTTAAATAAATATAAAATTCATAATATAAAAAAATTATATTATAAAATAAAAACTAATAAAAATGTGTATACATTTATGTAGTTATTTTGTAATATATCATTCTACTACATTTTGTTAGATTTTAACTACATTTGTTTTTACTTGACTTAATTACGCTACACAATGTATTAGAATTTCGAATTCAAAATGTTGAGAGATATTTTAATTATTTGAAATTCGTGGACACATACGAACGTAAGTACTACGAAATTACTTTCGTCGTGGAGGTATAAACGAAGCACATTTCGTTATCTACAAATTTAGTTTACTACATATTGCAAAAACTGTATTTGTTTTATGTTTTGCATTTTCTACGGAGGACGACTACGAAAGTAAGCGGGTATCAACAAGAATTTCGGAGAAAAAAATATGTTGGTGCAAGATCAAATAGTGATGTAAAGGCATTAATTGTTTGATTTTAAAGAACCTATCGATTGGCATCATTATTTAAAAAAATTGCAAATGATAAAATTAAATAAAAAATATTTTAAAATAATGATGATGATCGATAGGTGCTTTAAAAACAAACAATTAATTCCCTTACATCACTATTTTATCTTATACCAATAAAAAGTTATGGCAAGCAAACAAAAAGATTCGTTCTTTTGGTATGACAACATTTTCAATTTTTCGAATTCGTCCTTTTGGTTTGGTTTTTGTGGCTAGAAATATCCAACAAAACCGCACACGATTTTGGCACAGTATACTTTAGGAAAAACTACATTAAAATATGTATTTTAGGTTACATAAATAAAGACAAAATGTAATCATTTTAATGCAAATGTATTACAATTTGTTTTAGAAATGCAGTTAAATATGTAGTTATTTTCTATACAAAAACATTTGTATTAATGTAATAAAAAGAAATACATTTGCTTTTGGACGTAAATTTGAATTTATTTCAAAGTTTTTTTTTTTTATTTTTAATACTGTATTTTTTTGGTGTCTTATACTAAAAAATTATGTGTAATACTTTACTAATTTAAATTTTTATTTGTATCTTATTTCAGCTGAAGATTCACTCATGTGCGCCAACGCTCATCGACGCAAATAAAGCAGGTAAATTTTAATAAATTTTATATTTTTTACGTTTTTTTTTATTTATTTTCGTTTTATTTATTTTTTGTATTACTTTTTTTACTTAATTTCTGCAACATCTCAAGTCGTTTTCTGTGTAAAGCGCAAATAAATAAAAATAATGCAAATTCTTCGTTTAAATTCAAGGATCTAAAAAAATGATGATGCCATTTATTTTTAGCAGGAAGTAACAAGCTTTTTTTATTGCTGTTGAGTTTTTGCATTTTAAGTTTTTTTTCTATATTTTTTTGTTTCTTTACTTTGTTGTTGATTTTGCCATCATTATAAACAGCTAATGCATTTTGTTAGACATAAATTGTAAACCGGTTGGTGTTTTATTTATTCATTAGTTATTTATGGGATTCACAGAATGTTTGAATTTGTAAATTTTTTAAATCACATTTAATTAATTAAACGTTTTAACTAAGTGCTTACTTTTTTGGCGGGCAATTAATTAAAAATTTAACAATTCGCTAATACATTAAATATTAATTGGTTTTGTCATTTATCATAATACAGAACTTTTGTTTAAAATAGAGATAAAATAAATAATAAAAAATAAACCAGATTATTCTTATGAAATAAACTTGAATTATTTATCACATTAAAGTTTAATGATTAAAGTGATTTTTATCAATAAACTGAGATTTTTCATTTTTATTTTTATTTTATTTTTATTTTTAATTTAATTTTTATATTTATTTTTATTTTCTTTTTATTTTTATTTTCATATTTATTTTATTATTATTTTATTTTTATTTTATTTTTATTTTATTTTATTTTATTTTTATTTTTATTTTACTTTATTTTTATTTTATTTTTATTTTATTTTTATTTTATTTTTATTTTATTTTTATTTTTATTTTATTTTTATTTTTATTTTATTTTTATTTTTATTTTTATTTTTATTTTTATATTTTTTTATTTTTATTTTATTTTTATTTTATTTTTATTTTATTTTTATTTTTATTTTTATTTTTATTTTATTTTATTTTATTTTTATTTTATTTTTATTTTTATTTTTATTTTTATTTTTTTTAATTTTATTTTATTGTATTTTTATATTTATTTTATTTTTATTTTATTTTTATTTTTATTTTTTTTTTTATTTT